>JACEII010000017.1:4501973-4584325 GCA_014332785.1 Antheraea mylitta | reverse complement strand
GTGTAAACTACTTGACGCTATAACGCTTATTATTCACAGTTACTTACGTAAAAAAAAAAGTTATTTCATATGATAAAGCGTGATACAATACTGGATGATGCGTGTAAACTACTTGACGCTATAACGCTTACTATTCATAGTTACTTACGTAAAAAAAAAGTTATTTCATATGATAAAGCGTGATAATGTGTAACAATGATATACAAAGTTTTCTATCTATAAAAATCAGAGATTGATCAGAATAATATTTTTATTATTTCTTTATACATATTAATAATATCTACAAAAATATCTTTTGTTCTAGAAATCCATTTTAAATGTCTGTAATTAATGTTAAATTATTTTTTCTCTGTAATATCTAATTTGAAATTTATACTAGTTTCCGCTCCCACCTTGGCTCGGTCGGTAATACTGCTGACTTTCTGGATGACAGGTATTTTATATTCTCTAACATACTCTTGACAACGTGTATGCAAAATTGCATGATGATTAGTTGAGTAGTTAGGTTAGTTAAGTTAGTTAGCTTTTTGATAATTTTTTTTTAATTTATTTTATATTAAAATAAAAATATAGTTTAATATAGTATAATTCATATTAAATTTTTAGCGAGCAATCTTCATTATTACTGCAATTGTCGAGTAGGTAATAAGTAATGTTACAAAAGTCTTGTAATAATTTTAATGTTCTAACAATATGGTGACTTCCTTGTTAAAACTTTCCAGTGAGTTATTGTAGAATCTCAGAATTCATGCTCCGTGGTATTATTCCCATTTCACTTCACTTTTGCACAATAACCGAACTGTATTACGTAAAACAGCACCAATATCTCAAACACAAGATAATGAATCACTACATATTATATACCAAGTCCTTTGCCACGTGTATCTGTCAGTCTATTCATGATAAACTCAAAAACTACTGAAAGGATTTTCATGCGGCTGTGACCATTAGAAAAAGTGATTCATGAGGAGGGCTTAGGTATATAATTTGGCATCTGGGTGCTCCGCGGCGCACTCCCAGTGGGAGCGCGCCTAATATGCTACGCGGACGACACCCTAGTCGTAGCCCAGGGAGACGACTTTAAAAAGCTCGTGCGCCTGGCCACGGAGGCAACAACTCTCGTGGTCGGGCGCATTCGACGGTTGGGCCTCAGGGTGGCCCTCGAGAAAACCGAGGCCCTGCTGTTTCACGGGCCTCGGCGTGGGCCGCCTCCAGGGGCCCACTTAAATGTTGAGGGTGTCCGAGTCCGGGTGGGGACCCGGATGAAATATCTGGGCCTCACCCTGGATGGGCGGTGGCGGTTCGAGCCCCACTTCAAGGGGCTCGGACCGCGAATTGTGGGAGCTGCGGCTGCGCTTGGCCGTCTCCTCCCGAACACGGGGGGACCTGGTGCTGCCTGCCGGCGCCTGTACGAGGGGGTAGTGCGGGCGATGGCCGCCTATGGGGCACCGTTGTGGGTGGACGCCCTTGGCGCCACGAACGTCCGCGTGCTGCGTAGGGCGCAGCGCACAGTGGCGCTGAGGGCGATACGAGGATACCGAACGGTGTCCTCGGCGGCGGCCATCGTGCTCGCGGGCTCCCTTCCCTGGGAGCGGGAGGCGGAGGTTCTTGCCGCCGTCTATAATTATACGGCGGCTAAGAGACGCCGAGGGGAGCCTCCAGCTCCCAGGGAAATCGAAGCCTTGAGGGTTAGGGTCCGGCAGGACGAACTGGAGAGGTGGAGGCAGGACCTGGCGGACGCGCGGTACGGCAGGTATACAATTGACGCCGTCCGTCCGGTCCTGTCGGAGTGGATCGGGAGAACTTGGGGCTCCCTGACGTATAGGCTGGTGCAGGTGCTAACTGGGCATGGGTGCTTCGGGTGGTACCTGCACCGCATTGCCCGCAGGGAGCCCACCGCCGCATGCCACGAGTGCGGCGCTGCGGTGGACACCGCGCAGCATACCCTATCAGAATGTGCTGCGTGGGACGAACAGCGCCGCGCTCTGGTTGCGGCGGTAGAAGGAGATCTTTCGCTGCCGAGTGTCATCTCCCGGATGCTCGGCAGCGAAGAAGTGTGGAATTTGATGGCCTCCTTCTGCGAGGAAGTCATCTCGCAGAAGGAGGAGGCGGAGAGGGCCCGCGAGATGGACCCTCACAGCGGCCGTAGCCAGAGACGGGCCGGAAGAAGGGGGAGGCAGAACACTCGCCTACTCCCGCTACCGTAGCCGGACCTGAGGGGATGTAGCCGGGGGGCTCATTCCCTCACTGCACAGGTCTGGCTGACGAGGGGAGGTGACTGGTTGTGTACCCAGTCGCCTCTCTATAGTAGGACGTAGCCTGGCGACCAACTTGCCAGGCAGCCGCAGGGGCGGTTTCAGGAAGAAAGCTAGAACGTTCCCTGGCCGCCCCTAACATGCGGCCGACGGTACACCGTGGGGTTTTAGTCCGTGCGAGTCGGACATAACCCACCCTCTCCCCCGGGAGGGTGGGTATCCGTTAGGGATTTCCCCACGTTAATAAAAAAAAAAAAAGGTATATAATTTGGCATACTATACTATGAATGGTAGGCTAAAATCCGACCAAAAACTGTAAAGCTAATAATGTAATTATTTATCAATTTATACGAACTGTCAAACTTTGTATATAAGCTGTCCTTTCTGAATTGTTATAATCTGTGCAATCGTGCCGTAGCGTATCGGTCGATGGCATTAATTAGTGAACTATGACAAAGGAAACGAAACTCCCACCTTGTCTTAAGTTTCAAAGTCCCTCATTAAAATGGAAGTGTCGTAACTTGGTGATGTCTTGTTACTCTCTGTTCGACAGTCGCATTTGAATTTAATTAAAGTAAATAAATATAATAAATACGTTACATTTATATTTTGGTTTAGGGATTTCATTTTTTCACCTCACGGCATAGCTGAATATAGCTGTGGCCACCGTTATTATGCCGGTAAGACTATTAGCAATTGAATACAATGACTGATTCAGAAGCGTCAAAATATAAGAATTATGCTTAACATGAGTTATTTATATAAACTTTGTAATAACCATTTTAACAATTCAGATCTTTTAAAACAACTAGTCTCGCAGTCTACCAAGATAGTTTTATTTATGTCATCATAAGAGCTACAGATCAAATTTAAGAGATTTTCCATCATTCCCGGATTATCACGTCAATAACGACCTGGTATAAAAGAACACATCATAGATATAGTTAGCAATTCACTTATATTCAAATTTAAAAATATGCAAATTAATAACTCCATGTTCTTTTTCATTTATGAAGTCATTAAATAATATTAATTTTATTTTATGGTTTTCTTAATTTTTTCATAAGTATACATTCTGTATTATTTGTCCATGAGAATACTATACTCGACTTTAATTAGTAGCGTAAATAATGCTAAAACATTCCATGTAATGCTATACCTATTCATATTATGTTCTTGTTGTCAATTTTTTTCGAATAAATAAATAAATAAAATAAAAAGAATCATTATGAACGGGTCATAAAGACCAAGAGGGATTTGCGCATAAAATGTTCTATAGAACTTTTCGATACGGTGTTCTCATCGCCGTTCCAAATTCTCACTAATTCCAATTCAATTCCATTTTAACTAGTTGCTCATCCAAATAGCCTAAAGCCCAACTGAATGGCGACAATCATGATATTCTCTACAAGCTTGATTACGTGTACGATATCGTCGTGGAATGGGTTACCTGATTCAGTGTTTTCCAGGGTTATGGCATGGGTCTCTTCGAAAAGGGATTAAAACACGCTTCTCAAGGTCGGCTACACAACGTTGTAGTTGTCCATAGGTGATGAAAACCATTTCACATCAAATGGGTCGTCTGCCAGTTCGGTGATCTTTGGCATAAAAAAATAGATCGCAACCATCAGACACATGGAAGTAAACCCGTGACAGTGACTCTTCTTTAGTTTGTCACGTCCCTTTACGAACAACGCGTTTATGAGCGTCGTCTCTATGACCTACCGAATCCTATCTATACTAACAATATTAAGCTGAAGAGTTTGATTAAATGTGCTAACCTCAGGAACTACTGGTCTGATTTGAAAAAAAATATTTAGTAATCGATAACTCATTTATAGAGGAAGGTTATATGTTATGCTAAGACTAGTAGGAGCGTAGCACCAATGAAGAATGTTTCGAAAACGGGGTATTTTCCCCTTTTGAGAGCTTTCGCTCCGTAAGCTGCATAAACTGTAACTATTCCACGCCGACGAAGCTAATACTATACATTTTTATATGCAAAACCGTATTGTAAAATATAAATAGCTTATAATATTGTAAATAAAACTACCTTTACAACCATCTTATTATTCGCAATAATATTATTAAATATCTATTAGGTCTAAAGAATACAATATTCCCATTAAGCTTCTCATAAAAAGGGGTTCGAAATTTATCCACGGTTAAATACCACGAAACATCCAAACCGCGGACCGCTTTGACCTAAAGATTAAATTTAAAATATTTAATTAAATATTCGAGGTCTCGTATCGGTCGTAATTCAATTTTAATTAAAAGACGACTCGGTCTCGCTACAGATGCCAGAACCCGATTTCTTTTTAAACGAATTCGGCTCGTACGAATACTTTTTTCGATGTCCAACGTTTTATATTCATTTAAATCTACAAATAGACGTATCGTATTGCTAAAAAAATGATATCTACAAAAATTAGGTCACACCCAATATTTTTAATTTTATTAAGCGCACTTTCATTATACACGTGTCATTATTGCAACCCGTTTTCACAATGTTCAAATCACTTCTGATAAATTACATCTCTACTGCTTAAAGCATATTGTTACAGTCTAAGTAATAAGCTGAACAGTCTTTTGTCTACCACTAAAGGTCTTGTCAAAATTGACTGACCGGTTTCAGAGATTTGCCCTTACAAACAAGCACTACAATTTCATTTATATGTATAGAATAATGCAAAATTCAATAATAGCCAATTTAATGGTATTTCAAGGTAGGCTACATATATAAACAAAACTGAAGTGTCTGTTGTATTCTTGTAGGTGGTAGAGCCAAGCTTTAGCTATTACTGGTTTCAGCATGAATGGGTCAGCTCGACCGGGGTAGTACCACCCTCTCACAGAAAACCAACGTCAAGCAACAGAGCTAGCTAGCATTGATGCGTTTCGTGTGGTTAGTGAGAGCGTCTGAGATCTATCTACCCTCCCCTTCCCCTTCTTTCTCCCTTCCTCCCTCCCCCTCCCCCAACAAAGGCTGGCAAAGCACTTGCGACTCCCCTGTTGCAAGTGTCTATGGACGGTAGTGATCACTAAACATCAGGTGACCTATCTGTTCCTTTGCCTCCTATGATATATTAAAAAAAAAACTTATGTTCGAAACCGCTAAACTGATTTCGACAAAACCTTTACAAAAATATAGATAAATTTTCAAAATATTAATTAAACTAAAATCCTTATCCCTAAAAGGTAAGTAGTAGTAAAAAAAAATGTACTTAAATATTTTGTATCATCTGACTCTATATTTTCTAATATCAGTGGTATTTTACGTAATATAGTTCAATTTGTTCATTGTTCAATTGTGCACAAGTGAAGTGAATGAAACATGGTACCACAAAGCATGAAATCTGAGATGCCACAAAAATTCCTTGGAAATTTCTAACAGAGCTTCACCGTCTTCTTAGAACATTGGAATGATCACAAGATACATCTATTATTACTACATGGTAGTTATTTTATATACTCTGTTGGCGCGGGGCAGATCTTTTCCCCACCCCACACCTTTTCCCTCCTTAACATAGCGCTAGAGGGCATAGTTGCGCGTCCGCACCGCTATTGAACACACGAGTCATCGTCGATTAACGTACGCGCCGAAGTGGCTGTTATATGTACTATATGCAATGCAGCTGTATTAGTATAAGTTCGAGTGTTTAGTGTATGCCGCAAGAAATCCGGGATCGCTGTCTTGGATAAAGAGTTTCTTCACCGAAGCAGTGCTGAGACAGGCGACTGGACTTGCCAAGTAAGTGTGTATATTTCCATTACCAAGCTTAATCGATTTATTACCTTTGGATCCTGCGATTGAGCATATATCCGGTAATACCCTTACCCTCGCTAACAACAAAGATAAATATACAGATCATATCTCTCCGTAGAAAAACCCACATTAATGGCGGTGAAGGGTGTCAAAGCGTTGACCAGGCTTTGACGGCCTATTCCCACCACTACTACTACTTCATTACTGTAGTAATGATGAAGAAGTTTGATTGCCAAAGAAAATAATTCAAGAAACAACCCACATATATGTTAAAAAGTACCAGGCATACATAAGTCAGTAACGTGCGGAGTGTGTTCGACATTCCAGTGGAGAGATCCCATTAATTTAGTACGTATTTAAAACACGGCTCGCGTAAATTATCTGACAATCACGTGAGTAATTTAAAACACAATCGAAATGAAATGGAAGCAATAAATAAAACGACAGCCGCCTTTAGGGGATTGCAGGAGGATAAATATTTCCTTTCGGTTTACGAATAACGTACTACTGTTACGTTGAAAAGATAATTATGAAGTATTGTATAATCTTTTTTATACTTATCGGTTACTTTAGGTTTTTAACCAAAACCTCACCTGGTATGAGACGGTAAGCACACTAAACCTGAATGGGACTGGATCTCAAGCGCATACAGTACACACGGAACACTGTAACAGGTACATTACTACTGATTCCTAACTTAAGTGTGTTTGGCGTTTGGTAGCCTCGAGGGTTAGTGTCGGTTGTTACCGGTGGAGTGAATATGCTAAAGGAGCTATATGGACTGTACTTTTAATGCAGATGTAATACAAGTTACTGAAAGACAAATATTGTTTCCATAAATATAGCGTGCATCTATACGTCTGGGTAGCGCGTGGTTTTACATTTTTAGGCCCCTGGCTACAAGTCTTTTGGGTGTCTTATTGGGAATTTTGCCGATCTTATATGCTAAGCTTTATTAAAATAATAATAATAGAATAAAGAAAAGTCGGATCGCCACAGGTGATAGCTAACGCTCACCAGACTTAGTAGAAGCCATCAAGCAATGGTTTTCTTCACTGGAGGCTTTAATTTAGTTGCAAAGACTTTAACATGTCAATCGACGCGTTGTCCAAGCACGCTAATAATTCACACATCGTCACTCTTATTCGAATAAAGTATTAAAGCTCTTTACCAATTTAATCACTAAGGAGAGATGAGTCAATAAATAATAACAAATTTATAAACGGCCATGTCCTTCGATCAGTCGGAGGGGACTGGTGCAGTGTGTCAGGTGTGTGCAGCGCAATTTGTCTACATAGACAAATTACCATGCATGAGCTATACTGTGTCGCGTATAGCTCTCTCGTCATGTTGTAAAAGGTTATTAAAATCCATATATAATAGAACAAAACTAATGACGTCGATATTGGAATTAAAAAAGCAAAACAAAGAGCTTCTAAGCGAGATTGCCTCACTAGCCCACTCTCGTGTAATGACCTGTAGCGACGACCACACGCTGCTAAGCGACCACTCGAGAATTCCGGCCAACCTTTTATATTTTGTTAATGGCTTGTGGTCTAGACTCGTGAGGTACACTGTTTGCGATTACATCAATTTGAAAAAAGTCAAGATGACAAGGTGACCTGCTTTCGTTTTGTATCAAAGTTCTGAAAGAAGTTCAAAGTAATTCATGGTACGTTTTAAATATATAATCATGGTAATAATGCATGGTAGATATTATATTTGTTTTTCGTAGGCATTATTTGTATTCTATTGAAAGAATCAATCCTTCTTTTGGGAAGATACAAACATACAATTAAGAGTCTCAAAGTACAGGCAGACTCAGAATAATAACTCATCGATGACAGAAATAGTTATCGAAGATTTGGAAGTCAGAACAGTGGCAGCGAGCAGTCCGCTTAACCACCATACAATCTACGCAAACCATAATTATACTTGATTTATGAATATGATGTCATATTTATCTGTATATAAATATATGCAGACACTTATTCTTGCGTGCCTGAAACGATGGCCATTCTAACTTTATTGTTGTAAACATTATATACGATAAGTGGCGTCGGTTTACAATATTGACCATGCAACGCATATTCCTTAGAAATCAATCGGAATTTGCACGATCGCCGTATGTCTGTGTGCATATCTGTCTCTATAAGTACTACACTATTAGTATAATTAAAGTAAGCTGTAGGATACCTAATATATTAAAATCCATCAAAACATTTAAGTTATAGAGCACATCCAAGGAATATACATACATATTTACATGCAACTGCTATTAGAAAAATCAAGTGAAAATACAGTACGCAGCTCTCCCTCATTATAGGTTTAATGCAAATGTATTATAATTTTGTATTTAATCATATAACCATTATAGATATAGTTGGATACCAAATATTTTATTAATTACCATTTTTATGAAAAACTATTCGTACCGAAACCCCGTTTAAACTGTTTTTCTTTCCACATTAGATATATAAAAATGTTGTCTTCAAAAAATATTATTCATAGGAGAAGAGTATCACAATTAACAAACCGTCCATTGTTAAAGTGAAAAAAAAACTCAACCTGCAAATAAATAAATGTATTCGACTTCCACGAAATAACAATCCTGAAACAACCGGTGCTCTAGCATACAATATTTCATAGATTCTGATTGTTCCAATAACTTACGTCTGTCAAAATGGCGATAGAGTACGGGCATTCAATAACATTGAACAAAAGCGAAAAACTACATAGCATTTTATACAATATCGTCGTATAAACGACCGCAGTCCCTTTTATCTGAATTCATTTAAAGCTTTATTTACATATCCTGATTATTTTTGGTGTTTACGTATTCCAGTTCATTTGTTTTTGTTGTTTGGTGTAAAATACCTGATTTTTTTTTTCTATCATAGAAGGCAAACGAACAGATGGGTCACCTGATGTTAAGTGATCACCACCGTCCAAAGACACTTGCAATACCAGTGAAGCCTCAACTGCATTACCAGCCTGTGATGGGGGATGGAAGGAAGGGAAGAGGAGATGGGGACGATAAATCGATCTTACTAGATTTTATTCATAGAAAACTTTTTTAACTGAGATTTCAGGCATTGAAAAAATATAGCTAGAATATGACGGTAAATTTCGCCGCCGCTGTCAAAATAAAAATAGCTCAGGTGAAAATTGGTTGCTTCGAAAATCTTTGTAACCCCAGTTCGAATCGGTAGTGTAAAAAATTTTTCTATTTCCTAAATTATGATTATTTTAAGGCAAAAAACCGAGCTAGGCTCCGTCGCCCAGGTACTTGTATTTATACAAGGTGAAAAATTAAACTCTCGCAGTATTTTAGGATATGATACTTCATGGTCACATTTAACGTATAATATAATAATATAAAAACAAATACAATAAACAACAAAGAGAACCTTGGTTTTTACTTTTAGACACATTTGATCACAAAAGTGAGTGGTTTCAAGCTTAATTCAAAATTTAAACCGCAGCGGCTATATCCAGACTGAAAGCCTCATTAGTAACTCGGACCACGAAATACTTAGTATATTGTTTTCGAATAATACAAATGTGAAACAAATTTTGTTAAAAACTATTTGCGTGAAATAGTTTACGTGCTTCGTTGGGAAAGGTTTACATTTACATTTTCAGACTAATTTAATTACATTGTGTTTTTTTTATACGATACAGTGAATATCTTTGTGGTAAACATTAAATTTTCAAATGAGAACCTGTTACTATTAAAACTTAATGGATAAGAGTTAAAGAGCATCTTTAACGAATGCTGCCAAGATTAATTTCCAAAAAAGAATTTTAGTTAATATTATATAGGATTTATTGAATAAAATGAAACATGACAAACATTAAAATAAAATTGTAAAACATAGGTAGTCTAGAAGCATTGCCAGAAAAATTGTATTTTGTAAATACAAGTTTAGGCCAAATTATACACGCATTGAGAGCTAAATAGTGTGTTGCGCACCGAGGAAATATCGACTGCCCGACGAAAAATAAACATTATCAAGAAGAGCCGATCTGTAAATGCCTACACCAATGCTATCTTACCGCGTGGCTTAGTCGCATGGTGGACTCAAGAGGCGCCAATTGTGCTTAATACGTTTGTTTATAGTAAATAAACATTTTTAAAATTAAACGCTAGTGTAACTGCGGTACTAGAGTCTTCGAAATCCCTAAAAGATCTAGCATAGATATGTTTTTAAACAAATACTAGACCTAAACAACAGCTATAATACCAAAATTTAAGATTTTGTTGTTATTTAATCTTAACTCCTTAATCTTCTCTTTACCAATTTACTCTCTCGACTACTGTTATATCTATTCGACAATTTAAAATAAGAACTTTTTAAATTATACAATATATGCATCTCCCCCTCCCCTCCCCTCTCCTCTAACCCCCCTCCCTTCTCTCCTTTCTCTCAAACACAGGCTGGCAACGCACTTGCGACTCCCCTGGTGTTGCCAGTGTCTATGGACGGCGGTGATTACTTAACAACAGATGACCCGCATGTTCGTTTGCCTCGTATAGGATATAAAAGAATATCAAACTCAAGCTTAAATTATATATATAATCCTCCTCATCGATTTCGATGACGGCGACTCCAATACGATTCATTTTTTTCAAGCGTGGGCCCTAATGTAACAAGGAAACCAAACTTACTTTTGAAGGCCCGATCACATACAGAGCAGTAGAGCTGGCCATTCTGATTGTAAGTATATGTGTAAAGAGGTTTCGGTCTATCTTTTAATACTTGGCGTTTTTCGTCAATTGTTTGCAATCGGTTTTCTTCAAACCTTGCAACACTTTCAAAGATGGTAGAGCGCCAAGACGGCCGTCGAAAAGCGAGATCCACCCAACACTTATAATCAATATTGGAAGCATTCAAATGCCTTTTTTTTTTCTTTTCGAAGTGACTACGCTATTGACCCAGCAAGGTCTTAACAGTTCACCGGACTACTCACTCCAATGCCTTTTGAACACATCTTTATAGCGTAGATACTGACCACCGTGCTTCCGTTTTCCCTTTGCTATCTCGGAGTAAAAGACTGCTTTTGGCAAACAATGGTCATCCATGCGAAGTATGTGTCCACACCACCTCAGTTGATATTGCGCAAGTAGTGCTTCGATGCCAAGGACTCCGGAACGACGCAGGATTTCAGTGTTAGATATACGGTCCTGCCACTTTATTTTCATAATAGATCTAAGACATCTTAGATGGAACGTGTCAAGTTTTTTTATGTCTCTTCTGTAAGTACACCATGTCTCTGCTCCGTACAAAAGGATAGGTAGAATTAACGCTTTGTATACACTAACCTTTGTCTCTAGCTTCAAGCCATGAGGCTTCCAGACGCGAGCATTAAGTCGTCCGAAGCTTGCAGCAGTTTGTGCAATGCGAGATGGTATTTCCGTATTATTATTTATATAGTATTATCAGAAGCGACAACAAGCTTAAATTACAGCATATTTGTAATGCAAATAAAGAAATTAAGGAGGTTCATACAAAAGATAAATTAATAATCTCTCCGATCAAAATTAATATTTTTCAGTTATATTTGTGCCTCTAATAAGCAACGACCTGTGTCTCTATTTCATATAAATTTTCAAACATTTTTTTTGCGTAGGTCATTCACCTAGGGAGGGCTATTGAAATAATAATATAACCTAATTGCCTCTTTATTATAGAGTACTAATAAATACCCAACCTTAACTTTAACGATCCCCTAGGTAATATCTGAAATTTTTTCCAGCTATTAACGTCTCTCGTTACGAGTCACGCTTAGAGGCAGTACGTGATCTGAATCGGGTATAGCAACCCCTTTCCATAATGCTGTGTACACACTGAACTTATTACAAAGCTGGAGGACAGGTAAGATGTAAATTACCTTAAGGTGATTGTTTTAAAAATTTATATTATGAAGATCTAATCTTATAATTGCTTTTTTTCAATACGTTCTGTTTACTATTTCGGATCCTTGTAATACGCTTCTGATTATTGGATACTAGCCTCTGTCCGCGACTTTGTTAGCGTGGAATAAATACTTTGGGCACGCAGCAGAAGTTCTCAAAAGGAAAAAACATCCCGATTTTGAAACATTTTTCATCTGCGCTCCGCTCCTAACGGTCTTAGCGTGATGATATATAGCTTATAACCATTCTCGATGGATGAACTATATAACACTGAAAGAATTATTCAAATCGAACCAGTAGTTCCTGAAATTACCCCCTACAACGTCAAAACATCACAACGTCACAAACTCACAAACTTTACCTCTTTATAATATTAGTATAGATTTTCTGTGTAATTCGATATACTTCTTGTCTTGTCTAGAATTTAATTATCTAAAAAAAATCACGTCATTAAATAATCAAAAGTTCGAATACTAACGATCATCATCAGATAATATTATTGACTAGTTATATACAGTCTCTTAGTCTCATTATAGTTCGAGACCTTTTATTTTATGTCTCATAAAACATGGGTCATTAGAGAACAGATTTCTTTAAAAGCATGTCCGTTCGGAGTCCGATGAAGCTGTTAAGACTTTGCTAGATCAATAGCGTAATTCGAAAAAAAAGCATGTCCGTTCTTCGACGGTTGCAACTGAGATTTAGCTAAATTTATATAAGTACTCTGAGAGTAAAACTATTATATTATGCTAATGTACAACAGTGAACCTAAAATAGGAAATGAGCAATTTCAACCGCGTGCATTGAATAGCGATGGGAATCAATTGATTGCAGTTGGTCTAACAAACAAACTGAGCGATTCATCGTATATTGACGATATATATATTCATTTGCAATTAGGAATTGATTATTATTTATTTATTTATAAGACAACAAGGGTCCACAAATACAAATTATATACTAATACATAACTTGGTAGTAAGTTTAAAATTAAGTAACTATATTAATATGTGTTTTTATACAAATAGGATGAAAAGATGAACTACACACTTTTTTATAACAACAGATATCTAGTGCTTCATGAAAAGACTGTCGTACATTGTTCTCATTATTTTATTGGGATTATCGCGAACTCTACCCAGGAGGGATGCGATTCTCTTATGGATGGTAGCATATGAATCATCAACCCTAGCATTTGCAAACATCCCAGAAGCACTACAAAATCGTGGTAATCCCAATAACATTCTAAAAATATTATCATATTGGACATGCAATGCGTTCATATAATTAAAGGTTTTAAAACTAAATAATAAAATAATGGAAAATAAACAAAACTACTATGGAAACCATAAATAATCATTTTAACAACAAATATGGTTCCAATAGGTTAAAGATGATTAAATTCTATCTTAGAATAAAACACAAAAAGTAGAATGAGTTGAAGGAATACAAAATAATTTTATTTGTATGAAGAAATATGATGTATCACGGCAAGGAGGAAAATTATTATTCACTTTGTTTATTTTTGTTCATCTAATTGGCTTCGTATTACGTTTGGAAATGTTACCATCCTTTGTTGTTATTTAGACTCAATGTTTTCGGATAGAATGGGAATATTCAGTATCCACCTGGAAAAAATATCAATTAAAATATCTGTTTCGAACAAAATTAAGATTTAGATACTGAACGTTTTGGCGATTTTTTTATATATTACTGCTTTGCTAACATTTTTTAACTTCTTGAGCATTATCTTCTTTCCTTTATTGTATGTAAACTGTTTTGTATAAGTTTACTTTATTTATAGGATTTATTCTCAAATCAATACCTGTTTCATTTTTTGTCTAATTCTAATTCTAAAGCAGGATTACTTTTAATCGTTTTCAAATATATTAAAATATATGTTTTCCTCGCATATACAACGCAGAATTCATGATTAAGTTTTTCATAGTCAGAGATTAAGATAATATAAGTAAATAAAAAAAGAATTGCCGGATCTCTAACGCTGTCATATGGACGAATCTTAAGTGTAAACGTTACAGGTCCCTTTCAATTTGACGTTGAAGCCGTTAAGAACAAATTGCGTAACGGCTTCCCAAATAAAACTAACCGTTTTCAATGTCCATTCACACGGAAATTTTATCCACTGTCGGCCTAACATGTATTATTAAGTTTATTTTTTTTAAACCATAAGTATAAATACTTTAATCAGAAATTGAATTCTATGGTAATTTCTGTTCAATGCAGAGAACTGTCGTAATGCAATTAAAGTGGCATTTGGAGTTTAACGTATGCTTTAGTCAGAATTTTAATACAGTGAAACCTGCACAAGTGAACTCTGGATATGTGAGCAAACTCTGACATTAATAATTACAATTATGTCCCAACACTTTTGCAATGAAATACGGCTCGTAATAGTAATCTTTAAACCTTTGTAACTGAGGTTTAATTTCTTAGTTTTTTTCGATGTTTACCTTTATAATTGGGACTCTGTAGCTTAGTAACCCTTACAAGTGAGGCTATTTATCAAGTTCAAACAAATTAAGACATATCTGTTTATAAACATTCTAATTCCTTCCACCTATAAATGTCATGTTAACTTAACAATTAGACAAATTGATTAAATGAAAAGTTTCTAAACGTGATTAAATAATGTAAGTCCCTTCAGATCCTATTTATCTAGGTTGTACTGTATAATTATCACCGCCATCCATAGACACCAGTAACACCAGGGGAGTTGCAAGTGCGTTGCCAGCCCATGTTTAAAGGGATGGGAGAAGGGAGAGGAGAGGGGAGGGGAAGGAGAGGAAAAGGGAGGGGAAGGGGGGTGGGCCTCCGGCGCTCTCATTGACCGAAATGCTACTCCCATATCTGCGAAACGAAGCTTCGAGTACTTGTCGCGCTAAAATTAACGTCAAAAATCATTCCGATAAAGACACAGATTATACGTTGCCACACCTGTGTCTTTCTAATGACTCGACATTAGCATCCGCTAAACTCCTTTGATGTGTGTAAAAACCGCCAGCCGAGTTATCGTGCTGCGTCTATCGTCACGCAGTCCGATAATTCGTAACACATGACGATAATGTCTTCCCACATCTGCATTTAGTGTGACCATAGACAAAACTTCGTGCCGATATACGCAGGTATGGGAGTACCAAAAGAAACGCAATAATGCATCCACTGTTACTTCACGTCGGTTTTCTGTGAGATGGTGCTACTACTCCGGACTAGTCGACCCATTCATGTTGAAATCAGTTACAGCTTCAACGTGGCTCTACCACTACCAAAGAAGAAAATCTATAGAAGAGCAAGTTAAATCCGATTATGGATGGTAGTTAGATGAATACAACAATTCTTAAAGAACAATATACGAAAAACACATACTTATTAAGAAGAACCAAAAATAACGAACAAGTTTTTTATAGTTATAACCAAGCTTCAGCGATGTAATAAACATGAGTAAATACAACGATGAATCCAGAGTCGAAAGTTAAGTGAAACCCTTCGGGCATGTTGTTACGAGTAAGCTACGGCAAGTTTCTCCGGTTACATGAACATAACTTCGTTTCCGCGCGTTCGTACTTCTTGCGGCATGAATTTGTTCTTGGGAAATATCCCTTTCGTGTTTCTAGGTTAACGATCTTTGATTTCATTCCCGCTTGGTTCCTTACTGCTTTGAGGTCTCTAGTTGCTCGAATAAGAAAAGTAAATATTTTGCTTCTTATTACGTGCCAAGTGATGAAAATACTACGAAAATAGGTCTACGTGAAAAAAATAAACAAAATTATGTTTCCTGGCGATGTTTGTTCCTTGAAAATATTGGTGAGCTTTCCCAAGAAACCGAAAGAGCTTGAGATTACAATACAGTTAAAAATGGAGAGCTGTGTTCATGTGGCCAGGAATTATACCTAGCAGAAAATCTGATCAATGCAACGTCTGCAGTAATAAAATTTAAATATTTTTAATTCATAGGTTATTAAATACTTTTCAAAGTGTTTTTACATATACTAGTATAATTAACCATATGGCTAATTCTATAGAAATTTAAACTTAAATATTATATGTTTTAAGGTGCAGAGTTACTGCAGAGTTAGTTTTGCTTTACTGTTATTTGCATTTGAAAAGAATGAAGAAATATTATCAAATTTTGGATGCGACTTCGTCCATGCAGAATACTTACTTTGAGCTAACGTTACCACGAAGCGGAAGCTCTCAAAAGGAAAAAAAAACGATTTTAAAACGTTATTCAATGGTGGTCCGCTCCTATTGGTCTTAGATCTATGCTATATAACCAGCCTTCCTTGGTAAATGAGCTATTAAACACCGAAATAATTTTCCAAATCATACTAATAGTAGTTTTTGAGATTAAGATTTCAACCAAACAAACAACAAGCTATGCAGCTTTATCATATCAATATAAATATAGTTAGTATAAATAAAAAAGTATGAAATCTACGTTAAAAGTCATAAAGAACACAGACGTAGTCTCTAAAAGAAGCAAGCAATATAAGTTACGAAGGAATACGTATCGAAAAAGATAAATGTTCCGTGTAGAAGTTAAAAGAGTCAAACCCTTTAGGCGCGTTGCCACAAGCCGCGGCAAGTTCCCACGGTTACACACTGCTACTGATTTATACGAATCGCATAACTTTGTTTCTCCAATTTGTGCCGAGAAAAATGTACGTCGTATTTTAGAGTTAACGTTCTTTATGAATGTGAATGATTATATTGTATCACTCACATATATTCTGGCTTTATTATATATAAAAATGAATGTGCGCTCTATATATTCTCGTGTCTATATAGAAAAAAGTAGAACGAGCCCCGACATTCTTTTAGACTTTTTAGCAAACATTTTACTTGCAGCTTAAAGGGTTTCAGCAACAGACTAAAACTTACCTGATATAAGTGACGATCAGGCTTTCAAATGCAATTACCTATATACTATATCTTAAAGATGATAGCTAACCAAGTAAATAAAATAAAATGCCATCTCTGTTAGGACAGTTTGTCTATCCGAGAAAATATAATGATGGATGTTATTTAACAAGTTACTTGTTTTATTTACTGAAATAAATAATTGCTTTCTTTTGTTGATTGCTATTTTTTAAATTACGTTATAATCAGAATCTGATATTAAATGACGAAGCCCCCGTAGAATAAAATTTATAACAGTATTATGTGGTTGTGAAGTGTGGTGATTGATGAAGAATGGTGGTCGAGAAGTTTGCCCGATGGAAAATCAATCCAATGTCAATTCGTTTCGTCTATGGCCTTGAGTGGGCTTCTAACAGGCTAATGATAATACAAAATCAAAAGTCAAAAGCGATATCGTTTTTTTTTATATACCGCTATGTTTCAAATCAAATCCAATCCAAAATACTTTATTCAGTTTTGGCCCTAATAAGGCACTTATGACGTCAAAAACTACCACCGGATCGGAAACAACCCAGTCATCGAGAAGAACCGGCAAGAAACTAGATCGGGTACATTCTTAGTGGATGTATAGAAAGGAGTCAATTCCAGACATCACCATCGTTCACATATTGATCCCGTTTGATACAAAAACCCGCTTGACGTGGCGCTTAAACTTACGGTCCGGCAAATCGGTAACATGCTTTGGGGCTTTATTATAAAAAAAAACCTTACACTATTACCTAAAAAGACTATTACTGGCTTTGCTAGGTCTAAAAAATGGTACCACCAGTTTTTTACAGTTTCTAGTATTTAAATTATACCGGTCTTTTAATAAATGCAGTTTTTTTTTTAATTTTACGGACAAAATAAAATTATCAGGAATGTATTGGGAAGGTAAAGTTAAGATAGCGAGTTCCTGAAACTTCATTTTTAATTATTCGCGTGGTTCCATATTATTTGACCCCAGACTCACCAGAAATGAAATGGATGCGTGATAAACACGCTGAGCCTAGAGGTGGATTAGTTCCCAAGTGTAGTTGTAAGAACACACCTAGAGTTATTTGGTGACAGATTTCCAACTTGAAGGTGACAGCTAGTCCGGCTAGTTTGGACAAAGCCCTACCTTTAAGCAATATATATTTATCCTATCGATGAGAATCACTTAACGTGCATTAAAAACTATCATACCGCTATGAATATTACTTAATACACATTACAATAAATATTGATTAATTTAGACATAAACATAAACCCAACAAACGCGTTTCGTCAAGTTTCATCTCGAATAACTTGTTTATTGCTTTTAAAGGCCTAAATATTACATTTCTCTGTTATTCCAAGGAACAGACTGTCTGATATTAAATTGAATTTACATCGAATTGTCTCGAGAAATGAGATCTGAGGCAGTCTTCAAAAGATATAATATTAAAAGAAACTGAAACGGGACTTAAATTAAATTCTGGACATCTGTCGTACATCCCGCCGTCGTAATTCGAATTCGGTATTAATGAATATTTAAATTAATAATTCCGTATAAGAATACTTTAGAGATACGTCGCTTAAAAGGTTATAATTAAATGGTTCTGCTGAACAAAATCCTTGTCGACTATGTATTTTAAAGTGTGAATACATTTTGTTCAAACAATGTTGGTAGAAAAAGTTGTAATTGTATGATGTCAGTGTAAATGACATCATCTTTATATTAACACGATCAAGACATTACCTAGTATAAACAAAATAAGTAAATATTTTACATATCAGTTACAGATAAAAATATAATGCTGAATAATTATCTCTAGCTATCGACCACCATTTAATACTTTCAGTAAATAGTACGGAGTATTAGATCCGGTCAATAAATTGGTCAATAGTACGAGAATCTGGTTAATTTACTTATTACACTATTTAAGTGTAAAAGACTAAAGATTATGTTGATTTTAATTGATTTATTTTTATTATACTAAGTATATTTTTCTACGCCAGAAAGTTTATCTTGTAATTCTTGTTGTTTGATCAATTTACTTCGTATAATATATATATTAATTGGTATAAACTTCGTGTAATACTATACATTAATACTCTATGGGCTACTTTTAGAGGCAATAGTCTGCATCTATAAAGATAATTAAGAACCCACTTCAGTTGGAGTCATCATTGTATTCCTAAACATAAAATGTGGGAAAATACTGTAGATATGTTACTGTAACTTTAAATTAAACCAATTAAGATTCCCGTATATTAGACCCGCTTACAAAAAACTCAGTAATAATTTATTCAATTTAGGCTCTAAGGTAGTGTTTATGAATGTCAAAACTATCACGGATTCGAAAAACAACCCAATGATCGAGATGAAATGGAAAGAAACTCTATCGGGTTTATCTTTCACACATATATTCAAAATATATTACACATAACAATCGTCATTAGTAGATCTACAGAGAGAGGAATAAATTTCAGACGTGACTAGTTCACATATTGATCTACTCGAAAAAAGCCATATAACACCAAAATACGTTTCACATGGTGCTTGAACGAACAGTCCGACAAATAGGAAATATGCTTTGGAACTTTGATGTGAAATCTAACATTATTGCTCAAAAAAATATATAATTGGTTTACGATATTATTTTTGTTTCTTATAAAAGTACTAGGACAGTAATAAACAACATACGAGAGTTCTCTTGAACCACATCGTTTCACATAGAAGGCTGTTAACAAAGACGGGCTCCATAAAAACAAGCATCCACTACGCCGGCGTTGACGTTCCAATTTCCTTGATCCTCCCGACATAATAGCGTAGAATGGAACGACACTTAATTTCCACCGAGCTTCAGTATTACTCACGTAGTAAACTCAATGAATTTTCCATTATATTCTTTAGATATATCCTTTTTATTGTAACTCGATGCAGTAAAGGCACTATACCTGATAGTAAGTTCAAATCAGAAATAATCGTGAATACCAAGAAATTAACATGTCTGTAGGTTTAATTAAAAATCTTTTCACATTATATTACTACACCCTGTATGCGAACTCATTATTAGAAATACATAACGATGACTTATCGACGCTCCGAACCAGAAATAACGAAGTTAAAAAAATTGTCAGTAAGAAATTTGTCGAATCGTTCGAATAGTGACGTCAGCCTCCTTTCCGCTGTCTTTTATTGAAAATTGAAATATATATGTATGCGTGACGCTACGTTTCCTAGTTGAGTATTTTGAGAAATTGGAGTGAATACAAAGAGAAACAGAATGGAAAAATCTTTAAACAGACTGCGACTACAACATTAAGAGTTGTTAGTGTGACAGTGTGATAGTGAGTCAGTTTGGTTTTTGTCAAAACAAAACAAATTTCTTTTGACTCTAACCGCGTTTGTTTAACCTACGGACGTACGAATATTTAGAGGATTTATTTTTTTACGAAAGAAGGAATATGACAACCGAGAGATGTTTCACGGCTTCACAAAATGAATATTATATATCGACCTTATTTTTTAGTGCCGAAATAAAAGTTACAGTTAAACTGTGACTCTGGAGACTATCATGATGTCTGTTGTAAAAAGGAGACAAAAGAATCAGATTAAACAGTTCTTTTGTATATCCACCATGGTATAAATAATACAATGGAAGGTTCATCCCAGAAATGCGAACAGTATTCCATACGAGACCAATCTTGTGCCTTATAAATCAATTACAATGTTAATAAGGAATATGAAAACACACTATATTTAGACAAAATGTACTTTTTTATTTTTATAATAACCCAGTATTTAGAACTCGCACTGCCCGCTACTTCGTCCGCCTGGCACCTAATGTACAAAACAGTGACTATAAAGTCATTTGGATGTATTGTGTCTAATTACTATCTACTTTTCTCTCATATTTAATTCACGTCGACATTAAAATTACAATAACTATTGGTAGACCGAACTGATTTTAATTAAACACATTTCCACAGGCCGGCATGACAACGGCGACCGGCTATGGATAATCTGTCTCACAGGCCGGCATGACAACGGCGATCGGCGATGGATAATCTGTCTCACAGGCCGGGATAACAACGGCGACCGGCGAGGGATAATCTGTCTCACAGGCCGGCATGACAACGGCGACCGGCGATGGATAATCTGTCTCACAGGCCGGCATGACAACGGCGACCGGCGATGGATAATCTGTCTCACAGGCCGGCATGACAACGGCGACCGGCGATGGATAATCTGTCTCACAGGCCGGCATGACAACGGCGATCGGCGATGGATAATAATGGATGGATTGTACTATGCTTACCATCAGGCATAGTGCAGTCACTTTGTCGTGCTACACAAAAAAACAAAGACTAAATGTTATTGGAAGATATACTTTATGATTTTCTTGAAAAGATTTTATGACGAACACACTATTTTAGCAGTTATGATCGTTGAATCAATAAACAGACACAAAGGGCATAGCCGGTTAAATATGGGAAATCTGCCCCCATGGCTTTTTTGACCCACACTTAGGGGATCGATTTGGCATCAAATAAAAATAATTCATACCAATTTTTAGCCCTTTAACTCAAACGACGTTCGAGATTTTCAAAAAAACCTGTTTTTTTATTTTAATTTTATTTTTATACTGAAATTCGGAGTTAATCGATGGTGATTTTTTTTCTTATTCTTAGGATCCTTAAACATAAAAATATCGTATGATCATCGTTTTTCAACGAAAAGTCGATTTTTAATGAAGAAAAGAAAATTCAAATTTTTTTTTTTAGGGTTTTTGAAATATGTCAATCACCAAAATTTGTCAGAACATGTATTTTACACCCTTCGACATTCAGGAATTTTTTCAGATTTTTTGAAGTGGTGGAACAATGTCAAAAAAATTAAAAAGTCATTTTTTCCTAAATTATTCCTATTTTTTAATAATTTGTTTAAAGCCAGATATTTTACGTAAATATACATTACAATTAACACATTTTTTCCCAAAACCCATTCTGAAATCAAGTTTAAATTATAGGTTACAAATTCGAAAATATATAAACAAATAAAATATAAAGCTTTACTCACTTGAATAAATGTAAACAACTGATACGCTATGTAATAATAAAAACATATATCTTGTAAAATGAAAAGAGATGCATTAACATCAACAATGATACTCCAATATTGTTCGATCGTAAAACTTAAATATAGTTTCAATATAAAAGCCCTGAATTAATTAACAACTGTTATTCAATATATACAATGAATTAATCATAAAGATTACTTTATTTTGAGGGTACCTGAACAAACAAAACCTTAATAGATATGATCGATAGATTCCGGAAATCCCGGTAGATGGCATTTCAAAGCACCGAGTTGGCGCTAATTTTGAAATACATAGTCGTTTTAGAGCAAAGAAAAGTTTTCAACGTACTTTTTCAAGCAAAAAAAAAATAAAAGTGCGTTAAAACGCCGAATTTCAGGAAAAAAATGACTTTTTAATTTTTTTTACATTGTTCCACCACTACAAAAAATCTGAAAAAATTCCTGAGTGTCGAGGGGTGTAAAATACATGTTCTGACAAATTTTGGTGATTAACATATTTCAAAAACCCAAAAAAAAAAAATTGAATTTTCTTTTCTTCATTAAAAATCGACTTTTCGTTGAAAAACGATGATCATACGATATTTTTATGTTTAGGATCCTAAGAATAAGAAAAAAAATCACCATCGATTAACTCCAAATTTCAGTATAAAAATAAAATTAAAATAAAAAAAACAGGTTTTTTTGAAAATCTCGAACGTCGTTTGAGTTAAAAGGCTAAAAATTGGTGTGAATTATTTTTATTTGATGCCAAATCGATCCCCTAAGTGTGGGTCAAAAAGCCATGGGGGCAGATTTCCCATATTTAACCGGCTATGCCCTTTCTGAAATTGATTGAAATGTATTTTATTACTAATTCCTAGACATCTGCAACAATTCGTTTACAAAACTCTTAAAAATACAGACATACTTAGACTTACATTCTTATAAATATAAAATATAGGTCGTACACTATATTATTATATGTAGAATTTAAATAAAAATGTTCGTACTATACATTGTCGCCCGTGTTATGCCGATCACGGAGTGTTCACGTTTTATTCAGAGACACGTAGGCGACTTATCAGTAGCTACGGAGTATCGGCTGGTCTTGTATATTATCTACACGCGTGCCAAATCGTATACGATTTATATGCTTCAGAAAAAGCTTGTTTATATTTGAACTCTTTCGTAATATTTGTAGTCATGTCGCTAATATTTAAAAATAATGAGTAGCATCCTTGTTTGGAAGAAAATAAAAATGCGTTATGTCGACGGCTTTGTTTCATTACAATAACTACATTATTTTTAAAGGCACGTTTTATTGAGATGAGTTGGAGGTTATGTCTCATTTCCTGAATTTTAATTTCATAATTATTAATTAACCCAGTGAAAAAACACGCTTTTATTCAGATGTTCTAAAAATCTTAATTGGATTTACTTTTCAATGCGTATGACGGCCATTTTGAAATTCGCCATTTTGTTTTTATTTACATTTCCGTATACTGTCAATATCGTCAGTAAGCCATACGTGCAAAATTGCAAAGTTGTAGGTCTAAAATAATTAGTTCTAATTATGCTTGCAAAATTTTACCTTAGCAAAATAACAAACATTGCAAGCTAAATAAAAGTTTGTCATAATAATTAGCCTAGACAATAAATACTTCATTTGTATTTATTATTATTATATGTATACTAGACTCACGAGTGACATACTTTTATTTTATAGCAAAATATCACTAATATTTAAAACTCATAGACAGGACTGATGAGTAATAAAATTATTTAAATATAAATTGATTAATATTTTCCAAATATATCATGCTTCGCTTAATATATTGCTATGATGTTATAATTTAATAAAAAATCTTTGTCGTGATATATCTAATTCTTATCGATAGTTATTTATATAATTTTAACGGTTTTTTAAATTGGTTTGGCTAATAAATTTAATTCTGGGGTATTTCAACTCCAGCTACAACCGTTGAATAAAACAAGCAACTCTTTATTATAATTTTTTATCTTCAAAAGATAGACTACAATCACACCTGAAGCAGTATATATATATGCCGCATAAGATTCTAAAATGTTCAGCTAAAAGAATGAGCTTTAAGGTGCTTGTAGTAACGCTCATTACACTTAACACTTGGCGACAGATATTCAATTAAAAATTTCTAATTAATATTAGAAAAGCCCCTACCATTATTCTATGGTCCCTTGCAGTATTTTCTTCAAGGCTTTTGTTTCACTCGTTCCCAAATGAATTGACATGATTTCTAACGCAGACCACCTGCAACTTTATCGCTTAAAAAGTTAAATATTATTACAATTATATAACATAAAAGAAACCCATAACTTTAAGAGTAAAAAAAAGTTCGTCCATCTTACGGTTGATCGCTTTTCTATCCCTAAAGCCAGGTATAGAAACTTCTTCGAAGAAAATTACTTTTTCTACAAAATTTCACCCCTTATCAAATTCAATTCGAAAACTGCTGGATACCGCAAACTTTTACAAATCCACTTACTTATTGAGTATGTTTTAAATTCATATCTGTTTATTTCGTGTGATTCCACTTATTTTTACAGTACACATTTTGACATTTTAACGTTATATTATGGTAAATATAACAGTCAATAACAGCTACTCATCAATATGGAATAACGTTGTTGAGTTATTATATTATATAGGAATTGTTGTTATGAAATGTTGCCAGTTATTTTGCTTTTTAATTCGCTGTGGTCAGTTTGCTGTTTCGTATTCATTTTGTATTTCTTATATCATAGTAAGCACCTGGTGTTAAGTGATCACAACCGTCCATAAACACTAACAACACCAGAGGAGTCGCAAGTGTGCTGCCAGTCTGTGTTTGGGGGGTTAAGGGGGAGCAATAGGAGGGAGAAGAGAGGGAAGGGAGGTGGGCCTCCGACACTCTCGCCGACCGAACGAACCGCAACAATGCAAGCACTATTACTTCACGTCGGTGTTTCTGTGGGTCGAGTGGTAGTACCCCGGATGAGTCAGCCCATTCATGCTGACACCAGTAACAGCTACAACGTGGATCGATAATATATCGAAAGAAAAACAAATTTAATGACTCAAATATGATTTTGAATCTTAGTAACGTGGCATGCTTTCTTATAAAATGTACCGCTTAAGAATTGCTATTTCACGAAATGTTATTTATATTGTCACTGTCAATAAGACCGGGTAAACATTTTTATTTGCTATTCTTATGTACGAGTATGGACATACTGCATTTGATAAAATGTTTATAAGAAAATTACGTGAAAAATTGATTATAAAGTAATTTAGAAATATAATTTTAAAAGTTATATACACTATTTACTTTAAATTTAAAAAATATCATAGGAGGCAAACGAACAGATGGGTCACCTGATGTTAATTGATCACCACCACCACCAGGGAAATCGCAAGTGCGTTGCCAGCCTGTATTGGAGAAAAGAGGAGGAAGGGAAAAGGAGAAGGGGAAGGTGATGAGAGGTGGGCCTCCGGCGATCTCACAGACCGAACGAAACACAACAATGCAAGCACTGTTACTTCACGTCGGTTTTCTGTGAGAGGGTGGTATTACCACGGGCGAGTCGACCCATTCATGCTGAAGCCAGTAATAGCTTCAGCGTGGCTCTACCAACTAATAAAATAAATATTTAGTTTGCAACTTTATATGAAATTTAAATTCTCCAATATACAATTTTTATCGCTATCATAATACCGTGACTCCTCGCTGGGCGATATTAAATTGCATGAATAAATTTGTAAAATATGAAATAAAACTTTATACAGAGTTAAATGATACAGTTTATGCAAATGTGCTCAGTTGAGGTACATAATCTAAATCCTACAAATTACTAAGCTTTTTGTATAATACGATAGATGACGTCGAAAGCCATTTAATTTAATTTAATGTCATTCGTATTGAATTAATTATAGAATGCTTTGAACAATGTAATTCATTTGATATGTTTAAAGTTCAGTGTGGTCTGTGTGTAAATATATTAGCTTATCGTGAATTGACTAAATGAATAACAATAATCTTTATTATACTCGCAGTATAAATAAAATGGTTTGATTGTTAATTTGATTTTAATATATCTATATATCATTACATAGTATAAAACAAAGTCCTCTGCCACGGCTGTCTGTTTGTTCTCAGTAAACTCAAAAACTACCGAAAGTATTTTCATCCGGTTTCACCAGTGGATACAGTGATCCATAAGGAAGGTATATCATTTGTCAAGGTTTTTGGAATGAAGTTCCTTACGGCAGGCTTGGAGGAGATAGGGATTTTGCTGCGCGACCGAACTGAAAAAAATGTGATAGTAAAACCGTAACGAAAAGTGCGTGGAATAAAACCGTTAAATGAGACGTGCGCAGGCGCGACAGTCGTATACACAAGCGAGTAGTGTATAATAGCTTTCTCTTTCTCCGCTTTTGTAATTATTTCTATTTCTATGTAATTTGTAATTTTATGTTGTCAAACAAAAATAAAGAGATATATTTTGTTATTTTAATTGATAATTTGAATTACGATTACATAAAATTGAGCACGATTTTTTTTTCCAAATAGTGTCCATTCTACATTAGCCGACTTCTTTCCTTCGTTCCTACCTGGTGTCCCACGACACCACATTCTTTTTTTTGTTATCAGGACGCGACAACGTCCGCCGGGCCCGCTGTGTACATAAAACAAAGTCGGAT
This sequence comes from Antheraea mylitta, assembly GCA_014332785.1. Taxonomy (NCBI): domain Eukaryota; kingdom Metazoa; phylum Arthropoda; class Insecta; order Lepidoptera; family Saturniidae; genus Antheraea; species Antheraea mylitta. The sequence goes on along the minus strand of JACEII010000017.1, from coordinate 4,557,697 downwards.
TAGTTACACCGTTTATAATTCAAGAACGGTTGGACCAACTTTTATGATTTTTATTTTGGATTTGTCTCTGCCCCAAATAGCTCAATAACTAAGGGCCGAATATTTTTTTTTTGTTTTCGAAATGACCACGCTATTGACCTAGCTAGGTCTTAACAGTTTTACCAGACTAGCTAAGGGCCGGTAACGCATCTGGTAACGCCATCTATTATTTTTAGTATATATTATTTCCTCTTCCCGCTTCCGCATATTTTATCTATACTTTCGCACGCTATTTAATCTATGTATTTTATTTCACCCCCTCCCTCTCCAAAAAGGAACGGAACGAAAAAATACGCCGCTCGCGAGACGCTACTCTGAACCGCTTCCGCGAGAACGCTATCGCTCAATATTACGCACGCATATCCAGTGATCATATAATTTAATCATTGTAAGAACAACCGGGACAATATTAATCGGTATATAAAGAGTGTTGTAATTTTGTGGTGGAAGCCGAGAACCAGCCAGCGACCCGGTAAGTTCCGTACCGAACTCCTACCGCTATCTGTATTTTTACAACAATTTCCACCAGCATCTGTGATTACCCTCGTGTCGCAAGTATCCATGGGTCTGACGAGAAGAGGCTACTGGTCGTGTACCCAGTAGTCTCTCTACAGTAGGCCGAAGCTTGGCGTTCACTCGCCAAGCTGCAGCAGGGACACTTCTTCAGGTTTAAGAGCATCGATCCCTGGCTGCCCATACAGTGCGGCGAACGGTACACCGTGGGGTTTTAGTCCGTGGGGGTCGGACAAAACCCACTCTCTCCCCCGGGAGGGTGGCGTATCCATAAAAGATTTCCCCACGTAAATAAAAAAAAGGTGTCCATGGACGGCGATGGTCATTTACCATCAGGTGACACGAATGTTCGTTTGGCACCAATGGCATAAAAAAAACTAACACTCGTGAAGAAAAAATTATGACGAAAATTATTTTTTTCTTATATATTTTGTTAGGAAAGACATTTTTGATTATATCTCGAGAAGGCATTGATCTGACTTTAATGATTTTTTTTTGTCCGTGTATCACAAGATAATACTGAAATATAACTATATACTTGATACTGGTAATCAACCTGAATGCGTACATACAGTAAATAGTTTAACAAAGAGTAGTACAACAATACCGTGCCAACCTTTTTAATTCGCTTCAATAAAATTCTTCATACCACATTAAATAAATTCATGTAATTGTAAATTATAATTTATTTAGTTATATTTTAAGTAATTGTCATTGTAATGTAAATTAGAAGACTTTTTATTACTAATTTTACATATTGATTGATTTTGATTCAATTTGATAAATCATTTTATCTTGATTCTGGGACGCTACGAAGGTCGCCGGGTCAGCTAGTAAATAAATAAAAGAAAACCGATTGTATAGAATATAAGAGATTCAATAAGAACCAATAAAATTTCTCAGTATATGTACGTCGGTGAGGGTTTATCGGACGTGATGACATTTCTATTGAGCGAATGGCACTCATACCCCTATATGAACGTCTTGAGTGTACACTCCAATATGAGATGAGAATCGACTGTAATTGTGAGAGATAACGCAATGTGGTCTGCCTTTGTGCTGGTAAATTAACTTCCGACTTATGTTTTAGAATATTCTAGTAGTATTTTTTTTCTCATTATTGTAAAGCAAGTTTTAGTATTTTGGCATTGTCTGGTATTTAAAAGAAAATAACACATAGTTACTGACAAAAAGTCGAGTGGTGTGATCAGTTGAATATCATTTCGATGTCCGCAGGGTCGAATCTGGTGTGTGCCAACAAATTTTTCGGAATTCGCTTACATTCACAAATTAAATTAGTAACACTGTAGGTCGACGAAGAACAAAAATAGCGCGAGTGTACTTAAACCTGAGAAATGTTCTTGTAGTTTCACCGCATGTGGGAAGATTTTTTTTACATCAGAGAGGCAATGGTAGCAAAGAGCTTATAGCAAAGAAGGAGGAAGGGAAGGGTAAGAGGAGAATGGGAAGGGATGCGGGCATTCGGCGCTCTCACTGACCGAACGAAACGCAACAATGCAAGCACTGTTACTTCACGTCGGTGTTTGTGTAGATCCGGTGGTACTATCACGGGCAAGCCGACACATTCATGCTGAAACCAGTAACTGCTTCAGTGTAGCTCTACCACCAACAGACAGATACTGCAAAAATACGTATAGTTTAGTAAGTCCTTTGCAAAAAGAAATAGATTTCAAAATTACCATGTACTCATTCAAATTCATTGTATGCTGTTTGCCTCTCAGGGTGTGGTTTTAGGATCAAGCACTAACTAACACACGAAACGGTCCACTCAGATCTCAGGCGTTGCTATATATTAAGGAGAAACATTGGGTAATATAGTCCTATTTTAGATTAGTAATAAATAAATATAATCTGCAGTAATTCACTCATTTCAGCTAGACACCATATCTGTTTACTACTGCATACCATAAAATACATATACCTACAAAATACCAGACTCTATAAATAGTTTTATAAGTTATTTTCTATTTCTCACTCTATCTAAGCAATTAGACTTAACCTAATAGTGATCGATAACGTTCTAATTAATCATTCTACAAAGTACAGGTGAGCTATTTAATTTAAATATTTAAAGGATCGCAAATAGAAATGAAACTGGATTAGATTCAAAAGATAAATATATACGTAGTTCACAGAACAGTTTGAGCATCTTCAATTATAACTTTGACTACGACGAAATTTATCAATCGTCTTTATCTATACATAGAAATGGAGTGTACGTTTGTTTATTTTAACTAATCATAGAAACGTCTAAACTGATTTTGATCTATATACTCAAAATATATATATCATTGCACTTTTATACAGAAACAGTACCAATTATAAAAATTAATATAAGTAACTCAAAATCAAAATAGTAAATAGGAAGTAGTAATCAATAGATCAATAGTTTAGTTAGGGTTGCTAATCGTACTATAATATATAGTATTGTACTATATTTCGGGTCGGCGTACTATATACTGTCGAAAAAATTTATAGTACGAAAAAATACTATATTTTTAACACCGAAAGAAATCTAACACACAAATTATTATTTAAAATAATTAACGCGCCTTTTTATTAAATTTTGTGTGAGGCGAGTTCGTGTAACCGATTTCCCTACTCCGAACGCATCTACAATCTTTTGCTCTGACTCCCACGAGTTTCTATTTTTTTTTTTATATTCATTAACTGGAGGCGCTGGCGGTACGTCAAAGTTGTAATAACAGTCTAAAAATTGAATGCATATAACACTTTTATTTCAGACAACACATTGTTAAAAAATGCAAGAAGTGCAAGGAAATATAGTTTTTATCAAAATAAATAAGTAACAAATATATCTTTGTCTATTTTTAATTTTTTCCATAAAATACTATATATTTTAAAGTGTACTATATTTTTTATAATTTATTTTGAAAAATTCTATATTTCGCTGAAAAAATGTTGGCAACCCTAGTTGTAGTAGTAAGTGGTAATAATAACATTTAAATTAAAAAAAAGACAATTAATAGCACACATGGTCCGTATGAAATAATAGAAGTGTTTTCAGGAAATCGATATCCCGAAATCCGACTGATTGTGCAAAGTAGTAACGAACATTAACATATATATATTTATAAAAAACGCTACGTAAAAGCCAATTCCAATTTCATCAAGAAATTTTAAATTTGAATAAAAATTGAAACCAAAGAAACGTTATGTCGCTAAGCCCATTGGGCTAGAGAAACTGCCCTCTAAACTGACGCAGGTTACAACAATGTTTAATCTAATAATAATACAATAGTCAGAGTGCATTTGAGGATGCATTTCGCCAATAAAAGCCAGGTTAGGTTTATTAGCAAACGTAGGCGTATAGTTAGGTCAAGCGTTCGAGCGTTGAATGTCGACCTACTTTCGTAGATATCGATAAAAACCTCCCATTAAATTAGAAATAGGTAATGCCTAACAAACTTATGTCTAAATATAAATTTCTATCAAAAATTTTATTTTAATAGTATGTATTTAATCATGCTATATTTAGACCGCTTTGTAAAAATTTGTACAAGAGGGTGTTTTTAAATCTTAACCCATTTGGTAAATTAATTCTAGTTATTTTTTAATATGAAAATAGAGCAAATAGGACAAGAAATTTGTGTCCTTCAGGACTGCGATCATCATACACCAGATTTAAAACCCGCTATAGTGGCATATTCACGTGTCTTATTTTAATTATCAACCCTTTTTCATCTACTAACGTGTAGCCTCCTGCAATTGTTGTATCGAGTAATCAAGTAATCTCTGTTAAATTGAATGACTATTGCTTTACCACCATCAAAACGGGCAATGAATCGTACTCTATATGGTACTCTGGGTAATTTTCTATCTGCTAGTAAAAGTCTCGTAAAATCAGTTTATATCTTTTAGGAATCAGTCGGAACAAATAACAGACACTTCGATTTTATCAATGTTTGTAGATATTGTTTTTTATTACTTACAAAATTGTGTTCCATTTCCACTTTTTTATATATTTCTAGGCACTCTCATTGGTATAGCACATATATTATATTATTATTTCCATTACACATTACTTGATAGACTCATATCAGCAGAAATGGTTCTATGGCCATTTGATAATATAAATGTGAAACTATTTCTACCTGCTAATATGTTTGCTTCTTCTTTGCATTAGATAGAAAATAACTTTGGCATAAACATCGGATCTAGTGAAGGATATAATTTTATAGGTTTTTAAAAGTCTTGTACATCAGCTAGTTTGACGACTGTTTATTAGTCAACTTGCAATGCAAATATAACATAAGAAAAACCGTCTACAACTGCATACGTGTTAATTTTTGTTTTGCTTAGTGCATGACAAAGTGACTACCTTATACTTGATAATAATTGCATTGCAAGAGAAATATGGAGATTTCCCTTTTGTAAACCTGTCTGTAAGTGGCGCATTCTTAGAAGTAAGCGGATAACATTGACTACAAAGAAATATTCTAAGCAAGATATATATTAACTTATTTTTTTATCCCGTGTACATATATAGATATTGTTAAGATAAAAAGCAACGTAGACGAAGCGGGTATAAGCTAGATTATATAATATGACACAAAAAAATGTGTAAAACGAAACAATTTTTAATACTATGAACAATAGAGTACTACTAACTAATAGAGTAGACTTATTTTAGCGGCAGTATAAGAGTTGGTTGCTTCAGTTTTATAATTTTAACTCGGCATAGATTAGTAGCTTGATACGAAAAATCGACTTCGAAGATCATGAACAAACTATTAAATTATTACTTCGTCGTGAGTTGATGTAACAGATGAATACTACATTTACTATACATTTTGGAAAATTAACAGATTTTAAATGAAGCTTTATTAGTTACTGCCAGGTTCTTTATAAACAGTGGCAATGTGGCTTGATGGTAATAACATAAAATAAACAGTATCAGAGATAGACACAAATATACTTTACCCTCGTATAAAGGTTATAGAATAGATATAAGCTGACACGAGCAAACCAAGCAGTACTTAGGTGCTCAGTTGAGCGTGCAACGCGAACGGGGGATAAAATTACCCCAGCGGACCACACCATTACTGCCCATTAATAGGGCAATTTAAACTCAGTCAACGATTCGTATGCACGCTCAGAATGGCTTTTATCACGTATAATGGAGGATTTAATACGTAATTTTTAACGCGTTAACGTCTCAGCTTTTCGCCTTGACTTTAACACCTGGATCACTTTAATTATTTTTGTTTTCTCCATCAATTCTTATTATCGTTCTTCCATTAATCTAAGATCCAATTAAAACAATGTATTAATAGGAATTATGAAAAGACTGGAGATTAACAAAATAACTACCAACTTTAAAGACGGTTCGCCATTCTTAAGCCGCGTTGAGCGATTTTTGATTCGAGAATAATTTATGGGTTTGCGTCACTGGCATGCTAGTGGAGCATTACTGATATTCACATGACGTATTGCACTTACGTTAGACTAACGACGCTTAGTATAGTGTCCTATGTACATGTAATATTAATATTTTGTAATGAACTTGTTCAGCTCATTTCATGTTTATATATATATATATATAAGTCAGAGGAAGCTATAAGTCGAGTCGATTATTGTTTGCATACATGATATTGTCTACATTCTAAATTCTTAATTTAATTTTATTTGCTTTATTACGTTTCACTATAATTTAAAAACCCTAATATTAAATAAGTGTTAAGAATACTATATTTCACGAAACAACCAATCAGAGTAGAGCACGTGCCTCATGCGGGGTCGAAGAGATCTTTACTGTAAGAGGCGGATAGTTTTATTACTTTCAAAATACCTAATTTTTATTGTATTTCATATGTTACATTTTTCTATAGTTTAAACCCTTAATAATGTGTTAACAATGAATAATATTGTAATTTACGTAACGACCAATCAGAGCAGAGCCCGCGCCTCGAGCGGGGTCAAGGCGCCATCTTTACTTTAGAGGGACGGACAGTGTTGGTGACACATTCGTTTGATACATAGCAACGGGTCGAGGTGGATCGTTGTTGAGAGATATTCGGTGGTTAAAGTAAGATCGGTGCCCCGGACTCGCTGCTCGGTCGTAGTTGTTAATCTTTCCAACGATATTATTGTCATCCAATGAAATATTGTGAAATATAAATAAAAAGAATGTGAAACCATGATAATTGTATTTTGTGCTCGCATTTTACCCGAAGGACGCCCACTAAACCCGTAACCACTAATGACGATTTCAACGAGAATAACGTTCTCCCCGACTTATATATACATATATATATAATATAATATATATATTTTTTATTTCTCTTTCTGTTTTAATTTCCTTGTTTTTGTATTTTTATGTTAAATCTTCAAATATGTAAAATAATTTGATACTTAATTTTTTAATATTTAATTTATTGTTGGAGCATGCCGTGGTTGTCTGTAAATATGACTACATCTATAATGTATCACAATAGTCCTACTTTTTATATATTGACTAATGTATTGTCATGTTGACGAACCTAAAATAAATAAATAATCATATTACTCGGAGTGCCAATATATGCGAAAACCAGTTGAATATTAATAATTTCGATTAAGAAATTATGAAACTTGAATAGTTTAGATTATAACTGATTTAAAAATTCAAAAAAGAACACAGTTCATTGTTTTAACTTTTCACTACTGTCGGCATTCCTTATGGCTACTTCGTTTTTTTTTATATTTTTTGTCACCTCAATAAATCATCATTTATAAAGTAATTTAAAAAATTTAATACTAAAAAAATGATAATATGTTTAAGGGGATCTAATCATACTAATAATGAGATAAATAATAAGATTCATGCTTGCATATACACTTAAAAGGAAGTGAAATAAAAAAGTACAAGTATTATAAGTTATGTATAGTAATATTATAAATGCGAATGTGATTTATTTTTTATGCTTGAATTATTCAGCCAATTATCGCATTGCATACTCCTTGACAAGGGTGCAGAATAGGCAGAAGCTATTCCCATCATATTTTATTTCCCGCTTTTATCGAATTACTATGTAATGACAGATATATTTTTATAATAACATATAGGAGGCAAACGAAGAGCTGGGTCACCTGATGTCAAGTGATCACCGCCGTTCTTAGACATTAGCAACATCAGGAGAGTCGCAAATGTGTTGCCGGACTGTGTTTTGGGGGAATAGGGGATAGAGGATGGAGAGAGAAGAGGGAAGAAGGAGAGAACAGAGGAGGGGAGAGGAGGGTAAATGGGCCTCCGGCACTCTGACTCACCGAAAGAAACGTAACAATGGATGCACTATTACTTCACGTTGGTTTTCTGTGAGAGGGTGCTACTATCCTGGGCGAGCCGGCCCATTCCTGTTGAAACCACATACTTACGATATAGATATTTAGGTATATAACATAAAAAGTTTATTTTAACGCGATACATTATAAATCGATGAACACCGACTGCACGCATGAAAAAGCTTGTCACGTTCCGAACCGATGCGAGCAATGAGCCGAGCGTGTAAATGCGCGGAACAAACGACAGAGAGCCGCCATCGGCCTCGATGTGTCCGAGTAGAATAGAAACAGCGGCAGTACTCATCCTACATGTAAAATTGTAATTTTCAATTATTTTTTTCTTTGTTTTACACAAAATAGTAATAATTCAGTGATAACAATTCAATTCAATTCATTAAATGATGTAATTTTTCATCAATGTTTTCTTATGATGATATCACGGAAAATTATTGTCAATAAACCGATTTTACAGACAACATTTTTTTTTCTTAACAATGTACTTCAGAAAGCTCCTTAATACCAAGAGAATACTTCGTCACGATAAACTTCTCAATACAAGCAGACAATATTAAAATGCTAAGCCCCGGGCAACTGACAATAAATTTAGAAAATGCTCATTAAATTCATTTACAAAGCGCTATGAAGACCTTACTGGAACATTTTAATCCGGGATTAAAACCTGTTCTCTTAATTAACTGACTGGATGTATACCTGAGTTTATCAAAAAATATTATAAACTTGCTATCAGAGGGTGCAATGCGTTAATTTTTACTCATTTAGCCGACTGTGCAGAGTGTACTTATGTATATTGTATGGTGTATTTGTTATTGTCTGTATTATATCCGAATGTTATAAATGAAAATTAGAGTTTGTTTATTTGTTACGATTTCCTTCCTTAATTACTCAACTGAGCACAAAATTTTATGAATTTTTCAGGGATACAAGCAAAGTCCAATATTCAAATAGGTCCAGTGAGTAAAAATTATTTCCGTATAAACCATGAGCAAAACACCAAATCTAATGTCAAAAAACAAGGATTAATCAGCAGTATGCTGGTTTAGAATTTAGTTTATTTTAAACTAGCAGGACCGGCCAAGGTTGCCCCGCCACGATTACAAAAAAATCCTTGACAAATTATATACCAAACCATTCCTCATAAATCATTTTATGCACTGGTCGAAACCGCATGAAAATCCGTTTAGTAATTTTTGAGTTTATCGTACAAAGACAAACAGACAGACGCGGCAGGGGACTTTATTTCACACTATGTAATGACTTAAAGAAAAACTCAAAATCATTAAACCACTTATTAACCCTAGAGTTTCAGAAACTATTAGAATAAACGTTTCCCTAAACTTTAATCTTATTTTCAGATACGAAGTACGGTAATTGCGGCTGAAGTGTTTCGAAAGAAAAAAAAAATCAAACTTTGAAGTTTGGACCGACTGAGATCATCTTGCGCCAACTCCCTCCATTTAGTACAAGTACAACTAAAAGTCAGCTGTCGCGGCCGCTGACACGCGATTCCCATCAAACTTTCCCCTTAAATGGGTTAACTCTAGATTATGGTTTAAAAGGCAAATATGATCTTTACATCCCTATGAATAGAGATAATATTTCAATACACTACTAAAATAATATTTGGTTCAACAATATTGTTAGGCTTTTCTAACCCGGCTGAAAAAATGGCGAAATAGCTTTCCTAGGACTACAATATTTTAAGAACACGCTCTATTAACAACTAGCCGTGCCCGCGGCTCCGGCTGGTCTTACAAAACAGTAATTATTTTCGTCTTCTCATTGTACTCGTACTTTTAATTTACGTTTTTTGCTAGTATGATTATTTATATTATAACTTAACATTTTCGGAATTACATAATATAAATATAAAATTTGACTGAAATCGGTCGAGAGTAATTTTTCCCGAATTAAAAATTACGATTTTAATAGACATTATTTCGGCAATAGCGTTAAATTACGTTAAAATTGGTCTAAACATATTTGCATTAAATCCAGACATATAGACAAAAAGATTTAAATACCAAATTAGATAAAGGTAATTAATTAATCAGATAAAGATAATTATATGTACTATAAAATAAAAATAAACACAGACAAATACAAAAAGTGCAAAAAAAAAGGAAAAAAACCTTCCCTTGAAAAACTATTTTGAGTCTTTTTTCCTGAACGACATAGAAGAGCAAAACAATATTTTCAAGACAGATATTTGAACTTATAGAATATCTAAAGAAGTTATTTTGTTTTTAATAATATACATTATATCATTTTTAAATCAGTTTATCTTTCTCTTTCTCTTACGTGGACTAATATTTTTTTTTTGTTGTAGCACCGCAAAGTGACTGCACTATGCCTGATGGTAAGCACAGCACAATCCAAAAATAATAGCGACCACCGATTGACACACTGTCTCGACGGGGCCGTCTCTGCCTACCCTTGAGTGGGCGGGCGAGGGAACTGTTCGAGGCGTATTGCCTCCTTCAGTGGTCTCAATCGCGGCCCGTAAATACGGGTCGGTCATTGTTTGCTCTTTCTGAGCTGGAGTCAGTGGGCGCGTCACTCTCGGCACCGCTTCTTAGTCGAAGCGGTCGGGTGTACGCGCCAATTGTGAGTGGGTGGTGATGATTTGACGGGCCTTCCTGGCCGGGCTGCTGCCTGACGTTCCTAGTCACCAGAGGTGAGCATCTTCCTCAGGAACGCCAGGCACTTCTTTTCTGCGTCGGCTTCTGTTAGTCCAGCTTCACTGGAGGCTTCTTTGATTAGGGCCGCAAGCTTTTCTGAGGCTTTTCCGCTCTGCGCAGAACTCTGCGTAGACGGGGACTTCTTTTTTCTTGGCTTCTTCGCCGCTGCTCCTCGTTGAGGTGGATCGTTCGCGGGGGCCTAAGCGGCCGAGGGGTTTTTAGACACACTGTCCATCGCCGGTCGCCACTATCATGCCGGCCTGTAATAAGCTGGATATGCATAGGCTGATCCCGAAACGCGACCCGTAGAAGCGAATCACTATTACGGGCTTTTTCGCCATATACATGGTGATTGCGACCCAGTCGGACTGTAAAACCCTACCACCCCGCTTGCGCCATTGCTTCGTTCGTTATTCAGCAGGGTGCACCACGTGCAGGTGAGGTTGGCTTGGGTGTCTCAAGTCTTATGATGTTATTCGACACCCCTTACACCCCTTATTCGACACCCCTTACACTCCTTGATATTAATTTTGTAGCTATAGGTTGCGGTCAGTTATCCATGACACAGGGTCTGTCTCCTAGTGTAAAAATCTACGTATTAGTTTTATATCTTATACGATTTCTATTAAATAAAGACTTTCTTTAGTTATATGTGAGAAAAAAAGGCATTTGAATAATCCCTTATCTGTCTAAATAAGTGAGGAATGGTAAAACAAACATAATTCAGTTAATCATTTGAAACATTAGAAATCTATACTAATATTACAAAGAGGTAAAGTTTGTGACGTTGTAACGTTGTAGGGGGTAATCTCAGGAACTACCGGTCTGATTTGAAAAATTCTTTCAATGTTGTGTAGCTCATTTATCGAGAATAGTTATAGGCTATATAACATCACGCTAAGACAAATAGGAGCGGAGCAACGTTAACCCAAAGTAACTATTCCACGTGAACGAAGTCGCGGGCAGAGGCTAGTTAGTCATAAAGCAAAATTGGCGCTTCACTTTTAAATATGAACAATATTATATGAAAACTGTATTGTTCGCGAAAAGTTTTAACGAGTTGCGAAGATGATCGCGTATTCTTCCGAGAAAATAGCGCAATCGTTAGCAAAGTCCGGCTAAACTCAAACATACTCTACTCAAGTTACTCACGTTCATTCAACTTACAAAAATAATTTAATATACCCAAAGCACATTACGCTTTCCGTATTAATCTGTACACATCAATATTATTGAAGTATCTTTTTGTAATATCAAAAACAGCTGTTTACTAAATGAACGTGGAAATGTATATGGTAGTTATAGAGGAAAAAACACCTTCAGATTTCTGTCTGTTGGTTTTTTGGCTAATCTCCAAAACGATTAAGCATATTTTGACAGGACTTTTATTTATACTATTTTATAATAGCTTTGACCCCAACTCCGTCCGCGAGGAATATAATGTTAAAAAAACAACGATTAATAAAGTCATTTAAATGTATGAAGTCCATTTATTTATCTACTTTTCTCTCGTACTTAAGTCACATCGTCAGTAAAATTACGATAGCTTTCGATAAAGTGATCCGATTTTAATGAAACTACGACTTAATGTTACTCGATGATATGTTTTATAATATTCATTATATTGCTTATTTCAAAACATCTGCAACAATGTTTTTCACAAAAATTGAAGAATTCCACACAAATTAGATTTATATTCTTGATATTTTATTTCTTGATCTGACTACGCTATTGATGTAACAAAGTCTTAACAACTTCACTGGACTACCATATTCTTGTTATATGTATAGATACACTAGTTGATAGCCTAGAATATAGTAAAAAAAATGTTGAGTGTAAAGATGCACGTGAGATGCGCACATTGCTGGACACTGCTACCTTAGTTTATAATATTTACGCGGAATCCTATTTTTTTTTTCTTTAAAATACAATTGGCCTAACCTACTCCGCACAATGTTAGTTACAAAAATTGATCCATCTGTTTCGAAAATTAGTTGGAACAAACAGACAGACAAACATTTTAAGCTATTGGATACTAAACGCTTAATTATGTAAACAAATATTATTTTGTATCATAATGTCATGTCTAAATATATATCAAAATAAATGTCGACATAATTTAAATTATTACATTTTAAGACTTGCCGCACCATAAATTACACTTTGAAAAAATCGAAATAGAAGATATTTATGTTTTCAATTTCGCTGTAATTTACTAGTAAATGGAGCTACAGAATATAAATTTATACATCCTTTCCAAAGTGGATAACAACAACAAACAATAATAACTGCGTGTGAAGCCGTGAATAATTGTTGTATAATATAAGAGTGGTATTTGTTTTATAAAGGAACACAGATATAATTGTGATATATTGCCATCGTTTGACGTGAGTCAAGTTATAAATATAATAATTTTTTTTTTGCAGTTCGCTTACCGCGGTGCCTGTGTGTCACATTAGTAACGAATCGAAGCATTCTACACAAGCCTAAGCTGTTCGCTACGGAATATAAGATGAAATTTCGCCTGACAGGAAAAACACGATTTAAAATCAAACCTTGCATGTTATAAATATAAAATTACATTTGTTTCTTGAGGTATATAGCCATATATTTAATAGACAGATCTCTATATTATTTTACGAAGCGTATTGATTTTGATGTTTTCTTTCACCTATGGTCTTGATGGTGTGTGTGGTGATTATTCAGAGGTACCCTAGTGGGGTATACATAGTATACCCAGTAATCAATAAATAAATGACTACTTTTGAAAAAATAATTCCTTGTTTTTAAAATATAATTAATTTGAAATTAGAATTCTTAGCCAAACAAAATTATTTTGATTTCAAATAGCCAGTACTGCAGAACGGCAATTTCATAGGTAAATCTATTACTTGCCGATGTCTATAAAATTAAGATAGCCGACGGTCCCCTAGCTCCTCATGCATCGCCAGTTGCTTAATTTCTTCCTCTTTATAAGCAAACAGACTCCTTATAGGTTTGTTATCAATAGTTGGTATTTTCCTGTTCTAGGTGGCGATATAATGATGTCTTTGACTTCCGTAGCATATCTATGCTCGAAGGTTGAAGTGACATAATAAAATATCGTTTCGTCATCTCGAATGCCAGACTATATCAAGTTTAAAGGAGTGCTTCTTCAGGTTAATCATTACGTAACTGCTTATCGTGGGTATTCAGCACGGTCAAAGGAAGAGAACGGGACGCGGGTCGCAGGCTGGACTGCGAGGCAGGGCGTAATTCATTAAATAGACGAGTTCGCTTTTACGTAAATCATCTGATGTTAACAGTATATAAGTTTTACGTTTCTAGAGATAATTATTATGTTTATGTTAAAGCAAATATTAAGCACCAATTTTTTTTATTGATTTAGAACCAGATACGACTACTTAGTAACCTCTGGGAATATTGGAACTTTTTAACCATTTAGCCGGTATACATAGACACTTTTACGATAACTAACTTTAATTATAATAAGAAGTCATTTATAATACGTAAGAAAGCGTATACAATATACAATACAATAAAATATCACAATACCGTAAGAAAGCGATGGTTATAAAATATATGGAAATTGACTTGGCAGACGTGTGTCTAACTAAGCAACTGACTAAGTCGAAAATATCGGAAATATGTCCATAATTTTTTAAATGGAGTGTGTCGAAGATCATGATATTGCGATTGGCTTAATAAAGAAATTTCATAAATAAAATCAAAAATTCTTTATTAAATTTAGGCCGTAACTACGACGGTGCTTATAAACGTCAAAACTACTACTGGTTCGAAAAACGACCTAAGCATTGAGAAGAACCGGCAGCACATTTGATTGGATTTATATTATCATATATTTTAAATACATTAGACGTTACACTCGTTTTTAATAGATGTACAGAGTCGATTCCAGATAATACTATCGTTCACATATTGATTCACTCTACTTGACATGGCGCTTAAACTATATTAATAATAATAGATTTATAGATGTAAATTTATTTCAATTTCAAATTCTATGAGGATTTAATTAAAGATGATAATAATGAAAAAGCATTTGTGAAAGGTGTTGTTTAAGTATTAATATTTATCATACTTTTTGTATAATAATCTCCAAATCCCTTAAACAAAATTAATAAAAATTGATTTGGTACTCCAAAGCACACCAATAGATGCACCAAACTTTCTCGCTTAATGGATGATGGTTAGCAAGAAGAACATTAGAGAATACCGAATAATCATACCACGATTTCAATGACAACTTATTTTAGAATTTAAACCCCAGACCTACGCCTGTTATAATAGCTTAGAAGAATTCGCGAAGAAGCGAAAGTTATATAATAATCTGTTACAAGATAGTGCACCAATGGCTAAACTTTCACAAGTCCAATATAAAGTTTGTCAATATTTCCGCTATATAGCTCGACGGCCGACACTCATTGATTGGTCTGACCGTTCATGCGAAAAATAAAGTTTACTTCGCACCCTCCCCGAGGACAAGGAGGGAAGCGCTGGCTCGAACTACTTGAATATCGATAGGGTTAACTCGTAAAATAAGTTAGCTTCTATCAGCGGATTCATCGCTTGAAAATTATTATTTCAAATAAAAACGTTTTATGTATATTTCGAAATTGCTTTTCGAAAAGATTTCCATGGTGTTGATAAAAGAATTGATGCCTTGATCTGCTCAGTTCTTGCCTTTATACAGACACAAGAATAATAATCAAGAGCATTACTTATATGTGGGAATAACTAAATTAAGTTAAATAATATATTGTCTTTTTGGTGGTAAGTTTAATATTTATAGTTAATAATATAACAGAAGTGTATTGACTTCAAATATTTAAATCAAACTCTTGTTAGTTTGTATATCCCCATGTTTTTAAGGCTGTAATAGACTTAAATGAGATAGATAATAGTGACTGCCGAGCTATCGTAGTTCAGACATGAATAAGGGAGTACATAGTAAAAAGTCTTAACATCAACAGGAAATCGGTTGTACGTAACATATTAAAACAATTTCAGTGTAAATATATGAAGAAATGAAAAGGCAATGAATAAAAAATTGATACCGTTCAGGTGAGATAATAGCAAGAATATAACGAAGAAGGACTTTAACGTCAGATATTTTAAAATACGAAACATGAGTTGAGAAATGACTATAGATTCCTTTGGTTAATGGGGTCTAGAAGATTGGCAATATAAAGCATAATTGTTATAAATTAAAGACTAAACTGTATGCCAATATATTTGTGACAAAAGCAAATACCATAAATGATAAAATGCTACTGTTTTTAAATATTAGATTATCTTTAGAAATTGTTTTATTTGTCACTTTACATGATGACCTGTCCAGGCATGTGGCTATCTCACCATAAGCAACATAAATTGAGATAGCTACAAGAGCAGTAGTGTCTAAAATGCTGAAAGTCTTTACAGTTAAATTACAACCAAAACAATAAAACTATAATAATAACAGAAGGGTTATAGTTTAACGAAACTACTTTACATTAGATTAACATTCCCCCTTCTTAGTATATTTTCTTCATACAAAAATAACACGGTCAAAAAGCAAAGCGTTCAAAGATATGCAAATAAAGAATCAAACACTATGATATCCTTACTAATACTAGACTTGAAATGAGATGGTACACGTAAACAAATAAAGAAATTTAATACTGAACATAAACATATACTAGAAGCAGTATAAACGTGTTCACTGACTATTGAGCCACACGCTAGTGTATCATCAAAATAATACTCGACGATTTCTCCCTTATACGTCGTTGAATTTTTATTAAGTGTCTATTTTCGACGATCTCAACGTACTGTTGTAAAAAATTTACGCGGACTGGTGGCAATTTTGCCTTACAAGAATTTTATATAAAGCTCTTATGGCTCCGATGTCGTCATAAAGCGTGAAATTTAAGCCTTTACGTGCTCTACACATTGACATTACGATTAGCAAGTCAAATTTTATCATTGTAATAATGAACTAGGAATTATTAAAGTTTTTTTTATTATTACTGAAAAGAAATGGGTACTGTACCTAATGATAAATATAAATTAATACAATGCAATAGAAAGATAACAGTAACCACTGAGAGTCCTTATAATAACACTGCGCTAGTTGTCAGTGTTATAGAAGCCAGTATAATTACTCCTCAGATTGTATTTGCGGGGTGGTAGGGTTTTACAGCCCGACTGGGTCGCAACCACCATGTACATGGCGAAAAACCTCGTCATAGTGACTCGCTTTTGCAAGTCGCGTTTCGGGATCAGCCTGTACATATCCAGCTTTTTGCAGGCCGGCATGATAGTGGCGACCGGCGATGGACAGTGTGTCAATCGGTGGTCGCTATTATTTTTAGATTGCACTGTGTTTACCATCAGGCATAGTGCAGTCATTTTGCTGTGCTACAATAAAAAAAAAAAAAAAAAAAATTTGAACAAAACGATGTTGTAGGAAGCAGAGAATAGACTAGCCAGGGATTCGTTCATTCGTTCAGGGATGTAAGCGAGAAGACAGAATAAATTATATCTTTTAGAATTGAGTATTTTAAAGTTTCTACCCAACTTGAGGAACGTGCAACAATATGGACCACCTGCTCTGTAATCCTATTCACCCTGAATCGATGGATTATTTTCCTGATCTGTAGATTATTTTATACACGACCGAACTTAAACCACTGAATAAATGAATTAATACCGGATAAATACATAGTCATATCATAATTGTTATGGTTATCTATAGCATAATCAGCTAGTAAACGAATGTCTCAGAATTGTAATATCGCAAACAGCGAATATCCAGCGTTCGATGAAACTCGATTTAATAAATGATTTTTAAGTAACCGTACATGATTCCTATGAAAAGTCTAGTTGCTTTATGTTTATTATTTCCAATATTTTGATGTTGTAAGTCACCTAGAATACCTATATAAATCTTTATTGATAAATTCAAAGATATGTTTATTAAGTTTTTTATTTCATTAATTTTTCATTGAAATCAACATGACAATTTAAACTCGTGTGTCTTCTCACATTATTACGTATCAAATAATGTAATTAAACTCATAGAATGGAAACGCAAGCGCTATAAAAACAATAACGTCATTAAACCAAAAATAGTTAATTATTTATAAATTACTATTAAAAAAAAACACTCACGGATACGATTTTTACGTATACAAAATACTACATGTAAGCAAAAAAAAAGGTGCGGACCAAGAGTCAGCAGAATAACATAACAATAATAAAAAAAAACTCATAGAAAATGTTGTAAAATAAGTTCATTTATACTATTTATTTGCTGAAGGTAACGTCTCTATGTATCAAAGATAATCGAGCTCTTTTCAGACGAGGTTTCCTTTTTGATGTGAAACGCTGTTGTTACCGTGAAAATTTTCTGTTACATTGAATAGGTATCGTATAAAAATCGTAATTTATTATTACGTTGTTGTTTATTATTAAACATAGAATAAAAGGTAACATCGCTTCTAAATATCTATTCAGCAATGGCTTTAATTAGCTAAGTGTCTATTTTCTAGAAAATTCCTAAAATTTTGATTATTTCGAATGATTATTAATATCTCCTATTTATTTGTTTATTATTAAAACAACATGCTTCACTGTATACAGTAACGATAATATTTATCAGATTAAAAAAAAAAACATTTAATGGACACATTTATTATACAAATAGTTTTGAATAAAAGAACGCTCTGTTTCACTAACCTTCTGTTAACGACAATCATTCTATCGTCAATATCGCCAGCTTTTGTATATAGCTCCGCACGCATATGGTATAACTAGCGGTTACCCGCGACTTCGTTTACGCGTTTATATTTATAAATGACTAATCTTTACCTAGCTGAGTTCTCTCGCGTTAATATTGATTTTAACGATACTAATTATCTGAGTGAAAGATAACCTACGTCGTTTTCTGCACCTCTGACATCCTGTATATAAGATTTAATTATATTCAATATATAAGTTAAAGCGTGAAAGTATAATAAACAAACAAACATACTCACATTTCTGTTTACAATATTAGCAAGGATGAAACCATATATTATCTTCATGAGACTCTAACGGTTTTTGCAGCGCACGGTGATATGTTGATTAAATGTTAATTTTTTTTAACTAATTTATCCTTATGTTTTTAGACATATAATTATGGTTTATGTGATATTTCTTTTTATTTTATTTTATTATTTTATTTATGATCACAAATTGACATCAAGCCTGTTACATACACTACACAACATACACAAAATAAATGAAAATGTATTGTAGCAATAAAAACAGAAAAATTAAAATAAATGAAACCTTTCATTAATTTTCTACTTAAGGCTAAAGAAACACAAAAGAATATTTGAATCGATATTATTATATGTACAAAACATTACTGTTTTTTTTTTACTTTTACTTTCATCAAAAATCGTTCAACAGGTTTTACATGAGAGAGTAACAACAAATCTTCACAAATGTTCTCATTTCTAATATGTATAAACAAGATTACAGTTTGTAAAAAATAATTAAGTTATAGCGGATGGTGTGTAAATATTTTCTGTGTCCAAATATCCACGCATACAAATTTCACGACTATCAGAATTTAACATAGCATGTGTTTATTTAATTGAGCGACCTACAAAACTTTGTCCATGAAATAAAAAATGATTGAATTTTGTGACAGGCAGTGAAACAATGTTGGAATTCCAATATCAATTATTATAAGTAAAGGAATGTCCAAATATTGTTTGTATTTAAAGGATAATAACATTTAATATTCTCTTAAAAAATATTAAATCAAGTTTTTATAAAAAAGATTTTATATTTACTTTGTTATACTTTGTGAATTAAATCAGATAGAAAGCTTTCACTTACAATTCATATTTTAAAAGAAATCTATACAAATATTTTCTTTTTATGCCGAATAATTTATCTTTTTAATGGACAAAAAACTATTCTTATTTTAAGCAACGTTTAAATTATTTTGAACTATAAAGTTATTTCGTATCCCGTTACATAGTGAGTTTAGGTATATCATATTTGCCTTGGTACTACGTTGCTGAAGCGATTTGTTGACGGATTAATCGTCTACAATATTATATTTCTTATAACCATCCTTACATTATTCCTCCTTAAGAACAGACAGACATATTAAGATTATACCAAGGTAATTAAAATTACAATAGACTACAATAAAACAGTGAGCAACCTTATATTTGAATTAAAATAGTTATAACAAGCTGTTATAAACACAGAGGCCTAGATAAACACAGTTATTGCACGCCCGTAAGACATTAAACAATTTCGTTAGCCGAACCGAAGTTATTATTTATCTACCCGAGATTAACAATGTGCCCGTAACGTTGGGCTTGCGATAGGCTAGTCTTGACAAGGGAGTTTACCGCTGGAGCGGGGATGGCCCGAAAATAAGGAATAAATTTAGAGACATATATTTCAGCGCTAATGGAGCGTGAAAAGTATTACATATTGAAAATTGTTTAAAAAAAGAATGTGGTGTCGTGGGACACCAGGTAGGAACGAAGTTCCTTCGGCTAACGTAGAATCGACACAATTTGCAAAAAAAAAAATCGTGCTCAATTTTATGGTATCGTAATTCAAATTCTCAATTACAATAACAAAATATGTCTCTTTATTTTTGTTTGACAACATAAAATTACATAGAAATAGAAATAATCACAAAAAAGGAAAAAGAGAAAGGTATTATACACTACTCGCTTGTGTATACAACTGTCGCGCTTGCGCACGTCTCATTTAACGGTTTTATTCCACGCACTTTTCGTTGCGGTTTTACTATCAAATTTTTTCAGTTCGGTCGCGCAGCAAAATCGCTATCTCCTCCAATAATTCGATAAAACGTTGAAAGGAATCAAGTAATAAGACAAATATAAAGGTTAGATGTTTAAGGTTTGTAAAATATTAAACAATAAAAAAGGGAAAGAATACTATTTACGATAATTAGACTAAATAAGTGAAAGAGATCGTGAAAGGAACTATTCAGAATGGACTTGGATATTACATGATACAAAATGACAATAACAGAAGATATACCATAAGAAGATGTAAAAGCAATTGATTTTCTGATAATAACATCTATTACTATAAATATACTATAAAGCAAAGTTGTACTTTTACGTCCATGTTGCAAACAATAATTACAATTTTCGAAGTGAAATTCCTATGGCAAGGTACGGAAAAAATTTCGTTACGTGTTAAACGTAATCTAGTTATATATCTGTGTGTATGTGTAAGTATGAACATTTTTCTGTCTAGTTAATCTAGTAATATACAAAAATAAAAAAATATATAATTAAATATTTACACTACAAGACTTCGTATAGTATACAGTTTATGAGAATTCTCATCTTGTCTTATTCTTTTAATATAAATAAATCTAGTGTCATGATGTTTGTCGACGATGAACTCCGATACTACTCAACTGGTATATAATTTGGTCCATCTTGAGAGATTAGATAATTTATATTTCGATTAATGGTTGCTATATTTTTAATTAAATCGTCAATGATAAATGAATGATGAATAATGAATAAAAAAAGATTGTTAATGTTGATTATTGTTAATGATTGTAAGTTTAATGAGTCTAGAACAGATGGCGCTTTAAATCAGTTTGTTGATAGAGAACTATAGGACCGACTGTTATTGATATGTCATAACAATATTAAAGAGTTTTTGGCGGGATTTTAGTCTGTCCTGTAGTGGGTTTTATATTCTATCCATAATCTTGTATTATTTGACTCTATATTTTGTAAATTTGGTGGTATTTTACGTATTTTATTGTGTAGAAGTGAAGTGAATGGAAAATAATACCACGAAGCATGAAATTCTGAGATGCCACACAAACTCCCTGGAAGGTTCTAACAAGGGATCCACCATCTTGTTAGAATATTGACTAACACGACGCAATATTGAAGTGAAAGCACGACGCTTGTAATATTATTGACTACACGACAATGGCAGTAATAATCTCAAAGATTGATTGCCAAAAATAAAGTAAAAAAAAAAAAAACAATATTTAATAACTGAGCTACAGCAACAGCTAAGCCAAAAAAGTTTAATCCCTTCTCCATGTAGTATACTGATAAACGCAATGTTTTTTTATTACTTTACCTCGAGACATATGTAAGTCTCACACGAAATGTTATCGAATCGTGCTAGTATTCTGCAGATCTCAGGATTTTCCACTCACCATAAGTAGGTAGACGATTACACCGTTGTGGAGCCGGTGTGAGCGTATTTTCGCTCCGGGCGTCTTTTTCAAAGTGAGCCAGGGTTTATTCAGTACACAGAAAAGTGAAAAGATGAATGCGGCCGACCCGTTTCACTTTTGTCCGTTGGGATAGAAAGCTTATATCGCACAGCTTTATATTAAGTGGAATTGACATTTGGTTTGTTGAGCTCTTTTGTTTCACTAATTAACGAATTTGCCACTTACAGTTACGCCTTTGATACCTAATGTCTTGAGTACCTACTACCTACTTACCTGTCCTAATTGTTGGAGACTTTTTTTCTTTCTTCAATCTTCACACGCATTTCATTTTTTTGTCTTATTTGTTTGTTTAATTTAATATAATTGTATGGTTGTTCCAACAATAAATAATTTATTTCTTTCTAATACTCTTTCAATTGTCGAAATTCGACCACAACGGTAAAAAAATTTCTAACGTGGAACATTCATGGTATCGGGTCAAATGAACTGCCCACCCGATTAGGCCTCCCACGGCAGCGGCTCAAACCTAGGTTCGATCCCTCGGTAGGGAGCCCTTTAGTACGTTGCTTGCACGATACGGTGACACACAAATATACATCACCGCTACAACACTACACGATCACCTCCACACACGTGCACGCCTACACGCTTACACATGAAAGTGGAAGGGTTTACTTTTTTCCATTATCGAACTGAAAAACTCTCAATTTTCCGATAATAAATATATGGAGAAGTTGTTGAGGCGTGTATACTTGGTACACATATACGTTTCAACAACTCATACATATATGAATAGTTAGCTAGGTTAGCTAAGATAGGTCGCGATTTTGCATGCAACAGGCAACAGCTAAGCCGAGGTGAGCCGTGCATCCTTGAGCTGGTTGCCAAAATAAAATCGGCTGAGTGCCTTAAGCGCTCGCCTTAGTAGTCCGGTGAACCTGTTAAGACCTTGTTGGGTCAATAGCGTAAACATTTCGAAAAAAAAAGTCAAATGGACTGTTGGCGTGGCGTCTAATTAATTAAACAGAACTGTTGTTATGGTTTCGTGCAATCAACAATAACGCAATAGACAATTGTTTACTATCTTCCTATATATTAATAATATAATAGAGACTGTCGTTTTGCATACATTTCGAACGTTTTTATTCATTACTTAGAAACTTGGTCCTTATAGCTGTTAGTATAAAGTCGGTAAAGGTTTAAGAAACCTAGCTTTTTAGAAGAATTACGCGCGGGAAGCGATTGTGTGGTTTCTTACAGTGGAATAGACGGGCAAGTGATATGATGCTTTAATTTTTTTCTCTGTTCACAACATATATAGTTAGGATAATATACGACACACACGAGATAGTAAAGAATAAAACCATTTATTGTAATATCCACTTACGTTACAAAGCAAACTAAGCTTGTAGACACTTGGAGGTGGTAAAAAAAAATATTACTGGCTTCAGCATGAATGGATCGGCTTGCACGGGGTAGTACCACCCGACCCAGAGAAACACTGATGTGAAGTAATAGTGCTTGCATTATTGTGTTTTGTTCGGTTAGTGAGAGCACTACACGCCCACCTCCACTCCCCTCTCCTCTTTATTCTCTTCACTCTTCCCCCGCCACCCTGCCACCCTGCCCTCCCAAATCTACTAAACACAGTTTGGCGACGTACTTGCGACTCCTCTAGTGTTGCTAGTGTCTATGGACGGTGGTGATCACTTAACATCA
The DNA here is from genome assembly GCA_014332785.1 of Antheraea mylitta. Lineage (NCBI taxonomy): Eukaryota > Metazoa > Arthropoda > Insecta > Lepidoptera > Saturniidae > Antheraea > Antheraea mylitta. The sequence goes on along the minus strand of JACEII010000017.1, from coordinate 4,534,156 downwards.
TTTGACCCACCTGTTCGTTTGTCTCCACTGATATTTAAAAAAACAAACTAAAATTCACAGTAACGGAATCGCGGGAACAGCTAGTTTTTATAACTATTGTACCTTATTTTACCAAAAAAAAAGACTAAATCACCAAGTTTTTTTTTAATGTTTAACATTTATGACGCCTTAACAACTTACAAGTTGTAGGTAAGCATTAGATTAATAGGACATATTGTCACATAAATACTAGATGACTACTGTAATCGTTACAAAATATTTATCATAAAAAGTGACCACATATGACCACACGATAAAAGTGAAATCTTATAAATAAACACATGTATATTAAAGTTCATCTGGATTTACCAATATTTATATGCAAATATGTAGAAATAATATTGACATACGCTCAATACGCACATGAATTATTGCAGTCATAAAATACACATAATATTATTTTATTACTAGCTTTACCCGCAGCTCCGCACGCGTTTCTAAAAATGGTGTTAAAGAAATCTAAAATCGTGAGATCATGGACAATTATAGAAATGGTCTTTAAAATCATTGTAAGTACGACCCACACGCCACTTAAAGTAACATGTAACGTATACGTTAGATATGTGAATACTAACAGTGTATTAAATGAGGTTTATCATCAACAACATATCTGGAATCTTAATGCACCATATGACTATCTCAGTACTTACTTAAACTGTATTACGCACTAATGAAACAATAACTTAAAATATTAATAACAAGATTTACATTTAATATACATTGCTATAATAATTAAGATTTTGTGACTATACAAAACATAAACGCTTGTCTGTTCTGCAAGAAATTTTATTATGGAACTCTACGTAACACATTTATGGTTTGAGATCTAATTAGGAAGACCTCTTCTTCAAAGTAATGTCGAATTGCGAACAATAAGCTGATAATTGTTTCTCGAATTAAAAATAAAGAATGATTTGAAATCTTGCTAATGCAGACAAAGTCGCGGGTGTCAACTAATCTAAAATAGAATAACCTCAATTACTTTTTATAAGGTTCGCTATCTACCAGTGAAAGTCCCGTGAAAATAGGTCTAACCATTTTAGAGAAAGCACTGTAAACGAAGCCACGGTTAAGTAGCTAGTATAAATTAAAATTGTCTAAATTACTTTTTATGATGCTATCTGCCAGTGAAAGTTTCGTGAAGATTGGTCTTACCGTTTATAGGTAGCCCTATGGGCGAAGCCACGGTTAACAGCTAGTATAAACTAAAATTACTTGAATCACTCTTTATAATATCAGCTATCTGCCAATGAAAGTTTTGTTAAGATTGGTGTAACTGTTTTGGAGATAGTGTTGCGTGGGAAGCCACGATTAAAACCTAGTCAAAATTCAAATTGACTAAATTATTTTTAAAATATCCGCTATCTGTTTGTGAAAGTGTCATGAAAATCGGTCCAACCATTTTGGAGATAGTATTGCAGACGAAGCCACGGTTAACAGCTAGTCTAGTTGTGTAACAATGTTACACAAAGTCTAGTCTATTGTAACAAACTCCGTGCCAATCATGATGAACGCTAGCCGAATTTGGGTCAACTGTGTTTTTCATCAAAATTGACTCCTAAAGTTCATGTATATAGTTGACGTAAATTTTATTCACAGTATAGTAAAATTTGATATGCCTACGTCAAAATGTTTTTGTCGTAATAAAGCTGTAGCACGAATATCCGGCCTAAATCTGCATGGAATATCAACCTCGGCATATATTAATCCAGGAGTCTTCAACGCCGACGATTACAGAATCTAGGAGTATTATTTTTTAATTTCATTCGATATTAATTAGACGGAAACTTCCTACACTATAAATATATATCGAAAAAGACCTTTATTCTGGAAATACTAAAAAAAAAAGGAATATATTACATAATTGTTTTTTTACACCAGCCTGTTAATAACTAATTTTATACCAACTTAAAGCCGATGAAGCTGTTAAGACCTTGCTAGATCTATAGCGTAGTCAGTTCGAGAAAAAAAAAATACCGACTTAAAGACAAAAATTCTAATGAATACGTCATAATATTTACTATTAATATTTCATCAGAATCCATTCATCATCAGAAACTTTCTAGCTTTTGATGTAAAAGATCTGTAGGCGAGGTTAAATTTGATTTATGGCATGGCGAGACGTGGTGACATGATGCCATGTGCAAGCGACCGTGCGCAATCTCTCTTGGCACACTGAGCCACAAACTGAGCTCACATACCTATAGTGTATAGAGTGTTATTTACTAGGTTACACATATGTTTTACATATGCCAGGCGTACCGTGACGGCTCAATTTTTTTAAGTATAATATTAAATAGGATTCTCTTTACCTGTATTAAAAAATCTGCTGTTCTCTTCTGTTCTTTTCTTCGTTTCAAAAGACAATGATCACAAAGACGACATGAAAACGTTGTTTGGTCTGTCTGTCAGAATTTAACATAAAATTTGTTGATAGATTTCTATGAAATCTTGTTCGTGAAAAATATATATTACCTTTCTTTAATTAATCGTCAAATAATTGTCTGAAATATTTTTATAAACTTTTTTTTTTCAATTTGGATTTCCACTCTACAGCTTTTGCTATTTTTTGTGCAAAGAGAGTACCGATTATAAAAAACATGAAACAAGGATAATCTGCCTAACAGACGCCTTCGGATTCACGTATACTGTTAATATTAGTTAAATATACATTCATCACAATACCTTGAAGATTATAACATGCCCAACTCCTAAAATGCTTTCAGACTCATCGGTATTCGTAAATCGAACGACTATCGAAACGGGGTGAATTTATGATCCGTGCAGGCAGGCAGCTGCACGGTGCGAGGCATCGGCTATAACTCATGCAGCCAGCCGCACATACTGATTAGTGTACAGTGCTTAGAAATTGAACACCGTCAGTTTAACCTGTTCTGTAGCTTCTTATTCAAATAAATTTTTAATTCCATACTACCCAATGGGGACGCATGTTATTTTACCGCAATTTTGTCAATCTAATCTTATTCAGACAACCGTCTTGACAACAACAAACAAAGACAACAATCTTGATATCATATTGATCCTACAATCTACTTTAATGTTAGAAATATATTCAGAGCTCTATAGTAGGTGTGTAAGGGGTGTCGAATAACATCATAAGACTTGAGACACCCAAGCCAACCTCACGTGGTGCACCCTGCTGAATAACGAACGAGGCAATGGGGAAAGCGGGGTGGTAGGGTTTTACAGCCCGACTGGGTCGCAACCACCATGTATTTGGCGAAAAAACCCGTAATAGTGATTCGCTTCTGCGGGTCGCGTTACGGGATCAGCCTGTACATATCCAGCTTTTTCCAGGCCGGCATGATAGTGGCGACCGGCGATGGATAGTGTGTCACTCGGTGGTCGCTATTGTTTTTGGACTGTACTGTGCTTACCATCAGGCATAGTGTAGTCATTTTGCCATGCTACAATAAAAAAAAAATAGTACATAATAATTTGTAATGTTTTAAAGTTATTTTTAAAGGCATAACCAGTAAGAGCAGTGTTTAGTGGTAACAATATGAGTTTTTAAAACCAACTCCAGAACAATCACTAAAGTATACCTAACATTAGCAGTCACTTGGAACTTCGTCGTCATTTATAAAGCATATAAATGACTCGTTTTTGCTGGCGATTTCGGTCGCCTTAATATAGATTTGAACTGTACCTGGAGAGCGGTACCATTTCTAGATAAAAGGTACTTTGCGTTTTTCATAATCATGACAACGTGTATGTTAAATTTCATAAAGGTCAACTGAATAGTTAACGCCTGAAAGTATGATAAACAAACAAACTCACATTCTTAATATTGGTAGGGATAATATAATACGTTATTTTCATGTAACTCAACGGTTTATGCAACGTACGATAAAATAGTTCTCAGATGGCAGGGTTTTCTCTACACTTGTCACTTATCTTTACATTTTGTTCAATTGAAATAATACTAGTGGTGTTGTTGGAATTTGAAACAAAAGAGCACAAACTCTTTTTTCATGTGTTATTACATGTATTATATAAATGGTACATAAATGGAAAAAATATGAAGCGTGACGCTTAGTGACTTATAATTTAAGGCTTTGACTCATCAATAGTATGTAAAAAAATAAGTATTTCAATTTTTATATTGATAAAACTAAAACTCGTCAACAGTACTAACATAAAAAGCAAAGAAAATCGGTTGAAAAACAAAGGAAGAAGATGTACTTAACTGTTTGTACATACATAGGTGGTAGAGCCCCGCTGAAGCTATTTTTGGTTTCAGCATGAATGGGTCTGCTCCTCCTGGGTAGTACCACCCCTCTCACAGATAACCGACGTGAAATAACAGTGCTTGCATTGTTGTGTTTCGTTCGGTCAGTGAGAGAGCCGGAGGCCCACTTCCCTACCTCTTTCCTTCTTTCCCTTTCCTTCCCCTCCCCCTTCTCCCATATACAGGCTGGCAATGCACTTGCGACGTCCCTGATGTCGCTAGTGTCTATGGACGGTGGGATCACTTAACATCGCGTGACCCACCTTCTGTTGAATTTCATGAAAATCCATTTAGTAGTTTTGGTGTTAAGTAACAAACACGCATGCATCTCCAGAAACAATCTTGTTCCTAAAATTAATAGATATAATTTATGAATTCACGAGTCGGTAACCTAATGTTTACGTATCAATCTTTGCTTTTATTCCGGTCTACTGGAATGTATCGTTAATTCAACGGAACCGTTGTGTATGGTTTCGCAGCAAATTGGAGATAATTTCCACTCTCGGCAACTTTGGCCTAAATAAACTTGTTAACATACGTCACTATGATTTAATGGTTGCTCATATACGTCTACAGTGTATAAAGAGGGCTCTCTATGGTTTATATAATCTTGTATCATCTTTGTATTTATTATGATTGTTTTAAACATTAGTTTCGACATATTTATGATCAACCTCAGATACGTTCAGTCCCATATTTTCCATTGTCTTCTTTTGAGGGGATCCAAGAAACATTGTTTAACCTTAACAAGAGAAAATAATTGGAATATTTATCTATACAGTAAAATTCTAAGTTCGATTTCCTAGAACTTATAGGTTTAAACTTAATACCAATTCGCATAAACTAACCTCAAAGGGTTTTCGTTCGAACTTGCAAGACATGACTCGAGCATGTTTGAAATAGTTTGACATAAAATATTCTAATGTTTATACAACTAGATATACTCATCCGAAGCAGGCCTAATTAAAACCAATCTGTCATATGATAATTATAAATTGGTATTGTTACGAATATATTGAGGTGGTCGTAAATCACCTCTATCCGTAATATTTCTATAATGTGTTTTAATTACAAGTTCTTATAATATTGTTATTACGAATATAATGTATCGATATAACCACTCAAACTAGCGATCTTATTAGACTCTGTCGTGTCAATATTCCGAATAAACTCTATCGTTCAGAGTCTACTCGGTGACCGTTCCGATCAGAGTCTATGATGTTACTGTTTTTGAACAAGTTCATGTCCCTTATTTAAGGGTCTCGCAGCTGTAATGGGCCGATACACGCGCTCTATGCGTGTGGCTCGCTTAAAGTCGAAATCAGCTCGACCGAGACCTCCTAGGATGCGCACGTTTGAGAGATAAGGCACATGGATTCGTTCTTTTGTCATTATTTCCCTGGACCGTGGCATTGACATAGATTTATTACATCTTGCACAATTTAAAGCAATACTTATCCCTAATAAATTATAAGTCTATTCGTTCCTTATTGTCCATATAACTTATTGCTAACACCCCGATTAGGCCTCCCATGGCAGCGGCTCAAGCCTAGGTTCGATCCCTCGGTAGGGAGCCCTTGAGTGCGATGCTTGCGCGATACGGTGACACACAAATATACATCACTGCTACAACACTACACGATCACCGCCACACACGTGCACGCCTACACGCTTACACATGAAAGTGGAAGGGTTTACTTTTTTCCCTTATCGAACTGAAAAACTCTCAATTTTCCGATAATAAATATATGGAGGAGTTGTTGAGGCGTGTATGCTTGGTACACACATACGTTTCAACAACTCATACTTATATGAATAGTTAGCTAGGTTAGCTAAAATAAGTCTCGATTTTGCATGCAACAGGCAACAGCCAAGCCGAGGTGTGCCGTGTACCCTTGAGCTGGTTGCCATAATAAAATCGTCTGAGTGCCTTAAGCGCTCGCCTTAGTAGTCCGGTGAAGCTGTTAAGACCTTACTGGGACAAAAGCGTAGACATTTCGAAAAAAAAAAAATTATTGCTAACACTGTTTCTACAAACTAAAACAATATGTACTACAAACTAAAAGGTAATAAATCTACGCGCTTTCACATCCTATTCCTATTCACTATTTAAAACAATTCAATATCACTAAGTGTCTTGCACATGCTCGCTGTCCGTAACAGTCATTATTGTTATTTTTTTATCCGACTTCGAAAGTTACTATGTTCGGTTGTATGTTTTTTTTATGTATGTTAATCGATATCTCCGTCAATTGCAGACCGATTTTAATGATTCTTTTTTATATGAATTGTCTTGATGAATTGAAAACTCATCACGTGATAGAAATAAATTTGTCTCCTTATTTTTTTCAACATTTTTATATGTGGTATGTGTTATATAGCATATCTTCTTTGTCTTCTTCCTAGCATTTTCCCTATCTGTTCCCAGGACCCGTTTTCCAACTATTGGTCCAGTTCGCCTGTTCTTCGATATTCTTTTATTTGAGGCTGCTCTCCTTTATATCCGCTTTCACCATGTTTAGCCAGCTTTTTTTTTTAGCTTGCCATGAGGCCTTGGCTCTGCTATAGCAGATCGACGAGCTGAGAAAGATCGCTCAGCCGGGAAATTCATTTTCATGTATTATCTGAAAAATAGCAGCGATTAAAAATACTTTCGCTCATTACGCAAACAATTTATTACATTTACAAACTACCTATAGGTTATATTAATTGTTTAGACAACTACATCTAATAATCAAGGCAATTAGATGATGTTTGCGGTAAAAACAAAACTGTTAAAAAATTGAGCCTGTAAAAAAAGTCACGGGACGCCTGGCAAATGAGAAACATCGAAATTGTTCGAATAGAACGAATTTTAAATTCTCAAGTTACAACGTGTATAAATTTAAAAAAAATGCGACAAAAGATATTGCGCACAGTCGCTTGCGCATGGCATCGCGTCGCCACATCTCACACATGCACCACGCCAACGATCACATTTACCCGCGCGTATAGATGTTTCACATAAAAAGGAGAAGCAGTCATAAGAACTGCTGACAGAAGTGAAAACTCAAAAAGATGTAAAAACTATGTTCTTTTTTAAATTTTGAATCAATTATAGTCTGAACTATTCTAATTTTATAATTTGTAAATTGAAATTAATAACAGTAGTGTGGTTTTCAAATTTATTGACACTTCTAGTAACAGTTATATACATTTAATGAATCAAGCAAAGGTATGATGGGTGGCACAAGTTAAAATACGTCAGGAGCAAACTAATGACTCGAACCCATAAGTTTTCCTCCTACCAAAAATCGCTCAACAAGACAGAAGTTTTTACTACAAAAAATTAAGTACGTTGAATTTTAAATTCTTCGCTCTCAGTAAAATATTGAGTCAAAGATCTTCTTGAACGATACTTAACTCGTAGGAAATAACAAACGCGCCTCAAACTTCATCGACCGGCTTGACCTATGCCATTCAGTCAGTGAATTTCAGCGCTCACATATGCCGCAAGTATGAAATATTCATGAGATGATTCAAAATCAGAGGCCACAAAGCTGTCACAGAATAGAGTTTACTACAGAGTGTTAACTGAATAAAAATTTATTCTATTATTTCCACAATTGTTATTATTATAATTCACTACTCATGTTTATCATACATTTGTTATCTTTCGGTTTTGTTTATTCTACAATTGGTTTAAAACGTTCACGTTGGCGCGTACCACCGGTGGTACGTATTCGATTGAGCTATTAGAAATAATGAGAATTTAACGTTTATTTATTAGAAATAGCACAATCGAATACGTAACACCGGTGGTACACGCCGCCAGAAAAGACAGTCTAGTGCGGGCCACCGGTGGTACGCGCCGGCGTGAACGTGTTAAGTAACTCAAGTGACAATGGTTCCAGCTGATACGTAGCCAGTCAATAATATTACGCTAAAATAAAATACAGGTCGTAACTAAGTAAATTATCATTAAGTGGCAAGTTAGATAAAAAAAAATATTTTTATTATTGGAACATAAATAGTATACAAATAAATAAGCAAAATAGAGGTGGAAACGTCTAATAACTGACAAATGCATTCAACTACATGATGCGGTATAAAACAATACAGTGCCGACTTTCAATGATTAACCCAAAACAACATACGTCCAGTCGGTAGATACAATAAAAACAAGAGAATAAACAAAAAAAAAAGAACAAAATAATGAATATTCAAGTCTATCCTGTTACAAAAAAATTGAGGTTAAATATAGACATCAGCACTAAAACCCTAATGAGATTAAAGTGTAACATTATATACGCATTTAAGAATATTATACTTGCATACAGTTTTACATAGCCAAATTTATGGTGAGTACTTTTACGTAAATTTCAACCATTATTTTTATAATAAATATTTTTGACATTAATATTTGAATTTACATTTTTTAAGTCGATACGTAGTTGGTGTCGAATATTTTCTTAATCACAGTAATCAGTAGCTGAATTTTATATGGAAAAATTAGAATAGATCGTATTTTGTAGACTGTTTATTGAGTTATAAGTTAATTAATGCCCTTCATAGTGACGTTTATAATCAATATAATGACAACAACAACGTGGCTTACTGGTGAGCAACGTTCTTCTTAAATTTTAATATACTCATGTTAAGGGTAAAATAGGATTTCTTTTACTGAGCTTCTTTACAAGATGTTGGACTGTTTCATTAGTTATTATTATCCAAGCCTAATAGTATTGAAGTAGTGAATCTATTTAAGATGTTGAGACATCATTAATGACGCTATATTAGTTTATATTAAGCTTTAATAATGTGCTTAGTTTATGATATTGAGCCTGTAAATTAAGTTTAGGTTATTATGGGAAGATATAGCCACAAAGCCCCTAAATAAGTAAATAAGAAAAAACTTTTTATATCAAACTACGCGTACAAAATGATGAAATATGAAAATTGAATAAAAGAATTCACTTATATTCATGGTTGTACTATAGACGTCATCCTAAGAAGAGCGCGTTAAAAAGATATGACAATAAAACATAAAATAACATTAATTATTTTACATATGGTTTTTATCATTCAATATATATTATATGTATTTTATCGACAAAATTTTACTTTACAACATATCTTAAATGTCAAATACAGCTTGGCTTGTTGATATGGATGTTTTGTGTGATTATATTTTCAGCGAAATCTGCAGTTGGTAAAACTCAGTGAACCTTCTGTTGTATACTGTATCTTGTGTCACAACAGATGCCTACGTCCGGTGTGAGCAGGTGATCCGGCATACTTCCTGTTACTACGCGCCTTTGAATGTTTGCTGTATTGATGTACGTAGGTGCGCTAGATTTGTGATACGAAATGAATATTTAATAAAGTCTCTATACAATTTAGTACAAGTATAATATTTTATGTATGAAATAGCTTCGCTGAAATATATAAATTTAAATTCTTAAAAGGTGAAACTTTGTAAAAAGCACAAATAATCCTTAATTTGAATTATCATACACACCAGATCTACATACATACTGTGACATTAATTCCTCTTCTATCTTTAGTAAGATACGTATGGCTCAGTTTTTTTAGTTGATATCTGGGATCAATAAATTTCAACATCACGTGATCGATTAACATGTTAACACTGCTAAATGTAATTTCACTTGAAGACTTTTATGTTCTCCATGTTATTATAACACGCTACTAGGTGGCGTTATTGTATTTTTATTAGACATTGTGATTTGTGATATACTGCAAACAAAGCGCGAGTTTTGTTTGTATACGAAAGTTGGCTTTTGTTCTAGCTACTCTAAAAATATTATTCAGAACAACAAAAAAATACTTTGTTAAAACAACAGCTCTAAATTCTATTATTAGGTACAATTTCGATTTTCTGTAATTCATTTCTTAATTTTACATAATATTTATAATAAAAAAATGACTTGTGAAATATGAGGCTGATAGTAAAAATCCAATACAGTATTTGCATTAATATCAATGTAAAACATCTAAAACAATTATTAATCTATAGAGGTACCATTAAAATAACCTTAAGATGCTAGCAGTATCTAAGAAAGATGTTAAGAAGAAAATGTTAAGAGTAAAATTTTGCAATAATTGTTACTATTTGTAAACGAATATTATCGCCAAAGAAGTAAAAACCAACTAAATTTCTAGTAAGTCCACATTTAATCTTGAACAACATCTGGAGTAGTATATGTATTAAATTGTTACAATAGATATTTTTCTGTGGAGCGGTACATTACTTACAAGAATATTCTCAGGATAAATCGATCAAAAGTTATCATAGGGGAACAAGAAAACAACACTGAGGTGCCCCTTACCATTTAACTTAATAACCGACGTTTTAAAAGGGTTATTTTTCAACAATTTTAAGTACATAAAAGTCCAGTGTGATAATGTTTGTCTACAATGAACTCCGAAACCACTAAACCGATCTCCATGAAAGTTAGTGTTTATGTATCTATAATTCACTCCAACTTAAGAAATATGATAATTTATACTTCGATTAACGGCCCGTATATTATTTAATTACAAATTGAATGATAGCGTTGATTATTGTTTTTCTAAGTTTCATCATCCTGGAACAGATGGCGCTTTAAATTAGTTTTTCCACACAGAACCGTCTGTTATAATGCCATAGATGGCGCAACGTTTTAATTTTGATTTTTTTGATTGAACTCCAGTTTATTTTGTGGTAGACGTGTTTTATTATTTACCACGTACGTACAAAGTTTTTAAACAGATTCATTGCCCCATAATTCCAAATACTTTATCACAATTTTAATTCAGCACTTCATAACCGAGACGCAATAACGCGCAGTATAAATAATTATCAAAAACATGTTCAGATTTCTTTTGTAAATAATTACTTGATTTTCTTAAACCCGTATAAATAGTTCTCGTTAAATAACTTCGTATGAACAAACAAATAATATTTTCAATTCAAACACACTTTAAGACGTGCAAGTTAAAACGTGCATAAAAATCAGAAGCCGAGCAACTGAACACAAAGTTGATGTATAAATAAAACTTCCTTCGATAGAAAAATCCATGAATACTTGTAATTTCGTTTAACTCGGTAAGTTTGAATTCGCTCGACACCCTCACAGCATCCGATATAACTCCGCCTAGCACAGACGTTCATTGCATAAATTGTGATGTATATTTAAGTGTTTTTGTATTTTATAATTTTTAGCTTTTGACCGCAATCTCATCTGATATATGACATATAACGCTGTAGTCAAAAAATAGTAGAAACCCCAAACCTAGATGGCGACACATGTATCACCTATAGATAGATTTTGGACAGATTTTCTAATAGATTTTTTTTAATTGGAGTCAATCAATTTCAATCAATCGATTAAATGCGAATATCCTTCAATTGATATATAAATGTAATGAAACATGTTTACCCAAAGAAAAAATTTATCAACATGGTAAAAAGGTTGAATTTTTTGATGACCCCGATTAATACCACTGTTTTTTAAATTGTTTGTTAAATTTACTACTGTTATTAAACTAAAACTACGTAATTACTGTTAGAGGACGATATCTTTTTTTATGCCAAATAGCAGCAAACATGCCGTGGGCCAATGATAATGGTTACCGTTGCCTATGAACAAAAGCAAGAGCAGGGGTATTGCGTTACCGACCTTGAAAAGCATGTTTTAATCCAATCTTAAAGAGACCCACGTCTTAACTCTGGGGGACACCGTACCTGATAACCCATCCCACAACGATAGCGTACGCATAATTAAACTTCTACGAGTAGACAATCTTTCGTGGTCTAAGATGATAAACATAGTAAACCTACAGACAGATTTTATCTTGTGAATGATAGTCAGCAGAACGTGCTTAGAGAAATCTTTACCATCATTTAAAGTGCATGGCTTATTAGTTACTCATAGTATTAGATATAAATCCTTACATTTTGGCGGTAGTTTGGCGGTTGATTGCACAGAGAAGGGTGTTATTTCCAGACTTCACCATCGCGCACTTAATAAAAAAACATGTACTATCATTGACTTTACTGCAGACACATTTAAAGTGTTCAATACCCATTGTATATTATTTTGACGTCTCTCGTAAGATTTAACCATCGATTCCAATGAAAGCGCACAAAAACACCTTCTTGCGACTTATTACAATTCATCGCCTCAATAAATACATAAATACTAGCCTCTGCCCGCGATTTCGTTCACCTGAAATAGTTACTTTGGGCTAACGCTGACACGCAGCGAACGCTCTCAAGAGGAAAATAAATCCCTATTTTTAAACATTCTTCCTTGATGCTCTGCTCCTATTGCTCTTAGCGTATTGATATATAGCCTAACTGTCCTCGATAAATAAGCTATATAACATTGAAAGAATTTTTCAAATCGGACCAGTAGTTCCTGAGATTACCTCCTACAACGTCACAACGTCACAAACTCACAAACTTTACCTCTTTATAATATTAGTATAGATAATATAAATGTATTGTGCACAGAAACTTTTAGTGAGAGATACTCTAAACAATCGTAAAAACCATATTATTTAATATCTATGTTATTTATAGATGAGATGTACCCTTGGGTGCAAATGTAAACTGAGACTTGAAGAAAAGTGTCTTAGAATACTTTAAGGAAATAGACTCTGAAACATTACGTCAAGTGAAAACGATGGGGCATTATGGTTTTATTATGGTATTATGAAAAAAACTACGAAATATCAAAAATAACTAGAGAAATTTTAATATATTATGATAATATTACATCTTTATACAATTATGATAATCTCTGTACGCAATAAACAGATTTAATATTCATTCAGAAAATCTTTTGAATACAATTCGTTTGAGCACTCAAATATTGTTAGATGATTTTCAGAAAGAATTACCATTATCATCTTACTATCCCACGTGGTACTAATTCTAAGTAATATTATAATTGCGAATGTGAATTTGTTTTTATTGGTTATGCTTTTACTCGCTAACTGCTTAATTAATCGTCATAAAATTTCACATACACGCTGTCAAAGATAAATAAGAGGACACGGGATAATTTTATCCACAAACATTATGATTTTCGCAACATAAGTCAAATCTACAATAATATAAGGGAACCCATAAATAAAAACTAATAATAATATCATACAGCAAAATATATGAGTTAGTGAAATATACTCGTATATGTGTACCAAGCATGTGTACCTTAAAAACTCGTATATGTATTTGGTATCTCATATTTTTTTTAACTAATTCAGTTCGAAAAGGGATAAAATAAAATCCTTCCATTTTCATATGTAAGCATGAGTGCATGCACGTGTGTGGATGTGATATGTAGGTATAGGTTATTACTGCAGTGATGATAATTTTAAGTCACTGTATTCGCGCGAGCATACGGTTCGCTGCAGTTATGTTATCGGCAGGATCAGTAACCTTAGCGGCTTTTTTTCGTACTGACTACACTATTGGCCTGGTAAGGTCTAAAACCTTAGTGACTACCAGATTAGGGTTCGGCAGCGGCTCAAGCCTAGGTCCGTTCCATCAGCAATCTTACATCATTGCAACAACATTACACATATCATCCCCATACACGTGCACGCCTACACGCTTACACATGAAAGTGGAAGGGTTTACTTTTTTTCGCTTATTGAACTGAAAAACTCAATTTTCCGATAATAAATATAAAGAGGAGTTGTTGAGACGTGTATGCTTGGTACACATATACGTTTCAACAACTCATACATATATGAATAGTTAGCTAGGTTAGCTAAGATAGGTCGCGATTTTGCATGCAACAGGCAACAGCCAAGCCGAGGTGTGCCGTGCACCCTTAAGCTGGTTGCCAAAATAAAATCGGCTAAGTGCCTTAAGCGCTCGCCTTAGTAGTCCGGTGAAGCTGTTAAGACCTTGCTGGGTCAATAGCGTAGTCATTTCGAAAAAAAAGCCCTAAGGGCACGCCTCAGTAGTCCAGTGAAGTTGTTAAGACCGTACTAGGTAAATAGCGTAGTCAGTTCGAGAAAAAAAAAACTTAGTGGCGGTCACTCTGCTCATTTTATAGCGAAACAACTCGAGTAGTAGAGAGGTTGACATCGAATGACGTGCTCTGTGGTATGAGTGCTCACGGCGGCGCGGCGTAAGCATCTACATATATACGATTTTTAATTACGATACCGCACTTGTGTTTTATACCACTTCCAGCTATCCACCCCGGCTTTGAACCAGTATACCTACTGACGAAGAAAATAAAACCAACTCTTCCCTTCACAGTACGACCATATAAATAATTAAATGGAAACTGAATCATTTATGACCTGATAATTTTGTCATTTTCAAGTTCTCACTATTGTATCCTATATCACTCACTAATTTTATATGCACTTAAATACTTTCAGTAATTGTTTCTATTGTTTATGAAATTAATATAAAAAAAGTTATTAAATGAATAGCACGAACGTGGGTAAAGCCATAAGTACAGCTAGTATTTCATGATTTTTATAGAAAATATTTACGAAATACTTCTGTTTATTTCAATTTCAAGAGTTTTATTGAGCGTTTACATCAAAACCGCATCAAAGAGTGATCGTTTCGCATAACGCCTAGCATAAACGTATTGAATGAAAATTTTACTTTATCATGAATAGTCTGGTACTAGTTTATGTTTTAAATCAAAAACATTATAAAAATATTTAAGTACAAGCTGTACCGGCGACTCCGTCCGTATAGAACCTAAGGTATAAAACAGTGACTAATAAATCGACTAAATGTATTTAGTCCATTTACTTACCTACTTTCCTCTCGTATTAAGTCACGTCGTAATGAAAATTATAATAACTTTTGATAGAGTGATCCGATTTTAATGCAACCAACACTAAATGTTACCCGAGATATGCTTTATGATTTTGTAGCTCTATCGTAAAAGCAGTACTTTAGCTGTTTTTTTCGATCTAACTACGCTATTGACCTAGAGCAAGGTCTTAACAGCTACACCGGACTACTGTCATGCATGTTCATACAAACGGACGAACAGACATTTCTAAAAATGACTAAAATGTATTTTGTTACTTATTCCCAAACACCTACAGTATTTTTTAACAAAAATCTATTATTATTATTTATTACAGAATATTTCAGTAAACAATATTTATTATCCAAATATTATGAAAGTAATAAAAGTCTAACAAGTATTCTATATAACAAGAAGAATCACTTCACATTTTTGTTATAAAAAAATAGGTTGCCGTTTGACAGAATCTTTAATAGAAAAATCGAAATTTTATATTTGTATCCTATATATGATCGCTGGCCAGCACAACTACGACCTCCGCCAAACTCGCGTCAATATCTAATGTCTAAACAGTAATATGATTCTTTTAAAATAATTGAATAATTTTTTTTTAAGTGCATTTGTTCAGGATTAGACTTAGGATTTAAAAGAAGAGTTATTCAATTCGATTTACTAATAATCTAATTATGAACGGACAAAGTGAGGATTTTTGTCTTTTTTAATGTAAGGATGCTATTTTAACTAATCCGAATTTATATCGTATTGTATGTACTTAATACATATGAGAAGGTAATTATCTATTATATCCCGATAAAATGATTTTAGAAACATAACTATGTACTTAAGTAAAAGCCACTATAGAAAAGTATTATAAACCTTAGCATAAGCGAAACTTGCATAGCCTATGACCACATTTGTTTGGGCACTACATAAGAAACAAGATTGTGGATAAAGATTCAAATGTAGTATGTAATAGAGAACAATAATAATATGTTTTTAGTGCATAGTGCGATTTATTAGGTTCTATATTTAACACAAAGCGTAAAGTTAATATACCGGATCTTAGTTCGTGCATGATCCTAATTAACTTTCCTAGAAACTGCTCAAACTGAAAGGCTCGCTCCTTAAGCTCCGTATGCACGTGACGTAGCTCAGCCAGTAAGGCGTGCTCAGACGTCCTAAATTACGTGGCTTAATTAATTTTATAAACCTATTTAACGGAGAAACTGAGAGATTCTTTTCATTGTACTTTTGTCTTCACTGAATGATCTTCTTCTGTGAGCGGTTGTTTTCACCAGCACTATCTATAGTTATTAGTTGTTTTTGCTCGGCGTTCTTTTTCATCGAAGTATTATATTTAATCCTTGAATAGTCATTTTACCGAGCAATTCTCTTCACAGAGCATTTCATTTATCCAATTATACCAATAACTAGCCTTTGTTATACTGAATTGAAAAAAGAACAGAGTTTTTGTTTTTTGCATTATGTGCCTTTGCGGACTATACGTGGTATTTGGGCCTGGACTTTGCATATTGTTATGCTTCGTGGAAATTAACGTTTGACCTCAATCTTATGTTAAATAACGTTACAGTCTAAGATGATAAACACCCTGAATCTAGAGAAGACTAAGTCACAAGTACAGTTGCTGGAACACACCGACCGGTACTTGGCGACAGATTTTTAACATGAGGATGCTAGTAGCTAGGCGGACTTAATAAAAGGCATTCCACCATGCTATGGTTTCATTATGATATTTATCTACACCGAGAGCTCTGATTCAGTTGAAAGGACGTGAACCTACGTCTATGGACATACTGTTCGACACGCTATTAACTAAGTCATCATAGCTTCATTTTAATTGCTGTTAGCACCTATTTCTCAAAAAACTATCACATTTAAGGTTAAATAAGAATATAAATACATCTTAAAAATCAAAAGTCTTTATGAAATTTGAAATCTTTAATAAAATAAATAATATCCGGAAGATAATCCCAGAAGGTTTCGCATTAAGACACGGTACATTACCCGCAGGTGATGCTACCGCTGCGTGACCTCACACTGCAATGAGCACATTGTGTTTCGTACAACAAAGCCACGGTTTAATGGATTACAAGTAGCGGCTAGGTGTTCGAACGGCTCAATATCCGTCCGTTCGAAACTTTTCTTAAAAAGAATATGGACAAATAAGATTATAGCTGTAGAATAGAGTTTATACTCTATGAAAGAGGTTTTAAAAAGTTTCAGGTTTCCACTTCCATAATTTAGCAAGTATTTCTCTAAGCGAAGTCACTAATGGTTTACAGATTAAAATTTTATTGTGGGTTTTTATTATTATTTCTTAAATTGGTATTAAATAGCAAATACTTTAGATATTTAATGGAGAATGTAAATTATCATTTACGGATAAGGATTTATCTCGATGGTGTAAAAATCAAGCAAACTACAACAGTAAAATGTACACGTAATATGTGAATAGGGATGAGGTATTGTTTGAATCTGCATAAGCTTTAGAAGTTGACGAGGAATAGTTTAGAATATAATGGGATTGTAACGAGGAGACAGGAAAGCCATATAACTAAGAGAGTGCTACGAAAAAAGTGAATGGTTATAGGAGTGGAAGAAGACCGAAGAAGATATGTATTGATTGTGTAAACAATTAGATAATACTTGATAGATGAGAGAGAAAGAGAATCAAAATCAAAAATACTTTATCCAGTTTAGGTCCTGAGAAGACACGAACGTCAAAACTACCACCGGTTCGGAAAACAACCAGCACGAAAGAACCGGCAGAAACTCAATCTGCTTTATCCTTTCATCATACATAACACGCACAACATACTTTAAGGACACTTATAGTTACATTCGATTTTGGTGGATGCACAGAGAAGGGGTCATTACCAGACGTCACCATCGTTTACAAATGATCCACCCTAAATTAACCTTTATAGACTAAAACGTCCTTGACATGGTGCTTGAATTTACTATCTGGCAAATTAGTAATGCCATTTGAGACTTTATTATGAAGTCTAATAACATCATTACCTAAAAAACTATTACTGATCTTATTGAGCCTGAAACATGAATAACCAGTTTGTCATTGTTTCTTCTATCTAGATTATGTCAGTCTTTTATTAAACTAATTGTCCCGCTTTACTTTAGTGGGATAGTAATAAAAATGTAATGAATTTTACAACACACAAAGAGGCTTGTTCAAGTGCGAATACTAACTTTACAACGTGACCTTAAACATCGAAACATTTTAATTAACATTGCATAAAAGCCTCAATTTTCACTAAAGCTGAATTAATACTAATTATTTAATCCAAACAAGAGGTTAAAAGCTAAGATCAAAGGGAAGCTCCTCTTTCTTCTAACTTTTGCTTAACTTTCAAAGTAAATTAATTCGAGAGGAAAAGTGGGTAATTAATATTGAAACACAATATTTTTTTATGTTTCCTTTGGAATAAATTAAACTCGGGGAAACGTTATACATCAGCGGACTTTTAAATTGCGTCAACAATCACTTCGGTAACCATTATTGAATGTAAAAAAATGTATTTTTATTTCATGTTATTTTTCGTATATCTGTTTCATTTTTAACATCCTATTTACCTCTCATGCACGAGAATCGTTTCCAATCATATCCTGACAACACAGCAAATAATAAACGTCCTTCATATTGACTTTTTTTTTCATTTTTCATCAATGATATTGTAAATAAAATGCTGTAGATACATTACGTATATCATATGTTAACAAAACAAATGGCACGATAACGCACACATACGTAAAGTACTATTGTAACCTCACACTGTCTTAGATAAAATGTGGAAGTAAGATGGCATATTCTCAATGTCGGTGGTGAAAAAGAAATAGTTATATATTGCTTAGATACTGACGGCTTTTGCTTTAACTTTTAACAAGGCGCTGTCAAAGCGCTTATGGCGTATATACGGTTTTTTAGATATAATATCATTGTTGCCGGTTAACTTTCTAGCTAGATCTAGAGGATTTTGGACATGTTTAACGATATTTTTTTTTAATCTAGCGACTTAAAAAAAAATTGCGACTTCTAGTGATTAATTGAATGTTGACAATATTTAAGTATTTTGGTACTAATTTAATTGTAATTACTGGTAATAACATAAATTGAAGAAAGACGTTCGATCTCGGAGTCAACCAGAATAAAACAGCAAGATGAGTTATAACATGACTAAAAGTTGTTATAACTAGTTCAACTAAAGCCTTTTGTTTGTTTTATCACAGTGAAATATTCGCAATATAGTATTTTCACCATATTTTTATCATGAAATATTATGAAACATTTAGCGACTTCTGACGGTTTTTTTAATTATGCATTTTTCAAAATCTAGCGACTTTCTAATTGATGTCTGGAGACTTTTTTTAGTTCATAAACGGCAACACTGGTTTGTAATGTTTCTGAAACAGCCACCCAAAGCGACGTGATTCCACTGACTCATGACAGATATTAGATATAACAAATTTTAATTAAAATTCATAAACAACCAATCAAAAAAACTTTTTTTTTTATTATCCACGAACAATACTTATTATTTTATAATTTGAGAAGTTAAACAAGCTTTCAACTACTAGTTACTGAGACAAAGTCCACTGTGAAAACTGATTACAGTCTCAACTTTAATGAACTCGAACATAATTAAAGTTTCAAAGAAAATGTACCACTTTTTAATTACCTTAGCTGTTACGTGAACTTAATAAGAATATCTTTGTACGCTTTTGTGAAAAAGTTTTTGTTACACTGTTGGGTTTTTAATTAATTGACATTATTTAAATGTCAGAAAAAGTTAGTAAAGATAAGACAATTAGATAATATTAAAACTATAGTAATTGCCATAACAATGCTTCATTGTTTTACACATAAATCAAATACCATTAAATTAAATATCCCTTTCTATCAGTTAATAATAATAACTTATAAGAATTCAGGGAAAAAGGTGCATGTTTTTGCGAATATAAAAATAACAAGGTAACATTGCTCACACATTTTTATAATAAAGTTTTATATGATACTGGATCGATTTTAAAATTGAATGCTTTATTTAATTAAAACACGTACAGTCAACTTCTTTGAGGTTATATTTGAGACAAATAGCCGAGCGGTTAATGTTGGCTAAACATCCAGATAAATTTGGCCGCTAACAAAATCATACAAAATTGAAGTAAGAACTTAGTATATGCGTAGCTGGGCGACCGAACCTAGCTCGGTTCTTTAAAAAACATTTTTAAATTAAAATAAACTGTTAAGTTTGCCTCAAAAAATTAGCATATTTTTCACAAAAATAAAAAATATATATACATAAAAGAGATATCTCTTTTGCTGTTACTCGGATTCTAACTGAAGTTATAAAGATTTTCGAAGCAACTGATTTCCATCTGAGCTCCTTTTGTTATGACAGCGGCGGTGAAATTTACCTTTATATTCTAGCTGTATTTTTTCATTGCCTGAAAACTTAGATAAAAAAGTTTTCTATATGATTAAATATCATATGTTTATAGTGATAAAGTAATTCATATACGTTTTAATAAACAAAAGTTTGAAAAAAGATTTCTTTTGCATTGATCCACCCGTTGGCGTGTTTGACTGTATATTACGTGGATGTTGTAGCAGACATAAAATCAGTAAAAGAGCAAATTGAAATTCATTTAGCCGAAAATAGCGGTCGATCGTGAATATCTACCGTGCTTTGGAAACGACAGGCCGACGTATTCAGCGGGTTGTGTTAAAATTCCCGAGTGGGACAGACAGCCGGCTATAGGTTTTACTTTCCCGACTTTTTTCCATTTAATTCTCTAAAAAGATTTCAGTTTTTCAGCTCTACACCGCTCCGTCAAACGAGGTTTTTTTTTTATATTTTATCCAAATAATTTAGTTGAATGTAGATATTGTTTATCAGCAATTTCAAAATGTGTCGATATATGTCTTTAATATTTAAAACTGTACTGTATATGCTTAAATAAATGTTCAACTCAAGTATTGATGATTGAGCACGTCATCAGCGATGATTTTAAAACACCTATCTGAGCGGTTCACTTCACTGAGTAATTGATTGTTAACAATTACCCGCAATTATACATTTGCCGGGTGCTAAGACCGCTAAATCGGAACTATCATATACTGAGTGTAACATCCATTATGACACGCTAAGTAGTATCACATTCCGAGAACAGACTGTATATGTCTAGAGATAAAGTGCGATTCGGTCGTGACCACCGTATACATGAAGTTAAGTCAGTCACAGTCACTCCTTTAAGTCTGTACCATTTAAAATTCTACTGCTATGCACCTAACAGAAAATGGAAAAATGATACAACGGAGCTGACAAACTAAACAGATTTGTAACAGTATCAGCAATTACACTCATCATCGCTTTTGTATACCACTACAAAAAATATAGTACAAATATTTCGTAACGTTTCAAGTATTTTCGTTTAAACTGAAAACAGCCGTGAAATTCCAAGTAATCTTAACTTCCGATCTGATTACCATATGAGTTACAAACTTAGAGGGCGTTTTAATTAATACACACATTCAAACAAAGCCCGAGTTCAATTACAAACACACAATCCTAGAGTTGAATAGGTTACGTCTCAATTATCCTCACCCTGTTGTCTCCCTATCTACCTCTTTGGTGAGGCGAGCTGTGCTAGGGATGGTAAGCTGAGATCGATTAATCGATTTTTAGATTTAAAAATTGATTATTTTAATAGACATTGGAAATCAAACAATTCCTCCAATACTTTCTATATTAAAAATTTGTGTAGTAATTAAACAATATAATAATTTATGAATTTAAAAAAACTCTAAAAAGTTCATTAAAAGAGAAAAAAATTAAGAGATCGATTTAGATACTCGATCCTCTAGACTTCGATTTTTTCGTGAATCAATTCCACAGATCTGGATTGGGATCGATTTTAATATCGATTTCTTTTACGAAGAATCAACATCCCTAGTCTGTGCCTCATTACATCGATATTACACGGTTGAAGCTATTACTTACAGTATAAGAGTCTATTAAACCGATTATGTACAATGCTTATCATGTATCGTGATATACCTAAATTACTTGATTATGTTATCCAAATATTTTGAAAAATATGAGACCGTTCCTCTGAACATTTTTTTGAGACTATATAGAATATGGGCCTTTAAGCCTCTTTCCCAAAAAAGTTATGAACATAAAAATACTACGCCAGCTCACTGTGTAACGGCGATTTCAAATTGCGAGAAATCCACATACATACATACGATTGTCCAAGAACGTCTATCAGGTTCAGGTTTGTTTAAACGATGTTTATTTTTGTCTTACAAAAGTGTAATTTATTAAATTAGTATATGTACGCGAATTGTATGTCGTTGGATTATTTCAGTGTTCGAAACTGCGGAGGGAGGGATTGGGGGAGGGGGGAGGGATTTGGGGGAGGGGGGAGGTGGGCCTCCGTCGCTTTCACTGACTGAACGAAACGCAACAATGCAAGCACTGTTATTTCACGCCGGTTTTCTGTTAGAAGATGGTACTACTCCGCCGACCCGTCCATGCTGAAACCAGTTATAGCTTCAACACTACCTAATTCATTTACGTTTAACTTTGCAAATCCTGAATTACTCCCAACACAGTTGAATTTAAATAAGTCTAGCTCTGTGGATAGTGTGTTCGGATACTGTGTCGATCAAAGTAGGTACAAATCCTCAATAATGAGTCGGAGTTTGTGATAAACGACAAATAATGATAAAGCTATTGCGTGGTGGTAACAAGCGCCTGTTATTCAACAACTACACTAAAAGCCTTTCCCCCTCTAAGTTTGCTATATTACTAATAAAATACATTAAGTACATTAAATTAATAAGCTGACAAGCTCTAGTGAAGTTGATCTTAAAAAAATACATAAAATAACACCGGTAGGAGCAACCGGCCCAATAACAAACGAATTGCTTATAAATATTAAAATATTGAAATCCGCTCCATTATGCAGTCAAAACCGGGGAACAACAAAATATCGGGCCGCTGCTTACCATGATAAAGTGGATAAATCCGTTTAATACACTCGGTGTAACTATAAAACTTTTATATTCTGCTCTTGTGAATATTTGGTTGAGTTACATCCGTAGTCTACATAGTATATATACATACATATATACTCGTATCTAGGCGGTAGATGCTGAAGTTATTAATGGTTTCAGCATGACTGGGTCGGCTCGTCCGGGGTAGTACCATCCACTCACAGAAAACTGACGTGAAGTAACAGTGCTTGCATTGTTGTGTTTCGTTCGGTCAGTGAGAACGCCGAAGGCCCACCTCTCCTCACCTTCCCACTCTCCTCTCTCTTTCCATCCCCCCGTCCCCCAATACAGGCTGGCAACGCAGCGACTCCCCTGGTGTTGCAAATGTTTATGGACGGTGGTGATCACTTAACATCAGGTGACCCACCTATTAGTTTTCCTCCTATGATATAAAAAAAGAAAAAAAAAATGTATAGAAAACGAGGAAAGGAAAACCAATGGGACAAGAAATGTGACTAAATTTCTCAATACGTTTACAGTTTATAGAACTTTATGCACAATAGACAAATGCCTATGTACGGCAAAGTGCATATATGTGTGTACAATGTATAATGTATTCGAATATAAAGTCAGTAGAAATTAGGTCTCAAAACCTCAAGACATTATTTACTTTCATATTCCCAGAACGTGACCGTCAGTAAAACGAGGTATGGACATTATTAAATTTAAATACTTCCTAACTTTATAACGGTTTATTATTATTCATATCGTTCTGAAATAAATAAAACAGTTTTGTTGAAACTCAAAACGATGCCTTATTTGAGTTTAAAGATTCGATATCAAATTGAAAAAATACAGTCCGAAATATAATTTATGACGTATGAAATTTAAAATAATAACTGTTCCCATTTTAATAAGTTCAGGAAAATTCTAAAATACGCTGAATAAACACAATTTCTGTTCTCTTTAACCATTTTTGGTCGCTCTGAAGATAGCCGTAATTTCTGACTTGTACATAATATGCACATAGTCAAGACTTCAATACAAAACAAATTTATAGTATTATTATAGTAATCTAAAGTTGGCATTTGTGTATCCTTAAGTCGTTTTGATGCTATATATATATATATATATAGATATATATATAATACAATATAATAATATAATTGAAAAATAATTTCAGTTTTAGATTGCTCCTTTTCCGAGGCTTTAGGCCATATATCATACCTGCAAGGCTTATTTATACAAGCGGAGCATCAATGAAGAATGTTTCCAAATCGGGTTTATTTTCCTTTTGAGAGCTTCCGCATTTAAACTTTTCGATTTTTCAAATCGGATCACTAGTTCCTGAGATTAACTCGTTCAACCAAATACACAAACAAACCCTCCAGCTTTATAATATTGGTATAGATTGATACTATTAACCATAAATTACTTCGCCGAGTATTTAACAGATGGCAGTATTTCATAATTATAGTATTCTTAAAACAAAATAATTCGCTAATAGTTCAGTACACGTTACATGCATAGTATATTTAACAAAAATATACTACATTTTATATAGAAATAATTATAGATAACAAATCTTAACAAATTCTTGAAATATTCCTAACTAATAAACGCGAGAGTCTATCTTTGTTTGTTACTCCTAGACTGAACATCATAAGATTTTGCATACATTTTCTTAAGGATACAGAATGAACAGTAGATGGACTATGGACTTTTTATCCAATAAAAGTAGTACCCGTAGAATAAAGCTACGTACAGTTTTAATTTTTTCAGATATACGTGCTGTAAATTCTGAACTGCCTAACTCGTTTATACGTAACCGCTTCGACCGACACTGTCACTCTCATGTCAGTTTAACGAGTCACCGAAAAAATTGTTACCGCAATGCTGTCTAAAATATCTTTCGTAAGTAAAATACAAAGGACAGTGTCGATTGATTATAATCATTTCTTCACTACACTAGTTGTTTATATTATCCTTTGCGATTTTATTTTCAAATATTTAAACTTTATTGAATAGACATGTCAAATAAAATAGGAGTTTAACCATTTTTATTTCAGATATTTTTTTTATATCATAGGAGGCAAACGAACAGGCGGGTCGCCTAATTTTAAGTGATCACCACCGTCCATAGATGAAACACTAGGGGAGTCGCAAGTGCGTTGCCAGACTGTCTTGGGGGTTGGGGGAGAGGGAAGAAGCGAAGAGGAGAGAGGGAAAGTGAGAAAATTTGGACCTCCGGCGCTCTCACTGACCGAACGAAACGCAACAATGCAAGTACTGTTTCTTCAAGTCAATTCTCTGTGAGACGGTGGTACTATGCCGGGTGGGCCAATCCATTAATGCTGAAGCCAGTAATAGCTACAGTGTGGCTCTTCCACCGATTAATATAATAAGACATGGCTATTAATTTAATTAATCTCAAATCTTTCTCCCCTTAGTTAATCGTAGATAACGAATCAAACTGATAAAATCAATTAGTTGTATTAACGTGAACTTGCTAACTTTAAACTACTTTGTGTCGAAACTCCGTAAGATCAAAGCTTAAAAACAAGAATTTACCACGTAAAAGGACCACCTCAACTAGCTACCCTCCTTACTAGTAATTTGTATCAATAACACTGTTAATAACTTCTCCGGTGTCAGTTTTAGGCCAACCAAAACATGAACCAGGGACGTTTGGCAAAGGCTTTAAACAGGTATGCAATTGGAATAAATTTCGAGGTACAGAATAATTTATTTCATTCAATTAATATTAAGTAACCCAATTTCAAAAGTATTCTGTTTCAACAGAATTTCCATTCTATATAAAAGTGTTATGCATTTTTAATTTTCCAGATTAAATGCAAATTAATGTGATTCATTTCTATAAATTTCTACAGAGTTGTATACATCTAAATGTGTACATAAATTGGTTTGCATATATCTAATAACTAATTATTGTGGAGGCTTATTGTACGCAGAAATTATTAGCTAGCCAGAGGGAACAACACCTTAAAATTGAAAAAGTAATTGTTATATATTAGAAAAATGTTTTTGAAGTCAGAATTTCTTTAAGCACTTTGAGCGGTATTTTGGCAGGAGATAAATTTAAAATTTCGCGTCATGGCCTCCCGTATTCCACTTACGCGGTATTGAGTTAAACTAGCAACCCGTAGTATAGGGTCCTGTGGAGACATAATATTGATATTTGTTTATATATTAGTTTGATTGATTAAAGGACTTTATAGAAATGTATGTAATTATTGCTCCAAGTGCCAATATATTTGAATATCGCACTAATGTTCAATTCCAATAAAGAAATTCTGAGATATAAGTATTGTGATTTAATTCACTGTTTTAAGTTGTTACTTCTGCTGGCTGTCTGTATGACTGCCTTCATTTCTTTTTATTACTGGCTGCTCATCCATATGATACGCTAAACGCTAAAGCCCAGCAAAATGGCAACAACCGTAAGGTATTCTAGAAGCTTTGTTATGCGCACTTTGGCGTTGTGGAATGAGTTACCTGGTACTGTATTCCCCCAGGGTTATGACATGGGGCTCTTCAAAAAGGGATTAAAACACGCTCTCCAAGGTCGGCAATATAACAACGATACCCCTGGTGTTGCAGTTATCCATAGGCGACGGTAACCATTTAACATCAGATGGACCGTCTGCCTGTTTGCTGCCTTTTGGCATAAAAAAAATTAGTATAATAATTAAAAATAAACTTTACAGAGTCACACTAATAACAATAATTGTCATCTGTACTATTAATTATCCGTAAAATGTACTACAGATGTCAAAACCCGTATGGATTATCAATGCACAAACTACTAATTTTTCAACGGTCAGTCAAGCACTTGTATGTGTGTGTATAAGAGGTCGGATGTCATAAAGGGTTAATGTGCTGCATGATATTTGTTACGTACATAATGATATAATATTCTAAATACATTTAACCTTTACCATATTGGTATTTTCAACTTATTACATTTCCTTTTATTATAATTACATAGTCGCCAGTTGTATGTAGTCTACCCTATGATAATTAACAATTTCATCCTATGGTTACTTAAAACTAACGTAAATAACACAATGAGTTCTAAAACCAATCACTAATAGATTGCCAATATTAAAAACTGACTTGAAAATACTTGTTTGTCAATGAGTGTCATCAACAACAAAGAGCCGAACTGAAGCTATTAATGGTTTCAACATGAATGAATAGACTCGCCCGGGGTAGTACTGCCCTCTCACAGAATAGTGACGTGAAGTAACAGTGCTTGCATTGTTGCGTTTCGTTCAGCCAGCGAGAGCGCCTGAGGACCACCTTTCTTTCCCCTTCCCCACTTCCTTTTCCCTCCCCCATACCAATATTTAGGCTAGCAACACACTTGTAGCTCCCCTGGTGTTGTTAGTGGCTATGGACTGTAATGATCACTTAACATCTGGTGACCCACCTGTTCGTTTGTCTTCTTTAATATAAAAAAACCTTCGTACTGGTAAATAATGGCAAAAGTACTAATTCTTTGCGACAGAAATAGGTGGCGTGATTGTAAACTTTTATCGTACAATATTTTATAATTCACAAAGGACATTAGTATATGTGCTTTACCATAAAATTCTTTACTATAGAGGGGGATTTGATAATTTTCATTTCTGAATACATCCCTGTATCTCGGCTTAAATTCTATATGTAAAACTTTACCGGTCCGATGTATGAAACTTGAATGTTAGTTGGTAAACTGAACTAAATGGAACTGACATTAGCCAGTATGACGTACATCGCGGACTATTTAGGCCATTGTTCTTGAATGTAGACAAATTATATAAATGAACCGATTATGTGAACAATGTGTAAGACGTTTGTGGCATTTCAGTAGTCATGTATTAAAATTTGTTTCATAGTAAAGAAAACATATTAAACATTAATTAACATTTTTTTTTATATTAGGTGATCACCACCGTCCATAGACACCTGTAACACCAGGGGAGTCACAAGTGCGTTGCCAGCCTGTGTTTTGGAGGAGGGCGAAGGAGACAGGAAGGGAAGGAGGAAGGAGAAGGAGGTGGGTCTCCGGCTCTCTCACTGACCGAAGGAAACGCAACAATGCAAGCACTGTTACTTCACGTCGGTTTTCTTTGAGAGGGTGGCGCTTCCCCGGACGAGCCGACCCATTCGTGCTGAAATCAATAATAGCTTCAGCTTGGCTCTACCACTACAATAATAATATATTCTTTAATATAGCACGTTTTTGAAACAAACTAAGAAGTATAGGATAATTTCTCAATGCTTCATAATCCGTTATACGGATTCATCATAAAATCTTACTGACTGTCTAGAAAATTTGTATGAATTTTGGTAGCCATGAAAACACTCTAACATTTATAGCATAGAACATGGGACTGTTAAAATTTTCGAGTTTTTAGATCTTTAGAAGTTAGTCAGTCACTTAAAAATGTCACCCCAACAGACATATAAAAACAATTTAATAAAAAGAAAAAACCTAGTTCAGTGTCTACAAATTAACTTATCCCAGAAATACGAGACGCCGTTAAGATTTCGACTCACATGTAATTGATATTGTTTTTATTAGTTTGCATATTTGATTCAGTAACTCACTAGAGAAGTAACTCGCAAGAGAAGTAACTCGCTAGAGAAGTAATTCGCTAGAGAAGTAACTCGACAGAGAAGTAACTTGCTAGAGAAGTAACTCACTTGAGAAGTAACTCGCTACTTGCTTTTGCTTTTCCAAAGAAGTTTAATGTACGTCTTGTAAATAGGGTTATACTGTACGAGCTAATACCATCTTTAACTGCGTGTAAGTTTCCCTTAGGTGTGATTAAACATCGACATTTATTTTACCAGGTGACTGTTTACATAGTAGCAATATTTATGGAGAACAATCTACACTCGATTGTTGTTCTAAATTAATTAAAAAATATGTACTTAATATTTAACATAATTACCTAGAAAAATACAAGAATTATACACAATCCTCTACACGTCTATGTTAATGCACAATGTCAATGGCCATCGGGTGATTTCACTATCATTTGAAAGGTAACGTGGGAACGTCTGGAATAAAACAAAAGGGCTAATTGCCCATTTTATTATCGAAAGTTATTAACTCCGGGCCACCCAGTATAGCATTTGACAACGGTCATTGCACATAGGTTTATTATTTTATTTACAGGTTTGTGGCTATACTCTTTAAAGTCTTAGAACAAACTTTGACTAAGTTTTTCGTGAGTGTTTATGAGTATTTGTTTTAAAATTATTATTTTAAATGTTAAATGTGACCATGAATTATCATATCCTAGAATACTGCGAGTGTTTAACCTTTCACCTGGTAAATGGTATACGAACGTCTGGATCGATATTGGCCTATGTCACAACTATATGAATACAATGATAACATTAACTACAAAATATTACTTCATTGAAAACCCTAAAAATACTTCCTGAAATTCAAACAGTGTATCGAATCGTTTCATACTTATTATTTATCACGAACTAAAGTTATTAATTAAGGTTACTTATAGTCGCCTCGTTAACTTCCAGGTAAGTTACAATACTAAACACGGACGAAGTTGTACAGCTGTTTGCAATTAATAGTTGCGCAGCAATGCAGTCAAGTTTAAGTTATTACAAAGTTCCTAGCATGTTATATTTATGTATTTTGGTTATTTATGGGCTTGCTATCGATTAGCTACGGAAGTATTACAATATTACCAGCATCTACACATTTTGGTGAAAAAAAAAATATTGCATGTGTCTTGGAATAAGTAATTAATTACATTTCAATATTTTTTAGAAATGTCTGTCGGTCTGTCGGCTTTTATGTACACGCATCACTACGTAAAGTACTATAAAATCATAAAGCATATCTTCGAGTAACATTTAGTTTTGGTTTCATTAAAATTGGTTAACTCTATCCAAATTTATTGTAATTTTAATGACGAAGTGAGTTAAATACGAGAGAAAAGTAGATAGGTAAATGCAATGATATTACAAAAATATCATTGGGTAAACGTATGCAATACACTCGGATAATTTTATTAGTATTTTTAAATGTATTCATCAGATTAAAAATTAATACTCCAAAAATTCACGAAATAAAGTTAAAAATGATTACGATCGTCAACTTTGATAACTTTAAACAAATAGATCAATTTCATTTCATTTCATGATACATTTTAACAACCTCATGCAAGCTCGTTACACTTACTTTATAGCGTGGACCTCGTAAACGGGTTCGATTCTCAACTACGGGTGAACACATAAAAATGCGATAAATATACACGACAAAATCAATTTCTTGTTTATATTTCTTTAACATAGTTGTATGTAGACAATATACTGTATAAAGATAGTAAGCCCTTTGACTCAGTTATCTAAAACAGGAAGAAGGTAGTTAGGCATCACTCGTTATTGTTAAATTTGATCACCGTTAACTGTTACTAACTAATAATGAACTTATTGATGATGTAACAAACTGTTACTATTTAGCTAGTGCGAACAATCAAATATTTTACAATAAGCAATAGGTGTGAAGGAAAAAGCCTTTCTCACGCTCAAACTAACCATACGAATAACAAAAATTTATTTAATTACTTATATTAATCATATATTTTAATAATTAATGATCCATTCCCGCGTTACACAGTTGCAACGTACTAATATGGCGTCATAAGGATATTGCTGTTGTAACTGGGCTTGGCTGCAAACGCGGAAGAAACTAAGCCCAAGTAACAAGTAGATATTGCTGTAACAACCGAGCTTGGAAGCAAATGCGAATGACACGGAAGAAACTAAGCTTAAGTAACAAGTAGATATTGCTGTAACAACCGCGCTTGGAAGCAAATGCGAATGACACGGAAGAAACTAAGCTTAAGTAACAAGTAGATATTGCTGTAACAACCGCGCTTGGAAGCAAATGCGAATGACACTCAGCCCAAATGACAACTTGATGTAGCTGAAGCAATCGAACAAGAGAGCAAGCGTAGAAGACTCTCAACCTAAATGACAACTAAATGTTGCTATGGTAACCGAGCTTCGAAGCAAGTACGAGAGACAATCCGCCTAAATCACAACTCGATGTTGCTGTAGTAACCGGGCCTGGCAGCAGCGCAAAAAATAGGGGAAAGTGGGGGAATTGGGAACACTTAACTTCAAACGCTAAAAAATATTAGAAAAAGGTTATAAACTAAATCAAATTTTATTGCTACATAAACTTTAGTTATCTATGTACTTAGTAGTCATAAAACGTTGTTTAAAATTTTTCGTTTTAATAAAAATGTAAACGAAAACAAAAAACATTGCCGTTCCTGTTTGCCCGATACCCTATGGGGTAATTGAGATCATCCCGTGGGGGAAAAGGGAATGGTATGAGGTAATCAAGAAAGACGTTTGATCGATCTTTCTTACGTAATTACAAGGCATCTGAAATAATTTATAAAGTTTAAATATTTTTACACAATCAACCAGCAGTTCTATGGGTAATTAGGAGGGTAAGGGGTAATTGGGAACGTTCCAAATTATCTAACTAATACCGTTCCCAATTACCCGAATCAGTCAATATACATAAAAATGGCCGCCACTTTCAAAAGCATTTTTCATTAACTTCAATCTATGTTACATTTGAAAACAGATACTGCGTGTATGATATGAGCAAAAACATAATACCTTTGAACTCAAGAATATGATACTTACATGCGTTATAACTGATGACAAAAATTATATCGAAAATACAAAAATAAATGTTCGACTTACAGTGACAAAACTAGTGCGTCCTTTCAATCCTACTTTCGCGTACGCTATGAATGGCTCTCCATTCATCCGTAGAATAGGTTCGCGACAGTGTAGTACGGGGAGATGTACTATTTATCTAACTGTTCCCATTTACCCGTCGCTCTCAATTACCCCACTCTCCCCTACTCAGCCTAAATCACAACTGGATGCTGCTGTAGTAACCGGGCTTGGAAGCAGCGCGAAAAATACTCAGCCTAAA
Source organism: Antheraea mylitta (assembly GCA_014332785.1). Taxonomy (NCBI): domain Eukaryota; kingdom Metazoa; phylum Arthropoda; class Insecta; order Lepidoptera; family Saturniidae; genus Antheraea; species Antheraea mylitta. Next base: position 4,502,039 of record JACEII010000017.1, on the reverse strand, counting down.
TCACAACTGGATGCTGCTGTAGTAACCGGGCTTGGAAGCAGCGCGAAAAATACTCAGCCTAAATCA
>JACEII010000017.1:4420534-4492988 GCA_014332785.1 Antheraea mylitta | reverse complement strand
CTCTTTGAATCCAACGGAATATTTATTTTTAACCTATAAATCTATCACGGGGTAGCACCACCCTTCACAGAAAACCGACGTGAAGTAACAGTGCTTACATTGTTGCGTTTCGTTCGGTCAGTGAGAGTGTCAGAGACCCATCTCTCCTCCCCTCCCCTTCCTCCCCCTCTCCTCTTCCTTACCCTCCCCCTTTCTCTCCATTTCCCCAAACACAGGCTGGCAACGCACTTGCGACTCCTCTGGGGTTGCTAGTGTCTATGGACGGCGGTGATCGCTTAACAACAGGTGACCCGCATGTTCGTTTGCCTCCTATATGACACAAAAAAAAATCGAACGCCTTTCGGAATATTGGCGCAAATTTTGTATTTTTTATTTAATAAGAATGAATATTTATGTAATAAAATAAATTAATAGTCATTATTCTACGTAACAAATTTATAATGATTTATATTTTCATTATTACATAGCTGATTCCTATCGTAATATCTGCTTTTATACATATAACTTATACACAAAACCATTTCGATATTTTACATCTGCCAGGCGTCCCATGACGGCTCATTTTTTTTAAATATTATGTGCAATATCTGACCACGTTTTAGTATATTTTCTATACTATATAATACAAAGAAAAGTTGTGAGATTCATATATAGACACAGAATCTAGATCTAGTGCATTCGATTTTAAAATTTTAAAATGAAAATTATACAAATATTAACTAACATTATGCAACAGACAATCGGTTAGAATATAGATGACTAAAAATCAAATCGCCAGTATCAGCTTTTATACGATAAAGCAAGCTAAATGTTAAAAACGACATGAAAAATTACAACTTATTGAAGGAAATAATTTCTTCATAATTAAATATATAAATTCGGTAAGCTAATTCCATATCTTCGTATCTTCAATCTTTTTAGTAAATATCATCATGTCCCATAAATAGATATCCGTATACATAAAATAAAATACACTATGTTCAAAATGCTTTATTAAAAAATATTAACAATATTTTTCTGTTTTCAAGGCAGAGCCGTGAAGTTAGTAAATTATAGTTAATTATTTGAACAAGATAATTAAATTTATACTCCGATTTAAACTACACATCTTTTTGTGTGAAATAATAATGAGATAAATACCTACACTAGATTAAAATATATCAAGGTTCTTTTGTATGCACTGAGTGCTCCAAGTATTTAGGAAAGTAGGTTAAGTTATTAGTGGAAGAATGTGGTATGTAAATAAATATACGTATTTGGCACTGTCTGCTTATAATGAAATTAGGCGTAGTAAAATGTTTTAGCTCTTTAAATATTTATATAAATATTAAATAAAAAAAAAATATTAAATATGAAATAAAAATGGTATATATATACATTATATAAAATGAATACCTATCTTATTCATTTCTACCTTTCTTATTTCTTATACCTACCTATTCATCTTGTTTCTCAAATTATAACTATATTTTATTATAGATGTTAATACTTCGGCTGAATACCTTAAGCGCTCGCCTTAGTAGTCCGGTGAAGCTGTAAAGGCCTTGCAAGGCAAATGGCGTAGTCAGTTTGAAAAAAAAAGTGTTAGTGATGGCTCGTTTCAAAAAGCACTTTTGAAACGACACTTTTTTTTTCTCGAACTGACTACGCTACATCTATAATACAATACAGTAATAATTAAATTGATATCATTAATACATTTTTAAAGAAGAACACTGAAAATTTCACTAAAATGTATTATTTCCAAAACTTCGAACAATAATTTGGGGTGTAAGGGGTGTCGAGTAACATCTTAAAACTTGAGACACCCAAGCCAACCTCACCTGCACGTGGTGCACCCTGCTGATCAACGAACGAAGCAATAGCGATAGCGGGGTGGTAGGGTTTTACAGTCCGACTGGATCGCAACCACCATGTACATGGCGAAAAAGCCCGTCATAGTGACTCGCTTTTGCGCGTCGTGTTTCGGAATCAGCCTGTGCATATCCAGTACCGGATGACTTTCGTCATTATGGCCGACATGACAGCGGCGAACAGCGATGGATAATCTGTCTTTCGGTGGTCGTTACTGTTTTTGGATTGTATTATGCTTACCATCAGGCATAGTGCAGTCACTTTATCGTGCTTCAATAAAAAAAAAAAAAATAATAATAATATCCGATATACAATTCGAGTCTGCTTCTTTATTGATGTAAATTAAATCAGCAATAAATTAACCTTCTTTTCCAATCTACTTATTATTATGAAAAAAATGACAACTTGTAATCCACATAAATACTTTACCGAACAAATCAACCTTCTGCACTGTTTGGGATAAAGTTTTTCTTTTAATATTATAGAGGTTAGGTAATAATGAAATTGCAAGGAAAAAGTATTTAACACATCACTATTTTTAATGAAACATCAAAACCATTTTTATGAGAACGGATTCGTGGACACAAGCATGTTTATTAATAAAAAAAACAACAGAATAACACTGTTACAAGAATAATTAATCTAATACTGTCTTCACAGGTGGTTTCTGAATCTAACCTCATCTTTAAGAAAGTAAATAGATTCAAATAAAATTAAAAACACAAGTACGTTAAGTATGATACCAATTCTATCTTATCATAAAACTGTTTAAAACTAATACAGTAAGTAATTCCATCCACAAATAACGAATTGCATATATTTCCGGAGGGGTTTGATATATAGAGCAATTTACTTTTTAATATGCGCAGTTGTACGTGAGTTGTAATCGAGTTATAAATATGAGAGGTTACTTTATTTTTTTCGCTATGTCTCTGATATTCATCATGACATCATCCGCTGCCGCTACTCAAGTTCTTTGTACGAATACTGATTAATCTTACCTCGAGATACGAAAATTAATTTGAAGTTAAAAATTTATAACCATAAAATCTCGAGAGCACATCACCTAACTCATCTACATACAATAATACCTTTAAACCAGCAATTCCTGTATATTCTTATACTTGTATATATTAAGGATTTCGGAAACGGCGTCATATATTTTCGTGAAACTTAGGACGTAGGTAGTTAGGATGATAAATCAATTTAGTTAGATTTTATTCATAGAAACCTTTTTTTACTGAGTTTTCAGGCAATGAAAAAATATAGCTAGAATTCAGGTAATGAAAAAATATAGCTAGAATACAACGGTAAATTTCGTCGGCGCTGTGAACACAAAAACAGCTCAGATGAAAATCGGTTGCTTCGAAAATCCGTCTAACACCAGTTCAAATCTGAATGACAACAGAAGACATATATATTTTTTACCATATATATATTTTTTTGTGAAAATATGTTAATTTTATGCGGCAAACCTAACAGTTTATTTTAATTTGAAAATGTTTTTTAGAGAACCTAGCTAGGCTCTGTTGCCCAGGTACTATAAACTAATTGGCTTTATGTTAACATACGGAATTAAGATTTTCCCACACATTTTATTACCAGTAAATACTCTTTTCATAGCGACTAAATTAAATTAAATTTTAGAGACGTAAAGTTTTTAATCCGTCAAAGGGTTATCGGACCTGATTAATAATGACAAAATTATTAACTAAAAAAATATAAGCCAATCCATAATTATACCATACCAAATTATTCTTACAATAACGAAGTCGGGAGCTCCAGCATCTAGTGGCAGATTTGCAGTCTTGGTCTCTCTAGACCCCAGACTACATAGTAAGTGCCAGCCACCCCTTTCTCAGCACCTATCATATTGAGTACATAATGAATTTACTTTTTTGGCATCTTTTTTTAAGGATTTTTGTTATACGATTCGGTGCTGTGCAGCCCACCATAATGTACGCGATCCTTTAGAATTTTACGTACTTTGAGTTATTGCTTGTTATCATCAATGATTTTTTTGCCACGATTGGCCGCCCCTAATGGTTGGCCACCCTAGGCCCGTGCCTCCTGGGCCTTAGGACAAATCCGCCAATGCCAGCACCAATAATAATTCATTAGTTTATGTTTATTTAATTTTCAGATGCGGTAGTCTCTAGTGATAATAGCTGTTTACCCTTAGTTATTAAATCATGTGATTACCGTTGCCACCTCGCGGGATTTCCAGAAAGCACTTGCGTCCAAAATACGTATTATTGTGTTAGAGTTTAATAAAGAATTGATTCTGAGAACGACTTTTATGTATGACCTCATGTTAGATTAGATAAGGACAAGTGTTCTTAATATTATCGCAAGATTATACAAAATTCTAATTGCCAAAAAGGATCTTTGTATGACGGTTTCTCGCCTTAAAATTTCAATAAAGCTCAATGAATTTATATGCACGCCTTACCTTACGTATAGAAGAGAAGTACTGTAGCCGACTGAAGCCGCGAGCAAAATCTAGTAAAGTATAATCCAAAATAAGAATTTTTATCTTCAAATACATTCGTTTTTTTAATTCTAAACTAGCGGCATCTCTCAACATTGTCTGCGTTTTTTTAAGTTATATTTCTTTTGACGCGTTAGGGAAAAATTATGAGAGTAAATTTTACGATGTGCGCGCACACCGTCACGAAAAACCGATACCCTGAAGTTAGCTATAGTCAACATTTTGTTTCTTTGTATTTGTTGTTTGTATTTCTTTGTATTAAAACTTTCAATGTATTAAATACCTTTTTTCTATTGTTAGTGTCGTTTTTTCTACAAACGTAGAATAAGGCGAAAGATAACATTTTTGAAAAGATCTTTATCTTGTTACGCCAAAGAAGTATAACTTCTAACGCGTGTGCATAAGTACACACACACTCTTTTTGTATATCATCACACCTTACCTATTTTACATAGCGCATACCGAATCAGCAGATGGTTGGATTGTTCCAACTAGTCACTTATCGATATATTTCGACCAATTTAGTATTTTATTCTGATGTATAAATTATATTAAAACTAGACAAAAATCATCCATCCATCGTCGTATATAACATTTTAAAATCGTTTATTAATTGACTTAAAATATCAAGAGACTTCTAAACCATACTCTTCTAGCCTCAGTCACGCTTAAAACTGGCATAATCATAAAAAAGTTACGAGGGACTTTAAATTAAGGAATATTTACATAATTTAAACAACGCAGGTGTTGTTACAAGGCGCAACACTTTGAAAGGGTAAAAAAGTTACTGGAGCTCATTACGTCATCACGTGAATTCAAGCTTTTTGCCCGTAAAGTGATTTAGGTAATATTGTACACACGTATAATATGTTAAGGGATATTTCTGTATATATATATTGTTGCATGTGTTTTGGGATAAGTAATAAGATATATTGTAATCATATTTAGAAATATCTGTCAGTATATCTGTCTATTTATTTGCACACACGCCACCGCTAATTACGTCTGCACTGCATTTAATCTTGGTTTCATTAAAATCGGTTCAATTTATAAAAAGTTATCGTAATTTTAATGACGTCGCGACATACGTATTACAGAAAAATAAATAAATAAACTTAATACATTCAGAAGATTTCATTAGTCACTGTTTTTTACATTAGGTTACACGCGGACAGAATCGCGGACACAACTAGTATTGAATAAAATAAATTAAAGATCTTAATAATGCAACAATAATTTGATTCAAATCCGTACTAATACCATGCCTTTCTCATTTGTTTTCTTATTCTTCGTTTCGTCTCTTTTTTTTCACCCCACTTCATCTATTCACTGTGCACCATTAGTCAATAGAAAAACTTCGGTTAAAAATTAATAAGTCATATAATTGGAAAACGTTAATTTCGATTGAATCCTTGTTCAAGTCCGACGCAACCGCAATACGTCACAGGTTTATTGACGTCGTCGGTGACGGTCAGCGATAACATTCAGAGTATTTTACCCATCCAAAACCTGCATATGATACAGCCGAGTATATACTAATGCCCGGCACAAGCAAAATACGTCACGAGTATGTCAAGGTCATCGGTGACGCGAACCCATTAGTTTTTCAGTGTTCAAATCGTAAATGTAAAAGAGTAAATAGTAACATATATATTCAAAGATTCGCAAGCTTCCACGAGAGGGAGCAACCAGAGACGAAATAAACAAGAACGAGACAACGTGGCTGTTTAGACAAAAGATAAAAGATAACCGAAAGTAGAACTTGAAAGCCGGTTGTTTTGCCGCGATAACATTTTACGCGATGCTCCCTCAGAACCCAATATAAGTTCCCACCCCTATCTCAACTCAAGTCTTTGTTTCGGCGACGCGTTTTGAAATATCTCTTTATGGAAAAATCTTGGCCGTGTTTTGTATCGTTGCTTTGTTTAAATAGTGAAAGCTACAAAAGATTATAACGATTACAATATACCAAGAGTGCTCAAACTGTCGATCGATCGCGATTTAAATCGATCTCGAGAAAGTTTTGCCGATATAGGACTAATCACGGATTTTTTTAGTAGACCGGTACTCAAAACAAAATGTAGTAACAAAGCAACTAAAATTTATTTGTACCGCCATTAGAACTGAAAAACTGCCTCTTCACTTTCTTTTATACGAACCTCCCTCTACTAGCGGCAAAAAGCGGCTATATCAAAGGCGGTGTTCGTGAAGGAAAAGCCGAAAGAAAAATATTTCTTCTAATCTCTCCTGGAAATTACTTACACCTATCTAGATGAGAAGACTGCATCAAACATATTGCAACATATATAATATTAACGAACTACTTGTTGTGAGCTATTGTCAAATATTTCGCTGTTTTGTATTATATTGCCATTAGTTATAATACCGTGAACTGCTCTCCTTTTTTACATCTATTGGTTATTATACAAATAATGTTTGCATGTTTCCACATTACGATAAAGTAAATCCTGTAAAGTCTCGGGGTAACATGGGTAGTGTCGAAAACTACTCTTACTGTCTAAAAACTTCATGAAGAAACTGTATGCCATACAATGGGAATACTCCAGGATGAGGATTAGTTTGCTTCGAAATACCCCCGTCGGCTGGCCTTTGGCCATCCCTGACTGAGGCAACCCAGTTCTCCGACTGCCTCTCAGTCTGTCGAACCATTGCAGGGGAAGCTCAGAGAAGCAATATTTACCTAATCTTAAACAGCAACCTTAAACATCATACATGTTTAGCACCTCACTATACCCTACCAAATCAGTACCCAATAGCAATTAGTTACCAACAACTGATGCCTCAGTTACACCACAGAAATTATATAGATCTCTATATCTCATTCATTCTCATGACACGACGATTAATGACACCTAATGACATCACATTCCGGCCTTAGTACTTCGTTGGAAACTTCGAATCGAGCGGTAAAAGTTCGGCGTGTTTTTGTCACTCGCTTGTCAACGCCATTAATCAGTGCCTCCTCTCTACGATCATCTATATCAATGGAAAATGTCACAGAACTTCTTTAAGTACGAATACAAATACAAATATCGTAAGTAGTAATATAGAATACAAAGAAACTTCTTCTCGAAACGGAACAGACTACTGAGTACGAGAAGTTTTTAGGAGCTACGGCTCACTACTATAGAAGTTTAGACTGACACGGACATAATACTCAGAGTACGTAAGATAGACTGTCAGTGCCAGTCTAGACTTCTATAGTAGTGAGCCTTACCTCCTACATTTGGTGACCCTGACGTGATACGAGGCACCTACACCTGGTAACTACACGTGTTCACGCACCACAGAGTCTCATCATCACCAGCAACTCCGACGTGAAGATGCCGAGGTTCCTACAAGTTAACGGTTGTCAGATGAACTAATGTTATTGTGACAGAAAAATTTAATATACTAGAAGTATTTTTCGGATGCCAATATCGTATACCCGATTACACGCCTAATATTCTTCTCGATGACTCGGTTTATTTTCAAATAGGCGCTAGTTTTAACGTTCATAAGCGCCTTCTCAGAACCTAAATTGTATAAAATTATTTTGATTGGTTCAGTATTACCGGACAGGAGAAAGATATTGCAAAGAGGTTTAGTCTCTATCATGTAGGTATTCTTAAAATACGATTACTCAGAAGTTACCTCTTCGAATAGCGCAGATGTATGTCATTGCAGATGCAGCGTAGATCTAAATTCTGCAGTGAACCAGAATTTTCCATCGTGATGATATTATAGCTCGATGATAAGTCACTTTTCCAATATCCATTTGGTTAGCTAACACCATCAAAATTTAAATCTGTCACCAAGTACTTAGACCTAGTTCTCTAGGCCTAGCGTGGTGTTTTCTTGACGGTATATTGTCAAGCAACTTCAGGTAAGATAGTAGTACAAACTGACAGCTTCATAACAGGTACATACACTTTTGTGGGGTTATAACATTCATTTTTATATTAATCTGTAGCATTTTAAGCATTTTTGCACGAACGAATATTGCATACCGCGTGGAAATTCCATGTCACTGAAAGTATTCGGCATTTTGTGTTAATATCACGAACGCAGAGGAATCTCTCTACTGTGGTATTTCGAAGACTGCTCTATTATACGCATACGTGTAGCTAACATTTCATTTTGCTTTTTCCTACACATAAATAGTTTTTCCTTACCAGTTATTGAATAAAAGTAGATTGTCACTCAATATCAAACTAGTGGGAAGTCCTTCTGAAAATGGTATTATTGTTTAATGGAAAGTATCTGCTTTTAGTGTTTAGTCAAGTACTATTACATCGGCTTGTAAGAGATTCATTGCAGGCTCACAATCGTCACTCCAACCACGACGTATTAATGATCTCAAGTTCCGACATCCAAAGTTCTATAGTTCCTACACACGGTCGTACTGCAAGAAGGTAAGGCAAGTACTTAGGTTCAAGTTTCCTCGTGATGTTTTCCTTTCCCGTCAGCTAATAGTGTTACCAATTTAAATTGTGAATAAATAAATAATAAAAAAAATGTACGCGAATTCTGAAAACTTGCTTAGTATATGTCAGAGTTTCAACCTGCGGATATGGAGTTGATATTCTAAGAATCAACCCCACCAATATTACGACCAATACGACTTCGGATAGGAGGACGATGACGGAAATACTATTAACAGTGCTTATTAAACATTTACTGTTGAATTATATTCATAGTCAACCATTAGTATACATAGTTTATAGTCAGTCATTAGTATATATTATCGGAATAATTAATTGTAAGTATATTAGTAGGAATATCAGTATTGCAGGTCGGTTTGATAGCTTCGATAGATGTGTATATATTCTTGAGGATCCCATTATTATTGGATAGTAAATAATCGGCTTTTGAATAAATTACTGTAGCTTTGACCTATTCCACAGAGACAGCAAATTATTTTAATGTAATTGTTTACTGCGTCTCCTTTTCTATACCTCGAACAATGTGTACGCAAAATTTCACAATAATAAAGTAGTCAGACGTGAAAGTTTAACAGACAAACATACAACTTATATTCTAATTTATAATATTAGTTAGGTTTGGACAGATCATCGTGAATGTCCATTCCTTACTTCCGGTATTTTTAGTTTATTGTCGTAGGTTATAAACTCCGGATCGTCCCTTAAAGTGTTGAGCACTGGCCATTGCACCTAGACTTATAACGATTGTGCTTATACTTTTGAAAGCCCTACAACAAATTTTAACTTAGGTTCTCTCTGTTGTTTATTAATATTTGTTTTGATATTATTATTTTATATATTAAGCGTGACTATGAAGTATCCTAGAATACTGCGAGTGTTTAACTTTTCACTTGATATCATCCTTTTTCAATAGGTACGTTTTATGTTGATATTTTTTTACATATAAATTATCAATAAATAAATCGAGCACACCGCGAAAAATAAAAATCTGACAGTTATTAAATTTTATTTCATTATCATAACAGTATAAAAATATTTTATATACATTTTTAATCATAAAAGAAATATATATTTACAGGAAACAATTGAGCACCTTAAACGGACTAATCCATTTTAATTGACCACTTAATTATTTTTATCATTTTTGACATAAAGTAAAAACACAGAAAAAAAAAATTTTTAAGTCTATTTTGTAACAAAATTGTGACATTGCACGTTGTTTGCTTACCAAATTATGTCATATCCTTGACATTATAAGTGTCAGGAAAATGAGTGTCATGAAAATTTTAACACCACGGAAACAATTTCAGATTCTACGTGACATTTTTGTCTTCAGTATTGTTTATATTTATTCAAACGGAACTCTATAATTGGTTACATAACTTTACAAAATAAAACAGACCCTTATCACACGTAACCATCAGCAACCCATATACAAACTATATATACAATTGGTATAAAATACTCCCAAAATGACTACTTAACATTAAACTTAAAACATAAAATATACATCATATTTACAGTAAAAATTCGACTATAAATCTCTGTTATGATTCTATTTTCGTTTGACTAGTATTTCTTGAACCGTCCTCTGACTCTTCCCTTTTCGCGCTGTCCCGTCGCTTTGTAGGAGCTGAAATTGTAAGCAAAGGTTTTAAATACAACTATAACAAAAGGTTGGAACTCGGATAAATTTATACTAATACTAGCAGTGCCCGCCAACTCCATTCCGCCTAAAGTATATTAAAATATGCGGTTTTTTTTTGCATAGGAACCTCCTAACAATTACAAAAACAACAAAAAAAGAATTAGCGAAATCGGTTCAGCTGTTCTCGAGATTTACGCTTAGCAACACTTTCAACGATTCATTTTTATATTATAGACTAGCCGTTACCCGCGGCTCCGCACGCGTTTTTTGTATGTATTAAATAAATTTAAAATTGTTATTAGAAGTGTAAATAACAATAATACTCTTTCAAAAATATTTGTAAGTATGACACGCACATCATCTACAGTATCAGGTAACATGTACATTATATGTGTGTATCGAATGGGATGTCTATATGACTGTTCGCGATTAGATCAAAAACGCATTTTCATGCCGTTTTAACCAATATATAAAATGATTTTTGGACAAGGTTTAGGTATAGTTTGTCTTATTATTAGAGCGGGTATCGTCTACTGAACTCGCTATCTTAAAATAAAACAGCTAATTAGTTAGTTATTTGCCCGTAGAATTCCCGTTCAAATATTACTTGTAGTCCGTTGAAACTGTTAAGAGCTTGCTAGGTCAATAAAGTAGTCATTTCTTAGAAAAAAAAAACCGTTCAAATAGGTCCATCCATTTCGGAGATTTCCCGGAACAAATAAACAAACAGACATATCGACAGAATAAAAAAAAGATGTTGATATTTGTAGCACCGCAGATATATGTATTCATCAAAAAGTATTTATTTTAATATTATATACACACACTTTATTCTCATAATACATAATATATCACAAACCAAAAATTCGGAACAAAACTAACGTAGAATAAACTTTTTGAGGAGTTTTTGGCGGTATTTCAATCTGTCATGTAGAGGATTTTGTATTTTATTCATAATCTTGTGTTATTTGACTCTATATTGTGTTAAATTAGCGGCGTTTTATGTAATATGGTTTGTTTATTGTGCATAAGTGGAATGAATGAAAAATAATACCACGGAGCATGTATTCTGGGGTCTTGAAAATTAAGAAGATAAAAATTTACAAATATTATATAGAAGATTTGGCGCTTATATCTTTATATTAACTTAGTCACAGAAGAAAACTGGGTAGAGAATACATAAGAACTACCTATATTGACAACTTCAGAATTGACAGTATGGATTAGTTCCTTCGTCTGTAATGATGGACGAATATTATTACTACTAACCTTTTAGTATAGCAGCACAAAATAGACTTAAAAAATGTTTGCGATGGCAACGTACTACTTATAATCAAAAATTGGAATTAAAAATAACGTAGAATAAACTTTTGAACAGGAACACAAAATTAACCCTAATAATATTTCCGATAGAATGTTATCATGTTACCATGGCAACGCATATAGAACTGACACTGACACACATCGGATGCTCTAAAAATGGCCCGATTTTGAGACATTCTTCATTAGTGCTCCGTTCCTATTGGTTTTAACCTGATAATATGTAGCCTATAGCCATCCTTGATAAATGAGCTATCTAACACTAAAATAAACTATCAAATCGGACCGGTAGTTCTTGAGATTAGCGCGTTCAACCAAACAAACAAACTCTTCAGCTTTATAATATTAGTATAGATTATAAAACTGGAGGGTTTGATTGTTTGGTTAAACGCGCTAATCTCAAAGAGTACTGATGCATTTAAAACTTAACCTTTTTAAAGCAAGTATTCAATACGTATTTAACTGTTTTGTAATAACACTGGTATTGTTTACGTTTAGCATAGGTATATGTATATATATTTTTGTGACTGTTATACGTGCTTTATCCTTGTTATATTATTATTTTGTAATTTCGCGATGTACTTTTATTATTTCACTTTTAAATGTATTCCGCGAATATCGAAATATGTATCATACACATTTTTTTTTTTCGAACTGACTACGCTATTGACCCAGCAAGGTCAGCTTCACCAGACTGCTAAGGCGAGCGCCTGCGGTACTCAGCCGAATTTTATTTGGGCAACTGGCTCAGGGGTACACGGCACACCTCGGCTTGGGCTGTTGCCTGATACATGCAATTCGCGACCTATCTGAACTGACCTAAGCTAACTATTCATTCATATATGAGTTGTTGGAGCATATATGTGTACCAAGCATACATACCTCAACAACTCTTATATATATTTCGTATCGGATAATTTTCCAAACTATTTTTTTTTTTCGAAATGCGCTATTTACCCAGCAAGGTCTTAACAGCTTCACTGGTCTACTAAGACGAGCACTTAAGGCACTCAGCCGATTTTATTTTGGCAACCAGCTCAAGGGTGCACGGCACACCTCGACTTGGCTGTTGCCTGTTGCATACAAAATTGCGACTTATCTTAGCTAACCTAGCTAACTATTCATATATGTATGAGTTGTTGAAACGTATATGTGTACCAAGCATACACGCCTCAACAACTCCTCCATATATCTATTGTCGGAAAATTGAAATCCAAACTATTTCAATTCGAAGAAACAAAACCCTTCCACTTTCATGTGTAAGCGTGTATGCGTGCACGTACGTGGGGGTGATATGTGTAATGTTGTTGGAGTGATGTAAGATTTTGTGTTACTGTATCGCGTGAGCAACGCACTCAAGGGCTCCATGCCGAGGAAACGGACCTAGGCTTGAGCCGCTGCCGAGGGGGGGCTAATCTGGTTGTAACATACACATCATTGTAGGATCGGACGGACAATGCACACAGTATTGAATTTTGAGCATATTTGGATTTTAACTGCGGTACAACAAGCAGCGGGGCTTTACGTATGGAGTTGTACAGTATTTTAAAAACAAAAAACTCACGACTGTCTAATGTATACTCACCAAATATTTTAAGGAGTATTTTCTCTATTCCATGCAGAGGTGACTCAAATGTAACGCATAACAGCAATGCGAGGAAAAATGTTAGAATTATATGGGAAACCGCTGTCGCCATCTGAAAGAGTAATTAAAAAATATATTTGATTAATGAAATTCAAAAATTATTGTCTCAAAATACTGTAATATTATTTAAGTATTTTTCGTTATGTTACAAATAAGGACGCCTCAGTTTGATTTCGTTTATCATATGTTTTATATAAATAACGCCTAATAAACCTTGTAATGTATATCAAGTATCATAAACTTCCTGCGATATAAATTTACTATAATGATATATTATGTCATTAATTTTATAAAATACAGTGACGTTATTATTGCGAATTAAATTTTCGCACTCACAACTTGTTTATTTTTGTAGTGTTTTTATACCTTGCGCCTAGCGCTTAACTAACTAACGTAACTAACGACCCCGCGCTCGCCGGAGGCAAGTTCGCGTTATCCTTTTTTCGCAAGTAAGCTAACCTAACCAAAGCGAGACAAAAGAGCAAGAAGGCAAACATTCAGCGAACGTGGTGCATTTAAAACGTAAGCTTTTTAAAAGCAAGTACTCAACACGTATTTAACTTTTTTGTTATAACACCGAGGGGTTCAAGGCGCTCGAATACTAAAATTCTCTAAAGTGTCACTTTATAAGACAATCTAATTAAGCCGCACCAACTTATGAACGGGTTGCATTTCACTGGTATTTCATATTAACAAATACAAAAGCCAATAAAGAAACTTACTTCCATCGACAACCCGGCAACCTTTAACAAGTAAAGAGGGTCGAAGATCCTAGTCAGTATCGGACTTCTTTGAAATTCTGATTGTCGGACACAAAATTGATAAAACGTGCTCGTACTTTACAAGTACAAAAAACTTCAACAAAGACCCTAATTACAGAGTTTCACGAGGCTTTTCCTGTTCGAGACTTGAGAATATTGGAAACTTTTCTTTAGGAAATTGAAGGTGAGCTTAATTAATTGAGTTCATTGCATAAGCCCGTCTACGTGGCATAGTCAAATAGAGAAACCAATAAAATAAATATTGCGAAGACAGAAATGCAGGAGGAGTTTATTTACTAAATTGGCTCATAACAACTGTATGTACACCCTTTATAGGCTGCAACTTAAAATAGGTACAGCCCAACCAAATAAGAGCAAAGAAACCCACGCCATTACACTTCCCCACGCTACAAAATGTATCTGACTTGTGTCAGAGGAACAAAAGCAGGCAACATTAAAAAAAAAATGGCTCATACATTAATCAGTGCTGACTAACCGTCAGTCGACACCACTAACATTTTTTTGTTTTATTTCAGGCAACCGATTTTCAAGATTATTATTGCCACTATCGCGTAGGTAAAAATATTACAAGTGGCATGTGATAATTTCAATATTCTAATAAAATGATGGCTCCCTTGTTAGATTTTTCCATGAATTTTTTGTAGCATTTCGAATTCATGCTCCATGATATTAGTTCTTATCCCCGTCATGTCTGTACAATAACCGAACTATATTACGTAAAACAATACAAATATAACAAAACATAGAATAAAAAATTACTTTATTTATCACTAAATTCTACAGTAGCATAAGATCATTTCTTATATTAACGGAACTGGGAAAATTGAGATAAAGATTTGATTAATTTAACGCCATAAAATGATGTCCATGGACCGAATAATCTATATAATTATTGACGTCTATACTATTCTTTGTATGAAAAGAATAGTTTGAAGCTATGGTGACTTAGTGGCGATGTGTTAGCTTTTGATAATGTGAAACAACATGAGGAGACCATAGTATTGTAGCAGGGTCTTTTCTACCATCCAACTAGCCGAACACCTGTTGGTATATTCCGTTTACTTGGTATATAGCTACACTTGAAAGCCACTCTCCTCTAGGTTTAGAATATTTATCTTAGAGCACATTATCATTTACCATCAGATGAGATTGTGGACAAACACTAAAAGCCATAGACAATAAGAAAGAAAATCAACATACCACGGTGAAGAAAGTAATGTGAACGGGATGCCTTAGTTGACCAACGTAGTATAACTCAACAACACCATTGACTAAGTAAGCGCAGAACGTCAGCCGAGATATCGGAGCAAGGAACTTCCACGTCAGTAATTTTCCAATAATGCCTGCGAATTTCAAAGATCATAAAAATACTAATACGTTTATTGATAAAAAATTGATAACTCATTACAGGAATACAATTAACTTATTATAGCCAAATAGAACACCGATATGTTATTATATTGATTGATTGATGACTCTATTTATCACTGCGAAGTTCAATTTATGTGGAACAGTACAGCGGCCAAAAATATGTTATGATTTACCATTACCTTTGAACGTGCAGGGGAATGATAGGTACACTCCCCACGGTTACGAGTAACATCAGCCCCAAATTATTATAGTGGGTAATGAAAACAGCAGTATGATTAAAAGTCATTTCAAATTCGTAATACAATCGCAATTACAAGTATAATTGCAAAATTAATTATTTTCTTTTGTTTATGTAGGCTAATCTTCAAACTGACTGGAACGGTCTTTGCTAGATTATTACTAACTAGCCCCTGCCCGCGACTTCGTCCGCGTAGTAATAATTACTCGGGACTAACGCCACACGCGGCAGAAGCTCTAAAAAAAAACCCCATTTTGAAACATTTTTCATCTGTGCCCCACATTTATTGGCCTTAGTGTGTTAATATATAGCCTATAACCATTCTCGATGATTAAGCTATATAACACTGAAAGAATTTTTTAAATCGGACCAATCGTTCCTGAGATTACCCCCGACAACATCACAATGTCACAAACTCACAAACTTTACCTCTTTATAATATTAGTTTAGATATAGAAAATATAAAATTGAGCATTTTTATAAGTTAAAAGTTTTTACATTATTTTCAGATAATTGCAAATCACTCGAAGAGCTCGCAATGAGCGAACCACAATTAGAGAATATTAGACAGCCCGAATCAATCCAGATAAAATATATTTGCCATGACACAAGAAAAGTCATATCAAAAGAATGAATAGCTTGCATTAAAAATATAATGTGTAATATCAATTGTTTATCTAATACCTTTAAACAAGCAATTCTTGTATTATTTTTATATTTGTATCTATTCAGGATCTCGGAAACGGCGTTATCTATTTCCGTGAAACTTAGTATGGAGATAGTTTCGGGGACGATAAATCGATCTAGCTAGATTTCAGAAGAGATATATTTTTTAATATCTTTTTTTTTGTATAAAATTGTTAATTTTATAAGGCAAACCTAACAGCTTATTTTAATTTTAAAATGTTTGTTAAAGAACCGAGCTAGGCTCGGTCGACCAGGTACTTTATTTTAAATGATTAACAAAGTAACTCTTTCTCGGGGTTTTTTTTTATATACCAGTTTATTTAAAACACACCAAAGGATTTAGAAATATGTATGTAAATATAATGAAATAGGTAGACAATTTGCTATTCGAAATTAAAATTGGCTTTTTGTTGTATTTTTTAAATTAAAACGTTTTCCTGTAATAGAAAAGTTTCACGTGTATCGTGTCACATTACGACGCATACTGTTTTTTTTTTTTCGGACTGAATAATACTATTAGCCTAGTGGACCTTCTGAGCTTCGCTGGACTAAAAATCGAGAAAAGAAATTTACACAGACCTGCATAACAGCGACGATTAGAGATCGATAGATTGTCTCTCCATTGTGCTTTGCTGTGCCTCAATAAAATAAATCGCGTTTCAGGATCAGACAGCTTATATCTAACATAAAGCGACGGCTGTAAATGGATTACAGATTAAAGAGCAATTTAAAAGCTTGTTCAATACATACCACCATTCGCAGTGGCACAGGCGATGATCAACCAGCCGTTGGCAATCCCCCAAGCGACTTTATGGAGGGAGATATACGCCGCCGCTTCGATTCTATTATACTGGTACCACTCTTGATAGAACAGTGTTACTGAGAACGTTGTTACAGTACCGAGGATGATGCTTATTACCCATGCGAGAGACTTGAAGATATACGAGAACTGGTAGCTATGACAGAAATAAGTTTAAGTCAATCGTCAAATTATCTTTTTCTTTACTATATAGGTCTTAGCTTGTGATCACAATCTCATCTGGTATTAATTGACAATTTGGTCTAGGATGTTATACGTTAAAGCAAAGAGGGGACTATGTATTCTTTTTGATGGCAGATATAATAAATACGTTGGAAAATAAAAGAGAAGAAATTATGGATTTGAACAACAACATAGACTATCGTGTCCTATTAAACTAAGAAACATAGAAACCATTTAGAAGGGAAGAAATTACAAATACAAAACATACCGTAATTTTATGTATAAACGAAATTATTTGTATGTTATCTCTTACTTTTCTTGTATTGTATTGCATTATACTATACTGTCTTATTAGGCAGAATCGAAAATAACAACCTTCGTACTTAGATTTGAAAATAACCATATTGACTTAGTACTATTTCAATTAAGCGATACATAGATGGTATACGTATGTATTCATTATCTATTTTCTCTACAGATATATATATATATATATATATATATATATATATAATAGTAACTGATCAACCCAAGCTATCTAACCCCAGCTAGGACCGTGAAAAATTGCATTCCAGTTCCTATTACACTGGAGGTGAGCAATAAAGAAAGATTTTTTGGAAATCAAACACTTAAACGATGGTGAAAAGAAGAATGGCAGTTTTTAAAATTCCCGAAATTCCGTTAAAAATTACTGCGTAGTGAACGCGTAGGAAGCTGCAATGATTTCTATTATTGATGCAAAGTTTTTGCATAACCTTCCTTCATCAAAATTTAAAATAGAGTATTCCAATTACATTAGTACGTTGCTTGTTTCCTTCTTTTTTTCGAATAAATCAGATTATCAACAGAACTTACCTCTCTGACTGGATTCGATGAAGAATATAACCCGTTAAAATTCCCATACAATAAGTGATCATTTTCATATGAGTTTTAATGTAAGCTTCTTTGAAATAGAAGTTTGATACGATGTCCGTGAACTCTCTGTAACAAAAAAATGGTTTTTAGTAATGGCTATATTCTACGTAACTTTAACTTTTTTGGATAATCATGACGATAGCTGACATAATTAAACAAACAAATTGATGACTTTACACTGGCAGAATTTGTATTTACGAGACGCCATTAAAAAAGGTTGAAGTTGAAGTTAAATATTTATGTAAGTTACTTATGACTTGAATTAATAATAAAGGAATACCTATCTATACCACAGAATATGTTCCCACGACTACAATTTTTTGTATTTTTCCAATGGTCAAAGTTATACGATTTTTTTCAATATTAATAAGTTTTATTTATGAAACCGTTTTCAAATAGTGTAGATTAGTAGATGTAAGGATAGCGAAATATGACGAATGAATACTTCAATAAAGGTTTCGAGAGTCTCCAATGTTGTTTAACACTAGAGGCCGCCAGTTGACTAACTATTGTTACTAAATAAAGAAAATTGGTTAACATACTTCAGAGAAAAAGGTACTTAACTATTTTATATTTACGTTTTCATATATGTTTTAAATTATCTATTATTTTGTCCTAATGTCCTAAAAATTCCTCAATCTATTAGTAAATATCAGAATCAAATTATTTACTTCTAACGTCATTATTATCTAAGATTAATATATTACGATACAATCCTAAAATACAATCCTAAAAACAAACGAATAAATTTTTAAATAGGATAATACGTACTTCGCATAAAATAATAATGTGGGATCCAACTTGTCCTTATACGTTATGACGGCGGGAATCAGCAACGAAATGACCATCGCGATCGATAACAATATCGGCCCAAACTTCCTCCAGTTCCACAAACTATAAATAAATATCGGAGCCACGTAGAAGAGTTGAGTGTCCACCGAGAGATACCACGATTGGAACATACACTGAAATTAGAACAATAAAACACCGTCGAATTACAAAGCATAAGGCTATTGTTCTTAATATTGACCACATTTAACTGATATATTTAGAAGAACTAAATAGTGGGATATCACATTCATATTATAATGGACAGTTAATTTTACCTGGTTATCCGCAAAAAAAGAATAAGAGAACAAATTCCAATTATGCAGTATTTATGCAAAAATAGTGCCTTATATAATTTAAAACACGTATTTGGTTTTAAAAGGTTGAAGTAAGTATCTGCGATTCAAAACTAAGCTCGTGATGTCTTAATGTTTTCTAACTTTAACGATTTGGACAGCCTGTGCAAGGTTCAACTACATGAGTAACTACGGACATACTTATTTCTGCAACAAAACAACAGCAATGCACAAGTTATAGTGTTCTGGCCCAAACTTTTGGTTCTTGAATAACACTAGTAAACAAGGTGTCTTAAATGAGTCCCTACAAGCATCATGCTTGACCTTATAATATATCGCAGTCCTAATGAGGTTAGTTCCAAACAGTTATAGGTAACAATCACTACTTAAATTTAGGTGAATTGTATGATTGTTAGCTCTCTTTAAAATAATAAAAAGGTATTGAATATTAGGTTTCTGCAAATGACACGAAATATAAATTAAAGCAATAACTGAATGATCACCATTACACAATTACAAAACGAGATTAAAAATGGGACCCAATAATGAGGTTTTGATTTTGTAATCATGCCAGACGTTTCTTTGAGGGAAATATTACGATGAAGCTACAGCATTGTGCTAGGATATTATGCAATGCCTATCACAGCAAGCTACCATCCACAAATTGAGAATACGTTACCGATTATCTGGTCTCTTCTAGACTATGAGGACGATTAGCGGCTGATATGATGTAATGTGATAAATCATCCATTAAGCGCAATAAAATTCCAAAGATAGGTTAGGGCCAGCAGTAAAGTAGGTAAGCATGAAATTTATAGAACATACCACTTGATCAGTGTTCACGTAATTGTTTATATACAAGATGTTAGCCCACCACGAGGCCTTACATCGCTGCTGCTCCAGCAATAATCGATCATCCCATAGTGGACCTTCTCCTATCTTCGGAAACCAAGTCATGTAGAACAGTAGGATCACTAAGTAAGCTGGGGTCACTCTGAAATGGAAAACATTGATACATAAATACTTCGATCTAAGTATTTCTATGGTCGCCACAAATATAATAATTATGGTAGTATATAGTTACACAATGAAAACATAAGTTATCATAACACTAGTAAGAAATAATAAAATAATAGTAGCGTTATTATGCTGTATAAATAAAATTCCATCCACTTTTGTTATCCTTTCTTGTATTTAATTGTGTTAATTATTATTCGTTGTAATAGAAAGTTGAATTGTAGCAAATTCGATATTGTGTCAATATTTCCCATGTTCATGTACGCATGTGTACACGTACCAATTTTCATTGAGATCTATTGAATATTACCGAAGTCAGTCTCCTGCATTACCACCTAGTGGCAAGTTATAGCGTATTAGGGAGTATAAAACCTTCTCCATGAAAATAGGTTTATGTTAGATTCAATCAAATAATATTGAAAATAATCAATCTCAGATATATACGCCGGCATTTATTTATATATAGATAAACTAAAATAAAAAACATAAGAATGATAAAAAATACATTCATCGACCATTTTGATGTCAAAATTACCGAATAAAACGTTAAAAAACCCGTCTTACGTTCTCTATATTGATGATTTGTTGACTTAACAATGCGTCATTCACGAACATAAAATCATCTTTGGCTTGGGATTCAATTGTTTATTATTAACTTCGCTGACGTCGGAAAATGAATAGGTTCTTCGTCTATAAACATGATTACAGAGATAATATTACCACCTAATGGAACTAATTATTCCAAGTTTCGATATAATCACGTTACTAAGCAGCACGGTTCAAGGCTGCCACGTGGAAACTCTATCGTTGCCACAATTAATATAACTGTGTCGCGATACAAAGGTTGTATACGAGGCTTGTGGTCGTGTATTTACGATCAAGGGAGTTCCTAATTGACATCATGTGAACATATATATATACATATATACGCTTCTATTAGAAATTGATTAGGAATGAAATAAGAAAGAGTCAGTGCATCTGGTAAGATGTACGGATTTTTGACAGCAGTTTTTTGGTTTGTTGTTTGTTGTAGCTATTAGTAAGCACAATGCTATCTACAAATAACGGTAAACACCGAATGATATATAATTAATCACTTGCCGCTACTTACATGGCTCACAAATTTTTAACCTGCTGGATTCCGAAATCTAGCTGCTTCTAATCTTACCTTCATATACATAGATAGCTATCTAGTGTGTCACAAACACAGTATCACAGCACTAAAATCAAATACTAATTAACATATGATATCCTAGCCAATATTATAAACACGAATGTTAGTTTGTTTGTTACACTTCCACGTTTTAACTATAAAACCAACCCTCATAAAATGTTGCATACACATTGTCAAAGTATACAGGAAAAGATATATGGCAACTTTCATCCAGAAATAAGTACTTTTCTAAAATATAAACCGAATTTACACACACCGAAGCCACAGCCAAAAGGTTGTTTTTAAATAAATAAAATTATTTGAGGATTTGACGAATTCATCAACCATTTTAGTAATGAACACCAAGTGAAAAATATAAACATTAACGTCAAACACGTGTTAAGCTGTTACGCGATAAAAAATAAAGTGTACAAATTACTAGAATGTTTGAAATTTAAAAAGAAAGCTTTGGTATAGGACTTTTAATGTAAACTAGACGTCAACATAACCTAATAATATATATGTAGTTTCACTATCAAGTTATTGAGTTTTTTAGATACCATGTGATCATTATTTGTGACACGGAATTTTATTATGCGTCCAATTAAAGCAATATATTTACAACGATTTAGAAATAATTCTAACCATATTGGCTAGTACATTTATTAGAAACATTATTGTACATAGTAATAATTATAAAAATTACCTAATATATCGAAACACCAATATCGGTATCACATTTAGTTTCCCGTGCCTCTTGTCGAGTTCCAAAAGAAGAAGCCGACAGAAGAGAAAAGCACTCAAGAACAGGAAAGTATCCACTAATAAGGCATTGTTCAACATGAAACCATTTAGTGGGTCCCGTACCAACTGCAAAACAAAAAAATATTTCTCAAATTATCGAATCTCATAAATTGTTAGTTATATATAATGTATAAGTTTAAAAAACAATTATAAGTTGTCCTGCCTTCATAATAAAAATAATCCTAAAATTCAACCACAGTGCCACTCCAATTGTGAATATAAACCATTCTCGAATACACCTGAACACTTACAAAAAACTTCTATCAAAATCTATCCATCCGTTTAGAAGATCAGTTAAATATACACGGGCAGAAGAATTACTATATATATAGAGAAGATTTGACAGCAGAGATCTGTTGTCATCTCTATATCTATAGATATAGTATAGCCAGTCATCCTAATATCTCATAATTACCAAATTAGGTATTAAACCTATAAGAGTAACAAGTAAGATTATTAACAAAAAAAAAAAAAAAAAAAAAAAAAAAATCATAAAAAAAACTTTTTTGATTGAAAAACGTCATGATTAAATAATAATAAATCATTTGTATTCATATAACTAACATGAATCTAACGATACCTCATCTTTTAAAATCCAGTAAATTGTTCAGGCTACAGAGTTTGCTAAGGAAACAGGCATACATATATAAGTTACCTCCATTTTACGGAGTAAGGTAAAAAATTTTTTTAAAGAAAATTTTATTAAACGGTATAAAAAGCTCTGTAAGAAAATCTGGACTCTCGAGAAATATATCTTAATATAGTATTAAATAGAACAACGTAGAAAATCAAAGTTCTCGGTATTTGAAACGAATGCTATATAGTGAACTAGCGTGGTGTTTAAACCTACCTCCTTATTACAAGTTTTGTAAATCAAGAGCGATAGCAAAATTGGCTAAATATTAGCCTACAAAATAATACATCCTGATTACGTACCAGTCTTACTATAGTCACAATAATGCTACCTGGAGAGGCATCAAACTCTTCCTTCGCATAAATTCATAAAGAAGAGTGCGCAATTTTGTTTAGATTTTAGCTGATATTTAATTTGAATTTTCCATTTGATGCTGTTATTTTACCAAGCCTATTACTTTGCTGTGGTGAATTAGGAAGCTAGTATAATCTAGTATAGTTAATAGCAGGATTATAAATTAAATGGTTTTATTTAAACATAATCTTACCCGATCCCAAGCCGCGGCATCCATAACGGGTCCGCTAGCAATAAACAAACAAGCATGGCCTCCTAAAATAAATATCATTGCTAAAGCTTTAATCCCGGTGACACATTCCAGACCCAAAGTGTTATGTTGCTTCGTCGATAGTATCTTTTTTACATTATTAACGACTGAGAAAGAGATTATGAGCTCCCGGATCGCCGATTCCTTTTTTTTACCCACGTAAATGGTGACTATTTCGAAGAGCGTACTTAACGCTAAGACTGCTACGAAGAACAACATCAGAGACCTGCAAATTACAAAGAGTAATTATATTATCTCTAGTCTTATTTTTTATATATTATTGGAGGCGAACGAATAGAGGGTGACTTGATGACTTCGACCACAGACACTAGGAACACCAGGGAAGTTGCAAGTGCGTTGCTAATATGCGTTTGAGGAAGGGAAGAAGAAGTAGAAGAGTGAGGGAATGGGGAGAGGAGGTAATCCTCCGGTGCTCTCATTGACTGAATGACTTCACGTCGCTTTTCTGTGAGAAGGTGGTACTACCCCGGACGAGCCCACCCATTCATGTTGTAACTAGTAATATATTCAGCGTGCCTCTATCACCTACAAAATATTACCTAAGTATTTATTGTTTCGTTCACAGATATTTATTATAAAAATGATAAAAAAAATATAAAGCCATATTACTACGATGTATAACTAAATCGAAATCATCGGAAAATTCAATTTTATTATCAACGTGATGCATTGCTTCTTTGTGTAGTCGTATTTCATTAAATTTATATATCAATTCAAGGATATTCGAAATTAATCGACTGATTGAAATTGACTGATTCAAATAAAAAAAGTTAGGTTATCGATCATTTATGCTAAGTAATTCACAGTCTGTAAAAAGTATTATCTAAATTGTGCAATACATCAATTTGAAAATCTGTCGAAAACACCTATAGATGTGTTTAGAGTGTTTACTATCTTAGATTACATCGTTATTTATTTATTTAAGGTCCACAAAACTGAGTTTAATGAACAGAAATGAACACGAACTCTGCTAAATGTGAACACAACATGTATAAAATAAGAAGACAAATATTTAATATTAAAACTGACAAAAATTAAATTATACATTTAATTATCTTTTTTAGTTGAGTTGAGTTCAAGGGTATTGTTTGAAGAAAATCTGAAGATTCTAGGAAAGCGTGTATCAATTTGTATGTCAAAATTACATCAGCCACCTTTCTACAAGTCTGTAATGGTGTCACTTTATAATACTCTAAACTTTTGGGGTATATGTTTAAGCTACCATAAGGTAACATCAGTTGTAGTTGTAATCAAACGTTGAAGCTGATAAGTTATTTAAAAATACAGTCACAAAAACAAGAGGCATAGACTTTTGCTTTAATTGGCGTTGTAAAATTAAATTATTAGCATAACTCGTCTAACATAGACGTGATTATAACCAGTATAAGGTCTCTTTAGTAATCAATAACGAAATGTAAGAGATTTTCGACAGCTCCATGATAAAGTATTAATGACAACATCGAAGGAATCATATTATTCAACCAATATATGATCAATCATAATACATCAAAAGTTATAAGATAAACTGGAAGCTACGTGAAGAATGATTAGAGTTAAATACATATATGGTTATATCCTCTAGAGTTAAAAATATTTATATGAAATCGGTATATCATCTTTTTTCAAATTGTGATCAATAAATTTAACCCCTCGAGTCACTAGAACCATAATAGTTTAAGCTTCATACAACGAATGGTTAGACTTTATGAAGCTCGGTCAACAGACAGGTTGCCAACAAAGGTTGAATGAATGACAAAATTTGGAAAAATCGTAATTATAAAAAATTATGTAATTTGAAATTACAATTGTTATGTAAAATGTATTATTAAATTATGAATTCACTTCTAAGAACTTTTACTAAATCATGAAATTTACCATGTGTACATTATTTTTTTTTTATCTATTGGTTTATTCTTTTATGTGGGATAGAAAATAAAATTAAAAACATGACATCCGCTTTTTTGATATTTCAGTCGTAGTTCGGAAGCCGGTCAATATAGTCAAAAGTTGAATACCACACAAAGTTAAATTAATATTATGGAAATTTAAAATTGGTATCTGTTCATCCTTAACTTGTCACGATGTTGTATGTATAATATAATGCATAATTATACCTAAATTTGTTTTATGCGTATTCAGAGCAGTCAAAAAGTCTAGCGTGGACTGTAGTATGCAATCATGCAGACATAAACGTGAATAATACTGAACCTGAGAACGCTAAGATCATAATTTTGTACCTGTATAGCTGTCAAACTAAACACCACAGAACACTTAAAAGTAGTACGTCGTTATGGTCGACGCTATCTTTACCATTTATCATTTACCATCATAAAGTCAATTAAAATCAACCAAAAGTGATTAATGAATTTAGTTACAGAATATCTGGTGTTATGGAAACGGCCAGGTGTTCCAAATGATAATATTTTGTGTATAAATATAAACCGTCTGTGAAGCTATCCAGCCAATAATATGTAGCTGTTTATATGAACACTACGTCACTTGTGCAAATCTTACATTGATAGTATAATTTCAATAATCACATCGAGTAATGTCTGTTAATGGTGTATTTAAATTAACAAGACCACTTTTCGTTACTCTTTATTTTAATGATTTTAATGTATCTGTTGATATGCGCAATCCGATACTTAAAGTATATTCTACTATAAAGTTCTTAAACTTACAAGTAGTAGAAAATGACAAAGGACATTAATGTAATTTTAATGAAATCAAACTAAGATTACGTCGGCTTGTGAACGTTTTATTCAACATTTTCGTCGCTCTAAGACGTCTACAGTAACTAAATATTCAGTCACATCAAAACATCGTTAGGAGTATCTCATTTATCATAATCTTCCGAACTGTGGAAAACCATTTAAACCAACGACGCTTTGTAATCACTCGCTGGGAACGATTAAGTTACTTTTTTTGCATAGTGTTAGTTAGGTAGAAAATCTGCCACCATAGATAAATTAGCTTATTTAGTAAGTTTTACTGGGATTTCTGTTTCTATTCTAAGTATCATACCATCTTCAAGTGTACTGTCACTTATAACTCGAGGAAGAGCGTTATATAAAGATATATTAGATGGCGTTTCCGGACTTCGGACATCGCTTCGATTGACGTAGGTTCAAATTCTTACAAACCATGGCACTCGGAATATTCAATAAAAGAGCATATCGCGTTGGAACCATAGTATAGTGGTAGTGCTTTTCCTAAACCCACCTAGCTATAGCTATCACCTTTAAGTTGAATAGGCATAGGTGCATTCTGACAGCCGCTCTTGAAATCTTATCTTTTATAGGTGCTAAAACCACGCTGAAGCTATTATTGGTTTCAGCATGAATGAATCAGCTTACCGACGTGAACCCTTAGCCTCATTCCACCTGAACAAAAAAAATGGCAATGCAAAAATCTAGTTTTATAATTTATAAATTTAGCGTGTTTACAATCTTGGACCAAATCGTCCTTTAACGTCAAGTAAAATTATGGTTAAATACTGAAACTTATAACGTATTTCAAAAGATTTATTTTAGAATCTGTATCACTTCCTTAGAAACGGTTTTCGAAAGCGCCCTCTTATTGCTTTAATTTTTTTTATAGTTTATAGGTTTTGGCGTATGACAATAATCCCATTTGATGCTAAGCGATGTGACTTAATACGGTTAACATTTTAAACCTAAAAGTGACTGGCTCTTAAGTGCAGCTGATGGAGCACACCAACAGGTACTTGGAGTCTGATTTTCAAATTTAAGGTGATAGTTAACTAGGTGAATATAGAAAAAGCCCTACCACCATACTATGCTTTCATCATGTTTTCCTTCATGTAGAGCTCCGACTCAATTGCTAGCATTTAAGCCTACGACCCTTAACGCGGTATCCAAACACTCTAGCTAAGGTATTATCACTTTCACTTTTATTATAACAAATTAAAATATACTTACAAAAATCCGACATCCAAAGACGATATGGTCGATGGTCGTCTCGTGTAGCAATCTCTTTCAGTGACGTCAACTCCAGTGTTCTTCCCTACGGTGTACGAGAGAATGGTGCTGACGAAACTCTGAACAGATTTCGCTTTGCACGCGCTCGGAACACACACGGCCCAACGTAGCACTTCTC
The DNA here is from genome assembly GCA_014332785.1 of Antheraea mylitta. Lineage (NCBI taxonomy): Eukaryota > Metazoa > Arthropoda > Insecta > Lepidoptera > Saturniidae > Antheraea > Antheraea mylitta. The sequence continues at coordinate 4,465,134 of JACEII010000017.1, read as the reverse complement.
CACGACCAGTTCGAACCTGAAACAATTATACAATTCTCGAGAGTTTCCCAGGTAATGATGTTAAACGCTCGTGTTCAATACTGAAAAGATGCTAAAGTTGTTTCTTTATCTAGGAACAGAACTTCGGCTGTTTACACCAATATCTTTTTTTCCAAGTGACTACGCTATGGATCTAGCAAGGCCTTAACAGCTTCAGCAGACTACTGGTTTAAATACTATCCCTGCTAAGTTTCGTTGCACCGATATAATTCACGGCTCACTAGTACTATAACTTAGTTCTTCGCTTAATGTTTCTGATTTAAAATTTGTATAGTAATCTCCCCACTCTGAAAAGTCGAAGATTCATTGTTGTTAAATTTATATTGTAATTATATACGTACAAAGTCACGGGCAGTTATTAGTTGGCTATTGAATGCAAAAAGTTTTTCTCAAACTTCTTCGATTTGATTTTTGGCAATCAGTCTTCTAGTAGACTATTTATGCCATTGTCAAGTGAGTAACGATATTTCAGGTTTCTTGATATAATTTTAATGAACTAACAAGATGGTGGCCGTCTTGTTAGAACTTTCGTGGGAGTTGTGTGGAAAATCAAAATCCATGCTCTGTGGTATTATTTCCGATCCACTTCACTTGTGCACAATAACCAAACTAGATTATGTAAAGCACCACCAACATTACACAATATAACAAATAAAATAAAACAAAATTCTGGATAAGATATAAAGACTACTTACTACATGGCACTCCAAGATCCCGCCAATACTCTTTATCAAACTTGACTAGTACTTCTAGAGATCAGCGCTTTCAAATTAACAGATCACGATCTCTTGTGCTTTATTTGGTATAAATTAAGTCGATCATATCGGATTTTCAATTTAGCGATATTCTCAAAACAAAGTTAAAACTTTATTACCTAATTGTACATAGATTTCAGATATTATGCTCATATCTATTCTACAAAAAAATATACACATAATAATTATTGAGTAAACATTTTTAAAACAGCGTTTGCTTCATCTATTTAAATAATTACTATATACCTGTGATAATCTGTTTAGTTTATGAATAATTTTAACACTATTAAAATGGGCATATTGTTAAACACACATACGCAAATAGACTGACGTAAAAAAAGTAAATATAAAAACTACGGTAGCTAAGTTGTATTAACGGACAAATAATAATTGACGACTTATTTCAATATTTGAACGTGTCAAATGATTACATATTATAACATAAAGTCCTCTGCTATCTTTATCTGTCTGTTCCCGACAAACTCAAAAATTACTAAACGGATTTTGATGCGGTTTTAACCGTAGATAAAGAGATTCATGTCTATGTCTTTGCAATTTCAAATTCATTCTCTAATCGGTAGAGCCACGTTGAATCTATAAGTGAAGTAACAATGTTTACATTGTTGCGTTTCGTTCGGTCAGTGAGAATGCCGGAGGCCCACCTACCCCTTCTCTCTCCCCTCCCTAGCCTATTCCCTCCCACTCCTTCCCCACCAACACTGGCTGACAACGCACTTGCAACGCCTCTAGTGTTGCTGGCGTCTACGGACGGTGGTGATCACTTATCATCAGGTGACCCACCAGTTCGTTTGCGTCCTATGGCATGAAAAAATCAAATTTAGGCTTGTGTATTTGTACTTCGAGTTTAGTGATTCATTTGTTTCAGCACTAAATGATTATTCTTTGCTACCGTTCTTTTCAAAAATGAAAAATTATAAAATTCATGATTCGTTTCGTTACGGAATATTTTGTACTCGGGAAAATCCGAAATGCCTAATTTGAATTCTATCACGACCGCAGGTACATGCGGCTGTAGAATTTTTAACTCCATTATATAAATCATTATTCAAAGCGTCATTCATCATAAGTACCGCGCTAGGTGTGATCAACATCATCCGCTACTGATCACAAAGTGATGACTCAGAGTTACTGCCATCATTATTCATATGAATCCATTGGGAGTGGCCGAGAAATTTTTTTAATGACAATTGTTAACTTATCGGTTAGTAGCTAGCCACCCTTAGAAAAATTCATACCATCATGTAAAAAATATTTTGTAATAGATATTTAATTAACTTCCTTATGAGATAGGGTTGTTAAATTTTGAACACAGTCCAGGATTGAACAGCAATGCACAAAAATGTAGATTTTTTTTATATGATAGGAAGCAAACGAACAGGTGGGTCACCTGATGTTAGAGTCGATAGAGAAGGGAGGAAAGGGGAGGGAGAGAAGGGAGAGGGGAGAGGTGGACCTTCGGCGTTTTTTTTATTTCTAATTCAAATCAAATTGCAATATTACCATTGCTAATTATTCCCTACGGCCTTTATACGAGTCTCATATTACCTACATAGATTTTATCATTACTGCTTAACCTGTATGAAAGAGCGTAATAATATTTGCCCTTAATAATGCGTATTCTCAGAATTCCTCGTTTGTCAATGAAATTTTCGCCAAAATCGGATCAACGTTTTCGAAAATTAATCCGAATGAACAACGGACATCTTGTTTTTATTTATTGATATATAGATTATTCAGGAATTTTATTTAAAATTGTACACGTAATAAAGCTAACATCTTGAAAGAACATTAAAGTTATCACAAGACACCTTATATAGTATTACATACTCGACAATGGCGTAATAATTTAGGCAAATTTTGGCAACACTGCCAAAAAAAAGTACATAACATAAAACCACTACTAACGTTCGTAATATTATTTAATTAAACGTAACCTTTTTCACACTATGAATTCATTACGTAATTTCTATTTGCGAAAGTAAACAGACATGGAGACGTGAATAAGTCAGCTATATCTATACTAATTTTGTAATGAGGTAAAGTTTGTGAGTTTGTGACGTTGTAGGGGGTAATCTCAGGAACTACTAGTCCGATTTAAAAAAAAATCTTTCAGTGTTATATAGCTCATTTATCGAGGAAGACTTTTTTTAATTTTATTTTTGGCAATAAATCTGGCAGATTATTACTGCCATTACTACCATCGCGTAGTCAATAATATTACAAGCGTCGTGCAATCACTTCAAGCGTCGTGTGAGTCAATATTCGAACAAGATGGTGGATCCCTTGTTTTTGTAACATCTTAGAATTTCATGCTCCATAGTATTATTTTCCATTCACTTGACTTATGTATAATAGACTAACTATATTACGTAAAACACCACCAAATTTTCAAAATATAGAATCCAATAACACAAGATTATGAGTAAAATATAAAATCCACTACATGACAGACTAAGATCCCGCCAAAAACTCCGAGGAAGGTTATAGGAACGGAGCACCAATGAAGAATGTTTAAAAATTGGGACTTTCACCTCTTGAGAGATTCCGCTACGTGTTAGCGATAAACCAATGTAACTATTACTACGAGGACGGAGTCGCGAGCAGGGACTAGTATATAATACATACAATACCTTTGAACATGTGTGAATCTTTACGCTCACTGTTTATTTTGCTGCTACGTCCACTACACAATTGAAAAATCAATAACTCAAAACGTGCATGCTTGTTAACGATTTCGTTAAAAAAAAACATCATTTAATAATACCCCAATTATTACAATTCAATACAATTCTATAGATTTTATACTGCTAAAATGGACAGAACATATAAAAAAACAAGTACCACATTATAATAAAAAATGCACTTGTACTACAGAGATCGAACATACGCTTCGATTCGCCTCATCATTATTATTATTTATTTATGTACTAAAAACATGCTGTATGCTTATTTTGGTATCGTGGAATCTTTAGCGAGTATCATTGTTGAGATGTTTTTTCAGAATATTTACAAAGACTTAGTAAGTTAACATTATTTTATCATTAACCTAGCTTTGCCCGCGATTTTGTCCACGTGAAACTATGTAAAAAACAGTGACTAATTAAATCACCTAAATGTACTAATTTCATTTACTTATCTACTTTCTCTTTTTCTTTCTTTTTTCTTTCTCTTTCTGTTAATTTATTATATTCCTAATATTTTAAAGTATGATTCTAGAGATTTTACGAACTCGCGCGATACAGTGACACAAAATCTCACATCAGTGCGACAACATTACACATATCACCTCAACACACGTGCACGCACACATGCCTACACATGACAGTGGAAGGGTTTTATTTTCCCTTATCGAACTCAAATAGCTTAAAAAAGTTATCCGACACAAAATACATATAAGAGTTATCGAGGTATGTATACTTGGTACACATACATGTTTCAACAACTCATATAAGTATGAATATGTAGTTTAGCTTAGGTTAGCTCATAGAGGTCGCGAATTGCATATATTAGGCAATAGCCCAAGCCGAGGTGTGCCGTGCACCCTTGAGCTTGTTGCCCAAATAAAATCGGCTGAGTGCCGCAAGCGCTCGCCTTGGTAGTCCGGTGAAGCTGTTAAGACCTTGATAGGTCAATAGTGTAGTCAGTTCGAAAAAAAAATATTTTAGAGTAGGTATCAATTAATTTCAGTATTTTATTACTTTTTCTGTTTCAATTTCTTTGTTTTTCTCTTATTATGTTAAATATTTAAATATTTAAAATAGTCTAATATTTACTTTTATAAATATTTAATTAAGTGTTGGAGCATGCCGTGGTTGTCTTTAAATATGACTACATTGATAATGAATCAGAATAGTCCTACTTTTTATATATATACTAGTGTATTGTCATGTTGACGACCCTAAAATAAATAAATAAATGCTTTTCTCACGTACTTACGCCGCGTCGTCATTAAAATTGCAATAACTTTTGATAGAGTGGACCGATTTTGATGAAGCTAAGACAAGTTATTCTCGAAGGTGTGTTTATGATTTCCTTGATGTTGTTTCATGTGAAGCTAGTACTTTAGCAGTGATTGCGTGTTCATACAAGAAGACAGCCAGAAAGGCAGACATTTCTAAAAATGTTTTAAATATTATTTTTTTATTTATTCCTAGACACGTGCAACAATTTTTTTCATGAAAATCGAAAAAGTATAGACACTTTAGATTTACGTTCTTATTATATTAGGTCTTTACCTATGAAATTGCCGTTTTGTATAAAAAAAAAATGAAACGAATTTTATTCATGTTTTTTTATTTGTATTAATCGAAGTAGTCACGCATGCAATCAATGCATCTTTGACAACGCAGTGGCAGTTTATTGATGCCCTTCTTAAAGAAATCAGCTGTACGGGAGGCAACAAATTCTTCAAAGGCATTTTGTACTGCCTCTTGGGTATTGAAATTTTTTCCCGCCAATGAGTTATCCAAATTCTGGAAAAAGTAGTAGTCTATAGGCGCAAGGTCTGGTGAAGAGGGTGGATGACGGAGAACTTCCAACCCCAGTTCTTGCAGCTTGGAGACCGTCTGCTGTGCAATATGAGGTCGCACGTTGTCGTGCAGGAGCAGCGGAGACGAGCGATTGATCAATGCTGGTTGGAGATGTGCCAGCTTCTCCATCATTGTGTTCAAATCTTCACAATACACATCTGCAGTAATGCTCACCCCGTTTGGTAAGAAGCTGTGAAGAATCACACCGGCGCTAGACCACTAATCAGTGACCATTACTTTTCTAGGGATAAGTTTTCGTTTAGGGCATTGTTTAGGTGCAGAACCAGAATCCAACTAACTTGCTGAGCGTTTGCGGTTATCAAACAGAATCCATTTTTCATCGCAGGTAACAATACGGTTCAAAATTCCTTTATTTGTGTGTCTGTTTAGCAATGCAAGGCACGTCTCGACGCGTACTTCGCGCTGACGATCATTGAGTTTGTGGGGCACCCATTTGTCAAGCTTTTTACCTTGCCAATTTGATGCAAATGAACCAATATTGTTTTGACGCTAACGTCGAAAGCTGCTGCTAATTCAGCCGTAGATTGTGTATCATCAGCTTCCACAATCGCCTTTAATTCGACATTGTCGTGTCTTGCTTGTGCCGCGTTGCTGCCACGACGGTATTCATATTCCATTATTACTCGAATTTTTAACGTATCCATAATATCAAAAAAAGATTGATATGCGATGAAAATGTAACACTAATCAATAAACAAATGACTACTTTTGGAAAAATAATTCCATGTTATTAAAATATGATTAATTTGAAATTAGAATTCTAAGCGAAACAAAAATAATGTAACACTAATCAATAAACAAATGACTACTTTCGGAAAAATAATTCCATGTTATTAAAATATAATTAATTTGAAATTAGAATTCTAAGCGAAACAAAAATTTTTTTGGTTTGAAATGGCCAGTACTGCAGAACGGCAATTTCATAGGTAATGACTTATTATGACTATAGACAGTTTTTACTCGTGTCAATGTAGGTTCGATTTAATCCTCGGGAACAATACTTCTTTCTGGAAAGTATTCTATGAACTTTCCTATACCCCTGACAACGCGAATGTAAAATTCCATTCCGATTATCGGTTGAGTAGTTAAAGCTTGAAAATGTAGCAAACAAACAAATTGACAGTTATAATACTAGTTAAGATTGTTAGTGAAACTATCCAGTAGGTAATTTAATTACAAAGTAAATTATGATGGCTTCAATGTGCTAACAAGATAGCGGTCCTTAGAACTTTCCAAGAAGTTTCTGTGACATTTCATAATTCATGCCCCGTGCTATTATTTCCCATCCACTTTACTTATTAAATACTAGGTAACCGTGCCTATTTCGTTGGGCGGTAAACATTTTTACTTGTGATGAAATTATAAATGTGATTTGGTTAGTACTGAGTGCTTTGATTTATTTCCTGACTACCAAATAGTTAATTAATAGCTTCTGTCTAAGACTTGCTACGCGTGGAATACTTTTTTTGGGCTAACTAACAAGCAGCGGAATTTCCCAAAAGGAAAAATGCCCGATTTTGAAACATTCTTCATTAGTATTCTGTTCCTATTGGTCTTAACGTGACGATATATAGCCTCTTACTTCCTTCCTCGATAAATGAGTTATCAAACACTGAATGAAATTTTCAAAGCTGACTAGTAGTTCTTAAGATTACCTTCTACAACCTGACGGACTTACAAACTTTACCTCTTTGTAATATTAGTATAGATAACTAAACTAAATTAATATGTCACCAATATTAAATAATTTGGTATTAAATAACCCAAGATAACCAATAAAACACCACCAAAAATTCCATATTCCGTTCAATTAACGGTCTGTTTTTAAGGTGTTAAACAGTTATTTATTTTTTACATTTACCAATCCATCTTAATATAAACTCATTTTGGAACTTTTGGGTTTTTGTCGATTAAACAACTTTTTAAGTTTAAATTCAATAGATGTTTTTGGAAAAAGATACATGTACACATTGACATATGAATACTCAAGACGCACAGTCTCAAATAAATGTAGCGCTCAAAACCGACCGCAAAAGCTCCCCAATATACATACATGGTTATAGTTATACGATAAACTTATGATTTTGCAAATTCAACCTTATCTGAATGATTTAAATTAGTTTTTATAAAGACGCAAGCAACGCGAGATTATTTGAAATGACTTCATAATCCAAAATTAAGCACTCATTTTTGTGTGCCGACTGTGAGATGTTAAGTTTTTTTTTCTTTTTTTTTATTAAAGCACGACATAGTGACTGCACTTTGCCTGATGTTAAGCATAGTACAATCCAAAAACATCGACAACCACCGAGAGACAGATTATCCATTGCCGGTCGCCGCTGTCATGCCGGCCATAATGACGAAAGTCACCCGGTACTGGATATGTACAGGCTGATCCCGAAACGCGACGCGCAGAAGCGAGTCACTATGACGGGCTTTTTCGCCATATACATGGTGGTTGTGACCCAGCCAGGCTGTAAAACCCTACCACCCCGCTTTCGCCATTGCCTCGTTTGTTATTCAGCAGGGTGCACCACGTGCAGGTGAGGTTGGCTTGGGTGTCTCAAGTCTTAAGATGTTACTCGACATCCCTTACACCCCAAAAGTGTGCATCTTGGATTCTTGTATATCAATGCATCTACGTCATAAATCTTTAATTTGCATATGATTTAGTTAGAATTTAAAGTTTTTCATTTAATAAAGCCAAATACATTTTATTTTAATAAAGATTTGCTTATGGTGGCTATTCTACTATAAATTTTGAATAATTTGTAACCAATATAGGACGGCAAATAAAAACAGCGACATTATATATTTGTCTCATTCGAATCGGTCGGCTCGGCCGGGTTAGTACCACCCTCTCGCAGAAAACCAACGTGAAGTAACAATGATTGCATTGTTGCGTTTCGTTCGGTCAGTGTGTGCGCCGGGGCCCACCTTCCCTCCCCACCTCTCCTCTCCTTCTCCTCCTCCCAATTCCGCAAATACTACGCAAAGCACTTGTGAATACCCCTGATGTTGCTAGTGTCTATGGACAGCGGTGATGCTTTACATCAGGTGTTCATTTGCCTCCTATTATGTAAAAAATGTACCACTTTCTTTCTTCTATGCATTTTTTTTCTTCTATACATATAATGAGAATGTCAATCTAACGTGTCTGTATTTTTAGCTTTAGATATGTATATCTGTTTGTTTGTTTAAAAACGCATCACTGCTAAAGTACTGCGTTCACGATAAAACCTCGCCAAAATCATAAATCACGTCCTTTAATAAGATTTAGTCTTGGTTTTATTAAATCGGTTCACTCTATCGAAAGCTATTGTAATTTCAATGATAACGCGAATTAAGTACGAGTGAAAAGTAGACAAGTAAATGGATTTAATACATTCAGATGATTTGATGAGTCACTGTTTTCTAACATCAAGTTCTATACGATGAGAGTCGCGGGTACAGCTAGTTTTATATAAAGTTATTATGCACAACATGCGAATATAGTTGACCGAAGCTAATTTTGAACACGCGATCTACATTATAAAGTCGAACGTCTTGCTTTATACTTCACAGATAAAAACATTACATGATCATGAACAATTTAAAACTGAATGATAGAAAACATTAACTTAAAATAGAGTTTAAAATTTGAGCATTAAACATACACAAACCAAAAATACGTATGAACTCAGCGCTACTTACCACTGATAATTTCGGTTCATAGCAATCTATTGAACATATAAATACATATACCACACTATTTTTGGTTAACTCCGTATGTCTTTGACAATAATATCTATACAAGATTATAAGTATTTTTAGCCACTCTCCCTACTATTAATAAACTATATCGAGGGTAGACGACATTGGTCGATGTTACGTTTTAATGTCGGGTAGTTATACTGTGTACTGCCTATATGAGGGGCGGCGCTTGTCGTGCCGGTGAAGCTGTAAAGAGCCTTCAAGGCCAATAGCGTAGTCAGTTCGAAAAAAAAAAATGTTAACACTCTTTCGATGGCGGTCGTAGTGAGCGGTAGCTCTGTTCGAACTCTTGTCGGTTTTTTAAAGAGTGATTCATTATTAGAATTGATTCTTAACAGTTTATATCTAAATTGGCCAGTTCTGTTTTTAATAATCGATTATTGTTTTTTCTCAATTTTTTTTTATTACTTTAAAACTTTTTTTTGTTAGGATTTTTCCTAACAGTCCTATTACAAAATGACTAATGACGTCAAAGCTTCATTAATGGTTTAGATATCGTGTTAATTAAGTGTTTTGAAATTTTAGATTATATTGATAAACAAAAGCAGGAGTTTTTGGCGGGAACTTAGAATGTCATGTAGTGGACTTTATATTTTATTCATAGTCTTGTGTTATTTGGCTCCATATTTTGTAATATTGTTTATTCACGTAATATAGTTTGGTTATTGTACACAAAAGATGCGGAAATAATACCACGGAGCATGGATTCTGACTTGCCACAATAACTTCCAGGAAAGATCTAACAAAGCGGCCACCTTCTTGTTAGTTCATTGAAATTATATCAAGAAACTTGTAATATCGTTCCTCGCTCAACAATGATAGTAATAGTCTACTAGAAGACTGCTTGCTCAAAATAAAATAGAAGAAGAACAAGCAGAAAATATATAAAAAAGCCAACTTTTATAGATCATTTTTGTATCGCATTACTGGATTCTTTGATGGAATCTTAAAGCGTTATTACTACTACCACTACTCTATTCGTTTTTAAAATTTTACTCATAAACATTAATTATATGATTCTATCTATAGGTACTAATATTATAAAGAGATAAAATATATTTGTGACGTTGTGAATTGTGACGTTGTAGGGGGTAATCTCAGAAACTACTGGTCCGATTTGTTTGGTCCGAATTCTTTCATTGTTATAAAGCTCATTTATCGAGGATGGTTATAGGCTGTATATCATCACGCTAAGACCAATAGGAGCGGAGCAACAATGAAGAATGATTAAAAATCGGGGTGTTTTTTCCTCTTGAGAGCTTTCGCTGCATATTAGTGAGCTCAAATTAGCTATATCCACGCGACCGAAGTCGCGGGCAGAGACTAGTATGATATAAAACTAGCAACTGCCTACCACTCTCCCGGGTTTATGCCTCTATAAATGATGATGAAACTATTCATATATTGCCTTCACGAAAATAGAAGTCTTTTTTTGCAGAACCTAATAAGATAGCTTTTTTACTGATTCTTCATAGGCATTGGCGTTAGATCTCAATGATGATGTTAAATGTAACCTAAGATGGTAAATACGCCAAACCCAAAAGAACAGGACGTCATATGCAACTACTGGCACACAGCTATAGGTCCTTAATGACAGATCTTGAGGGTGGTAGCGAGCCAAACGGGCTTAGAAAAAGCCCTATCACCACGCTACGATTGCATCACATTTTTTTCTATGACCGAACCCTCCGGTTCATTTGCTAGGATTCGCAGAATTTTTTCATTATATTTTGGCCACTTTAGATTATGTGTACTTTTGGTATATCACGTGAGTTATATTACTGTAATCATCAAAATCTTCTATTAAAAGTATTACAGCAATTTGCCTTATTGTGCACAAGTGAAGAAGATTAGAACTAACAACACGGAACATGATATCCGAGATGCAAAAAAAAACTTCCTGGAAGGAACTAAAGTGACTAGAAATTAATAACTCTAAGATACGAAACACTGGCCCACTTCATAATAACTATAGCAATTTTGAGTGAAGAAGGTTAGTTACCAAAGTAGAAAAAAAAGAAGTACGCGCAACTGGCATCTTCCCGTTAATGATAGTTCTAAACATAATTATTCAAGCGGCTCTAATACCTTAGTTGTTAAATTCAATCTGTCAATTCTTGATAAGAACAGTCAGAGTAAATATTTAGCCGACACTTGCGAAAATCGAAACCGCAGTTTGTGTAACTTTATGGATATAGCAGGAAGTTAGTTAACCGCATATGAATTATTGATCAAACGTAGATTTTACCACGAAGTCTTGTTTTAGGAATACATTATTATGTAGTGACAATAATTTCAAAGGACTTTCGTAATCAGTATTTAAAGGAAATGATGATAATAGAGGGTTCCGAAAATATCGCCTCTACATTGAGCATAATAAAAAAATCTATAACTATACTATAATTTACTATAATAATAATAATAATAATTAGTAATATTATATAATAAAGAGGTAAAGTTTATGAGTTTGTGCACGTCACAACACCACAAACGTTTGTGGCGTTGTAGGGGGTAATCTCACGAAGTACTGGTCTGATTTGAAAAGATCTTTTAGTTTTATATAGCTCATTTATCGAGGATGGTTGTAGGTTATAATCACGCTAAGACCAATAAATGTGGAGCACCGAAGAAGAATGTTTCAAAATCGGGTTATTTTTTCCTCTTCAGAGCTTCTGCTGCGTATTAGCGTTACCCCAAAGTAACTATTCCGCTCGAGTAAAGTCGCATGCCAAGGCTAGTTACTTTATAAAAATAAAATAGAGATTTTAAAAATCAAAAAGGGCTATTGGTTAAGGAAAACCATTCAGCCTGTAAGAAACCCACTGCAGTGTCATAGGGCCCTTTCTAAAGCAAGATAGATAATATAATCTCTACACCAGCACACAACTTATTGGCGTTTTCATTCTCCGAGAAATCCAAAGTTGTATGATTTCCGTATACAATGATAATACTACAGGAACATTTGTCAAGTTCAGGCTTCCCCACGATGATTTCTTTCACATATACCTAATTGTACTATCAATTTTAATAAATAAATGTACGCAAATTTATGAAATTACGGGGTTCGTACCAGCGACATCGAATTGACTTTTTGAATTCTCTATTTCAGTTCGCTGACGTTTTAAATTATTGTTTATATCCCACAGGAGTACTTAGTTATTAAAGTAGGATACTTTTTTCTTTTTTATATATTATAGGAGGCAAACGAACAGGTGGATCACCTGATGTTAAGTGACCACCGCCGTCCATAGACACTAGCAAACACCAGGGAAGTCGCAAGTGCGTTGCCAGCCTGTGTTTGAAGGGAATAGAGGAAAGAGGGAAATAGTCAGGGGAGAGAAAAGGGGAAGGGAGGTGTTCCTCCGGCACTCTCACAGACCGAACGAAACGCAACAATGCAAGCATTGTTACTTCACGTCGATGTTTCTGTGGATCGGGTGGTACTACCTCGGGTGAGCCGACTCATTCATGTTGAAACCAGTAATAGCTCCAGCGTATCTCTACCACCTTCAGCACTCTCCCTGCACTGAGAATGCTTACCCATTTAATGTTTAATCGAAAATTTTCGCCCAAATATTTATAAGTCCACAGCGATGCCTGCCATGTTCCATTATGTAGTATCATAATTTACACCAACCTGTTTTTTTTCTTCGTGTTGCCATTTGATGGTTGCTAAACAGTATCGTCCCTCGATCGCTATGCCATTGTCACCAGGGTCCTCAATGCCGACGCATTCGTCAAAGTTTCCGAGGTGGTACGAAGATCCGAAGAGTAAGCCTTGTGGAGATTTTGCTGAAGAGTCGAACACTGGAAAGGGAAAATAAAGCATTTCATACCCGTTTCGAACAAAACTGGCAAAATAACCTGGAGTAATTATCTAATATTATACTCCCATATGATTTATTAATGAATACAAAGTGTACTGAAATTATATCGCACTCCAAAATTAGTATTGATTGCTATACAGATTTATATATGGATTTCTGTAAACAAGATTTACTAAAATACGACCCAGTAATTATGTAAATTGAATACTATAGCATTTTTAGTACAGTACAGCATATTATACGACATTAAATTTGTTCCGTTATCAATCGTGTTCAATACTTAATGCAGTAGCAAAACGCAGCTGATAGCAGCTGTCATGCGTCACTTACTCGTTAAGTATTGGAGAGAGAACATCGTTTGTATGTGAAAACCGTTACGCGTGAAAATCACCAAAATATCCAAGTGTTTCATTGAATCGTGGCAAAGTGTTCCGTCGGTGTTAGTGGATCAGTCAAGGTGTTATAGCAGTCCAAGGTACGTTGTACATTGTATTTGCTGCAGCCCAATTGAGTATTGAACATCGAAATCGAATCGTTTGTTTACCCAGAGTAGCTAGGCCACCACGGTGCGAAGGCTACAAAATTATTAGTACCTGGGTGACTGAGCCTAGCTCGGTTCTTTAAAAAACATTTTGGGTAATGTTTTACAAAAAAAATATATCCCTTCTGCTGTCACTCGGATTCGAACTGGGGTTACACGGATTTTCGAAGCAACCGATTTCCATCTGAGCTATTTTTGTTTTGACGGCGGAATTTACCATTATATTCTAGCTATACTTTTTCATTGCCTAAAATCTCAGTTTAAAGAATTGTCTATGAATAAAATCTAGCTGGATCGATTTATCGTCCCCGAAACTACCTACGTACTAAGTTTCACGGAAATAGATGACTCCGTTTCCGAGATCCTGAATACATACAAATATAAAAATATACAAGAATTGCCCGTTTAAAGGTATAAAGATCATACCTGTTATTTAAATATTACATATTTGAAACAAAAAGGATACTTTAAGCGAATTCTGCAACGTGTGTGTTTTGTAACAGACAGAAAAAAAACTTTATCAGAAATGCTTTCTGTCCTCTTTAGTAAACGTATAGCTGAAAATAGCATACCCACTGACGACATGCATAGACGCATAATGATTTAAATAAATACGAAAATTACTTGTTTTGTAATTAAAAACATTAATGGATACTGTAAATCAAAACTAGTTTTACTGGAGTATTTGACCCTCGGTATTAAATAAGAAAAATATCGTGGGCAAAGTGTAAATATCCTAGAAAATTTTATTTCTTAAAGTTTAGTTATTATGGCGTGAGAAAATAAATTACCCCCACACACGTGCACGTGCACTTACACATGATAGTGGAAGGGTTTACTTTTTTTTTCCTTATCGAACTGAAAAACTCTCAATTTTCCAATAATAAATATATGGAGGAGTTGTTGAGGCGTGTATGCTTGGTACACATATACGTTTCAACAACTCATATATATATGAATAGTTAGCTAGGTTAGCTAAGATGGTCGCGATTTTGCATGCAACAGGCAACAGCCAAGCCGAGGTGTGCCGTGCACCCTTGAGTTGGTTTCCAAATTAAAACCGGCTGAGTGCCTTAAGCGTTCGCCTTAGTAGTCCGGTGAAGCTGTTAAGACCTTGCTGGGTCAATAGCGTAGTAATTTGGAAATAAAAATAAAGCGTGAGAAAATACAAAACTGTAATTCTCTTAAATGAAACATCGAAAAGCGTTATCAGCTCACGGGGTATTGATTAAAATTGCTCGGAACTACAATACTCACAATTATTATTGCTTTATTTGAATATTAAAAAGACGAAAAACGTATTATATAACAATGTTTAGCTGGTTTTAATTTTGGTTGAATATAAAATGAATCAAAATAAGAAAACAATTGAACATTGACAATTGTAAATGACTAACTTATTCGAATTGTAAATGAAAAATAATACAATAGATCAATTGAAAATTATTTTAATGTGAGAAATACTGCCATTAATGTAATCAGATTTTCCCAAAGTATTTACTATTTTAATGATCGTTTTTTCTGTGTAAAAGAATTTAAAGTATCCAAATAAATAAAAATGAATTACCGAATATACGTGACCGCATCTCTTCTAAATAAATGCACATATTGGGCTAAAGCATTTTTTATTGCGTGTAAATGTTAGTAGAAGATTTAGGTCAAAGAGAGTATTTGAAAAATCGTATAGAAAAATAAAAATAAATTAATATATCAAAAATTTCCATATCAAAAAGTGAGTGTATTATATAGACAAAAGGGAGAAAATCTTCAAAGACGTTGACAGATCGACGTTAAGTTGCTCAGTTGACATTACACGGTTGAAATTACACGGCCCCGTGCTTTAAAGAAACATTTGGTTTCATTTTCTTCGTTCGTATATTATATATCTATTCGAAGCCAGTAAGGATAGCTAACATAAAATAATATATGGAATTATATAAATGTGATTTTCTGCTAACAAATTAGTTAGAAGTCGTCGATTCTCTAATCCAGCTTCTTTGTTACAGGACAATAGCGCGTACGGACCAAGATTGCGGAAAACGAGAAGTCCTTGATAGTCCACACGCCCATTATAATGGTTTCCCTGTTATATTGACCATGTACAATGCATGGCAGCCTGCTTAAAATGCTTATTTCCAGATCGAGAATATTTTTAATAAAGTACCTAGATCGATATATCCCGCTTTATCTTTTACATCTTATATAAAGACGTTCAGGCAGTTTAAACAAAGAACTCGTGTCTAAAATATTATGATTTTAGAACTAACAACTGTTTAGGCTATACTTTACCCGTGAGTAAATATTAGGAATTGATTTAGTAGATATTAGACAGTATTTGCAACAATCCCAGGACTCGTTCTGCTTTTTTTAGATGTGTCCCCCTCGGACTCCCCCCATATTGTTCGAAAAGTGCTCTGAGTCTTTAAAGCGTCCTAGTATAAAGTCCTGTGTTCTAAGATATGGAGGTCACTATCTCCTACAGACTAATATCTTTCGATCGCTTCTAAAACCCTTAAAAATTTGCTATTATTTGACTTTAATTTATACTATTTCCATTGCGCCATACAATACTAATAGTTTTTGTCATTCTATTTAACTGTCTGTGTATTTTTTTCTTCATGCCCTGTGTTTTGTTTTCTAAATTTGACAAGAAAAGACGTAGAATTATTTATTAAACTAGATAGCCACTTCGGCTACAGTATGGCTTGGGCATGGGAACAGTGAAATCAAACCTTCATTTCTCGGTTCGATCATGAACTGAAATAGAATGGTAAGTAAAAAATTGAACGTCAACATGTCAATATTTTTGGTAATATACTGTGTTCTGACTCACACTTATACATGGAGGTATTTTAATCTATGTTTTTCGGTTTTCCTATTAAATAAATATGAGCAGCCATTCTCTAATAATTTGATTATATACATTCGGTGTCTGTTTAAGATTCAGTCCAGGGCACTATCCATCAAGAAGCTTAGCGTTCTTTGTGAGGCAAACGTAATCACCCAACTACCCGTAACCATAGAGACTAGCAACACCAACACCAACCTGTGTTGGGGGGGATGAGTGGGAAGGGTAGGAAGGGGGGGGGATGAGTGGGAAGGGTAGGAAGGGGGGAGAGGAGAGGATGGCCTCCGGCGCTCTCACTAACCGAACGGAACGTAACAGTGGACGCACAATCTCACGTCGACTTCACGGCGGTTTTCTGTGAGAGACTGGTGCTACTCCGGGCGATCGCCCTGGCAGAATATTTACATAGGCCCATGTGGTTGAGGTGCATTGTACCGATGCGCCTTCCACAATCATCGAGGAGGGCAACTCTCGCCCTCCCCTAAGGTGTCTACGATTTTGACCCCTCGACCGCGACGAGGCGCCTGATGAGGGGCCGGCACCTGTCGGGGAGTAGACGCAGTGCCAGTTCGGCAGCTCCAGCTCCCCAGCCTGTAGGTAATTGAAAGCACCATTAAAAAAACCCCCAGGTGAGCCGACCCATTCATGCTGAAATTAGTAATAGCTTCAGCGTGGCTCTACTACCTACAAAACCAAGGAATGTGCCAAGAACAGCGACGAAAAAGAGTCATTGATAAATAGTATGGGAAGTAGCTGCCAGAATATAGATATCTAGATACAGTGCCTCAGCTGAACCCTGTTCTGGTGCAGCTAAGATGCTGTGTGACTTAGTAATGATACCTTATCAGCAACTCTCCTAATGGAGCTAGATAGAATGGGGAACAATGGGGCTGATATGTTCGGTGGAATAAAAAAAAAATACATTTGGCGATTGATTTTTGTTTACAGAGATTACTGAGACGTTACCTGTTAACAAATATTCATACCAACGTAATATTTACTGTTATATATAGATTATATAATACCTAAAATGTGAGCAAGCAAATAACACGTTTTCAACGCGTATAAACATTTCCGCTAACGCAGCTACATCTTAACATAGATTTTCCTTCTCTATCGTTTTACTCTAAAGCGAAAGAGATGTATGGTATTAGATCAAACATTATGCCAATGTCACATTGTTAAACATAAATGAAATACTAATTTGAATGTTTAACAGCTTGCTAACCATTTAACACTGTATAGTGTTGGAATAGAATCGAGGGAAATTTCTTTGTTTAGATAAATATACGTTCATAAAAGACTTGGTTTTGCTCACGTCTTTACTCACTAATGTGTACTCAGGAGCAGCACTTTTTTGTAGGTGAAAGATACAATTGGTGTTATTACAAAAAAGTTAAATACGTACTGAATACTTGCTTTGAAATGTTTCGTATTAAATTCACCGCGGTCGCTGAATGTTCGCCATCTTGCTCTTTTATCTCGCTTTGGTTAGGTTAACTTAGACTTGCGAAAAAGGATAACGCGAACTTTTTCCGACACAAAATACATATAGGAGTTGTTGAGGCACGCATGCTTGGTACACATGCATGTTTCAATGGCTCACATACGTATATCTAGATAGCATAGCTTAGGTTAGCTCAGATAGGTCGCGATTTTTGTACAAAACAGGCGACAGCCCAAGCCAAGGTGTGCCGTGCACCCTTGAGTTAGTCGCTCAAGTATTCCAAATCGGCTGAGTGCCTTCAGCGCTCGCCTTGGTAGTCCAGTGAAGACCTTCCCAGGCCAACAGCGTTGTCATTTCGAAAAAAATAATAATAAAAAAAATAACGTGAACTTGCCCCTGGTGAGCGCGGTGCATTTAATACGAAACCTTTACGTATTCAATACGTTTTTCACTTTTCTGTAATAGCACCGAATGCGCTTTACATAGCCTTTTTTATATAGGGTGACCCCTAACGGATAAACATCCGCCAGGTAGCTGAGAATGAGTTATTTCCGATTCGCTTAGACTATGTGAATGTAATAATGTAATATACCTGTACTAATACAATATAAATAAGAAGAGTTTGTTTGTTGAATATACTAATCTCAGGAACTACTGATTCGTATTGAAAAATTATTTCAGTGTTAGATAGTTAATTTATTGAGGAAGGTAAAGTATCATCACGCTAAGACCAGTTGGAGCGGAGTAGCAATGAATGATATTGCAAAATCGCGGTTAAAGTACATATTATTTAAAAATATTTTCACTGTCTGTGTAAACGAACTCACGTTTCAGTAAAACGTATATCATACCCTATCGTAAATCTTAATAAAATTCAATATATTAGATTGAAAAAAATATATAAATTTAATAAGAATCGATAAATGAATCAAAATCCCAGTAATATTTTTTTTATTTGCATAAAACAATTTTATTCTCACTCAACTTATGTGAAAATAAATCTATCAAACTCTTACATATTTTCTACTATCGAAAGACTCGCAAAGTTTTCTCGCATTTTTTATTATTAACAAGTTATTAAAAATCTTTCCACAGAGAAACACACTAATGACCAAAACGGTAAATTTTATTATATATGAAAAATACGCTGCTGATTGCCACAGATAAGGACTACACTTTTCTAAACAGAGTAAATCTTTAATTGGTCTCCAAGGGTCTGAAGATCCAAGATGGAAGACAATTTTTTTTTTTTTTATTGCTTAGTACTCCGCGTATTAAGAGGCCTGAACGTCTACCCAAACGATTGTGACACAAAGTGCTTATTAAAGCGGAAAACGTGCACGAATATAACCATTTAATGTCTATTTTAAAACAATTCGTATTCACAACACGAGATTGTTTGTACTTCGTCAGTTATTATAACATACGGTAGGTGAACAAAAGAAATAAATGCCAAAATTAAAACAATTCTAAAAAAAATAAATGTTTGTAATGTTTAATTTTATTACAGTCTTGTATATTGTACGTGGTGTGTCAAAAATAACAAGTAACGATCTCGTCCAAATGTATATATAAAAATGTATAATGTGTATTATTTTTATCCGTGTAATTATTTAAAACTGCCAACGGCCATTACTGAATTTTAATTTTTAAAGTTATAAATCTATGCCTATTTACCAAACTTCACTATAAATATACGTCAAGTTAGTATAACAAGACAGATGTCTAATAGATATATATGCAAAGTTTATTATTTTATTTTTGGCCACCAATTTTTTTGTAGATGATTAATTTGATAATCGGATCTAGATGAGAGCCCTGTGGGACTCGCAAATTGATAGAGAATGGGGATGCTGAAAATCTATTTGCAACTACTATGGAATTACGGCATGTTAACAATTCAAAACTAATTTAGTAAATTACCAGTAATGCTTAAAGACGATAATTTACGTAAAAATAGATCATGAATTCACAATCTACTGAATCAAATGGGTAAAATACTTTGGTTATTTTTTTTTCGATCTGACTACGCTGTTGACTCAGCAAGGTCTTAATAGCTTCACCGGAATACCTACTTTGGGTATTGATATTGGTACTAGTATATGTTTTAGTGATATAACCATATCCCTTTCCTATATTTGCCTTTCTCTGAAACCTCTGATTTAGAAGAGATAAATATTGTGAGTTTTTTTTTCCACTAATCATTGAATTGATGTTATAACAACCACCACAGTTTATTTTGCATCAACCTATGTGTAAATACAGCATGACTGTTACATATCCAATACATTTGTTTTTTTTTTTATATCAAAGGAGGCAAACGAACTGGCGGCTCACGTGATGTTAAGTGATCACCACCGTCCATAGACACTAGCGACATCAGGGACGTCGCACGTGCGTTGCCAGTCTGTATACGGGAGAAGGGGGAGGGGAAGGAAAGGGAAAGCAGGAAAGAGGAAGGGACGTGGGCCTCCGGCTCTCTCACTGACCGAACGAAACACAACAATGCAAGCACTGTTATTTCACATTGTTTATCTGTGAGAGGGGTGGTACTACCCCGGAGGAGCCGACCCATTCATGCTGAAACCAAAAATAGCTTCAGCGGGGCTCTACCACCCACATGCAGAATTACTTTCTTACAAAATGAGAAAAATTAACAAACGTATATATTACTGATTCAAACAAATGCTACTGACCCGTTGATTCTATTTGGAAGTAACAGATCGATTAGCAGTCACAAGTCGCGCGGCCTTGCGGTCCGTCGCGAATGTCTAAACATTTGGGGTGCAAGCCACCACACCGCCTTACAAGCTATCGCTGAGCGCATTCAAATCGTGCGCGCTTGCACTGTGGTATTGACCTAAATTGGGTAACTTTACGCGTTACTATAATTGTGATTTTATAAGGTTAAATATAATTATGTAATTTCGATTTACATTTTGCTTTCATAACATATGTTTACGCTCAACTTCAATGAAAGTCTGGTTACTACGCCGTATTGCAACGAAGCGTTTACCACAAATAACCGTATCTTTAATGGCCAGATTAGCCTAATTATCATCCAATGTCTTCTAGGATGACTGGAAGCCCAGACCTTTTTTCTAATTCCAGAAGTAGGTATAGAATATTTTTTTTAAACTATTTGATATTCCTTTTTTTCGCACAAAATACATTTAGAAAGAAAATGTCGATAGCCAGTTTCTTGTATTATATACTGTTTAGAATACGTTTGAACAACCGTTGAATAATGATTTAATTAAAGCTGCTGAATTAATGAATGATTTTCTGTATCGTTTTATTCGATTTTAAAGAAATTTTAAAGACATTAATTTAAATTTAGATTTGAACATACAATTATATTATTAATTCGTTGCATTTTAGAACACGCAACTTATTATCATCATCTTACACTTATGCCACCTAAATAGTATCAACATAACAAGTTTTCCTCATATACTTTCTTTTACCATCTGTCAATTCAGTATTCACACCTTTAAACACATAATTATATACATTACAATATCTCGATAACTTCGATTCTCCTCTATTCCTCTATCTATTCATTTTCTAGTTATATGACTTTAATTCCTCTTCATGGTATGTCCATGACACGCTAACCTATTACTCCCCAGTGTACTTTTCATTGCTTTCTTTAATATGTTACTTTTTGTTGTAAAAAATAATACTTAAAGTTGGTGAAATTGGGGATGAAGAATATTTCAATTTAGAGGTATAACAAATAGCTATACTTTAACAAGATGTAAAGAATGGATCGTCGTTTTGACCATGAAATTTAAATAGAGTACGATTTTAATAAATTCCAGAACGAAATAGTTATCAGCAGACTCCGTTACAATATTGTACATTTTTCAATATTTTACATACTAATGGACATATCGCAGTAAATAATAGTTTAGAATAATAATTAGTAAAAAATAAATATTTTTGTATTATTTAATACACATATTCCGTAGATTTGTTGTTGTTGTTAATTTGAAATTATTTTTTTATTATTTAATACTTAAATATTTGTAGTTCGACCCGCGATACCGTGAGAGAAGCGTGTTGGAGGCCTGTTTAAAAAGGTTGAGTACCACTGATCTAGTTAGTTAAAAATTGACAAATACAATTTTCCTTTGATATTACAACATATGGTTAACTTATAAGTTAGTATAACTACATACATTGTGACATTCTTGAAGTAACTCTAATTTGAATGATCAATATATTTAAGTAGTTTCCTTGAAACGTATAGCATTCATTAGCTTTCATCAAATGATTATATGTAAAGAAAGGTCCAATTAAATAAATTAATACATTAATGCATTCTAAAGAGGCAATACACATACTCAATTTAACCTTCAATGTCTGATAATAAATCAGCGATTCATAAATTATACACGGCGTAAGCAAAAAATATGTAGTACGTTCAGTCATGCATATTCCTTTGGGCGCTTGGTATGTGCAATATACGTTAAAATGCAAAACACGTCAGGTCTCCATCATTGTCTCGCTTCGGCGAATGTTCCAGAATATGACGTACGCACGATAAGGGAATCCAACGTAACATAGAATATTAATTCAGCCCTTATATGTACACGGATTTTGATT
This sequence comes from Antheraea mylitta, assembly GCA_014332785.1. Lineage (NCBI taxonomy): Eukaryota > Metazoa > Arthropoda > Insecta > Lepidoptera > Saturniidae > Antheraea > Antheraea mylitta. The sequence continues at coordinate 4,442,742 of JACEII010000017.1, read as the reverse complement.
TCGAACCTTAACATGGTGGTTGAGAATCGGTGAAGTTAGTTAAATTAGTTGTGCTCGCGTTAAATCGAATGTAAAAAAAGTCATTAATAAAATCACCTGAATGTATTAAGTCCATTTACTTATTTACTTTTCTCTCGTACTTCAGTCACGTCATTATTAGAAGTATAATAACTTTTGATAGACCGGATTAATTAGCCGATTTCGAAAAAGGTTACTATGTTCGGTTGTATGTATTTTTTTTATGTATGTTAATCGATATCTCCTTCAATTGTAAACCGAATTTAATGATTCTTTTTTATTTAAATTGGCTATACTCACAGGTGGTCCCGTATTTTTAAAGACTAAATATTACTCGAGGATATACTTTATGACTCTCTTTGCGAGGTTTTATCGTGAACGTAGTACTTTAGCAATAATGCCTGATCAAACAAATAGACAGACAGACATTACCAAAGATAATTTAAATATATTTTACAAGAATCTAAAAGGTACACGCGCATTAGACGTATTCAACCGCTTTATAAAGGACTAGCCACTGCCCGCGACTTCGTTCGCGTGGAATAGATACACTAACACCAACACACAGCAGTTCTCAAAAGGTAAAAACATCCCGATCTTGAAATATTTTTCACCGGTGCTCCGCTCCTAATGAGCTTAGCGTGATGATATATAGCCTATAATCATTCTCGATGAATAAACTATATAACATTGAAAGAATTATTCAAATCAGACCAAGAGTTCTTGAGATTACCCCCTACCACGCCACAACATAACAACGTCACAAACTCACAAACTTTATTTACCTCTTTATAATATTAGTATAGATTAAATATAGAAGTATAGATAGTTGTGTCCGGGTGGAACCTAATCTAAAAAAGTGATTATTAAAATCATCTGAATGTATTAAGTCCATTTACTTATCTACTTTTCTCTCGTACTAAGTCACGTCGTTATTAGAAATACAATAAGTTTTGATAGACCGGACTAATTTGAAAGACTAAATATTACTCAAAAATATGCTTTATGATTCCCTTTGCGAGGTTTTATCGTGAACGTACTACTTTAGCAGTGAGGCCTGATCAAACAAGCAAACAGACAGGCATTACTAGAGATGATTTAAATATATTTTATTCCTTATTCCAAGACATCTGCAACATTTTCTATACAAAAACCTAAAATATACACGCACGTTAGATGTATTCAACTGCTTTATAAAGGATACAACTACAAGAACATTTATACTCTACTTATTGATTACGTTGCTCTGTTTAACTATACACTCATCAAAAAAGTCTAAGCAACATGTACCAATTTAAAATTTTAGGATGGTTCTTCACATTATAACGTTGTATTTTATTTTTAAAATAATATCTTTAGAGTTCTATGATGTAAAAATAACAGCTGTTGTCTTTATAAGTTCTTTTAATAACAGAAATGAACAATATTAGAATATACTGTAGAAACTAAGATACATAAGAAACTAAACTTTTTTCTTACAAAATGAAATTTCTAAAGAAAATGTATTTATTGTGAAAGAATAGAACAATTTAATACAAAGTATGGTCTTCTCTGCTATTCAGAACTTGTCGGCAACGATTATTCATTGCATTAATGAGACTGTTTATGTCATCTTGCGGTATTCGCTCCCAATGGAATTGTAGTAAATCCTTCAGCTGTTGAGTTGTTGTCGCTCCGTCCAAGTCCTTCAAAACACGTCTCTGGAGCATGTACCATGCGTGCTCGATGGGGTTGAGATCTGGCGATTGTGCAGGCCAGGGCAATACCCGGATGTTCTCCGTTGCAAAGTATTCACTGGTTCGCCGAGCTGTATGTGAACGCGCATTGTCATGCATTAACCTAAAATCGGAGCCAAAGGTTTATGCAAATGGGTAGACATGAGGTCTGAGATATTCTCAGACTCTCAGATTCTCAGACCTCAATGTAATTTTCAGCATTCATGTTTCCATTTACAGAAACGAACTCAGTTCGCCTGTTCTTCATAATACCCGCCCATAACATAACAGTTGAGCCGCTGTATGGATGAACTTCCTGAACGCACCTGAGCCTTTCAGTATTTCCGGGCCGACGATACACTCGCACCCTTCTTGTATCAGACTTAAACTCGAACCGCGACTCATCGTAAAACATAATTTTATCCCATTGTTCCTGGGTCCATGTTATGCGTTCTCTACACCATTCATATCGACGAGCGTGATTCCCGTGACGTATCGGTGGGCACCTGATTGGGCGTCGAGCTCGTAGGCCGTACTCATGCAGTCAATTTCGCTTAGTTTGAGGACTTACATCAACACCACTTGAAATTTGTAGCCTCAAACTTATTTCTCGAGCGGTTAACATCGGCTGGCGTCTTGCAGTCAGTTGTATGTACCGGTCTTGCCGAGTGGTTGTACTCCTTTTACGGCATGGATGCTGTTCAGCGGGTTCTCCTGTATTATTGTAGCGCTGCCAAAGACGACAAATAACACTTCTATAAATGCCACAATGTCGAGATACCTGAGATTGATTACTTCCCGCTTGCAACACCCGTACAGCTCTTTGCATTTCATCTGCCACCAAATGACGTCGCTTTATGACGTAAAGAATATCTAACAATTAATTTTGTCGCTAACTTTATTTAAATGGTTAGTAAAATTATAAAATCAAGACTAAACGTAGCAATTAAAACGCACTTAAATTCAAACAAATTCGCAGTCATTTGAATTTTATGAAAAAACAAAACATAATCAAATTTTTTTTTACAACCAGCCAGTATGATATTAATAACAAAAAGTTTACTCACCTACGCACTTTGTTTGAGTAAATACTTAGAAATTAATTAATATAAATAGTAAAATTTGTAATATTACGCATGTTACTTAGACTTGTTTGATGTGTGTATATATAAAAACATAATGTTTACAGTTTAAAAATAAAGTTACCTTCGCAAAAACGAATTGTAATATTAGCAAAACATTTACATATTACGTGACCAAACTGAATGAATGACTCAATGAGTTGGTATCAATTTATTAGATGCTTATTCTCTAATTATACTTCCGCCTATCAGTCTACCGATAATTTTAACGTGGTGAGCTTTGTTTTTGTAGTATTTCTTATGTGTATAAAATTTTTCTCCGATCTATTTATACTTTTTTATATCATAGGAGGCCAACGAACGGATGGGTCACCTGACGTTAAGAGATCTTCGCCGTCAATAGACAATAGCAACACCAGGGTAATCGCAAGTGCATTGCAAGCCTGTATTTTGGGGGATGGGGGAAATGATCGTAAGGGAGAGGAGAGGGAAGGGGGTGATAAGAGGGCAGGGGAGAGGATGGGAAATGGGCTTCCGGCGCTCTCACTGACCGAACAAAACGCAACAATGCAAGCACTATTACTTCACGTCGGTGTTTCTATGAGAGGGTGATACTACCCCGGTCGAGCCGACTCATTCAAACCAATAATAGTTTCAGCGTGGCTCTACCACCACCAAAAATTGTTGTAATTAAATGAGGTGTTGTCTCCTCTGATAACAATAAGGAAACAACTGGTATTTAATTTGTTACGGCTTTCTAGTTAGAACACGAACAAAGACTATTCAACAGGTCTTAGAACTAGAGAGACGTATTTGACGCGTTCCTTTTGTTTTCTCGTTATTTGAGTTATTAACAGAACACAATAACTAGTATGTACCATACAAATTGATATCAAACTTGTATAAGGCAATTCGGAATAACACGCTCACTACTATTAGATTTTACATGAAACTGACCTGGGAAGACATTTTGTTTTAATTAGTATTATGTTAGTAACAATAATTACAAAATATTGTAGTGGATGTTACTTTACACTGCCACTTGAAATTGATTGATCTACACATCTCGTTGCAACAAAGCGTATTTTTACTATAACAATAAAAAGAATGAAAACCGTGATCCTTGGTTGAATTTGACGGCGGTTGACACTGTTAATATGTAAACGTTTTTCGCTCTTTCACTTAGCATCTTCAGACCAATGTTGACTCTTCCGATGCGAGCCGGCAAGTGTCATGTAACATGCCGTTTCAACCACCATCAGGTTCAACTGAATAACGTGGTGTTGTTTTTATTGTTATAGAAAAAAACTCTTTTGTTACAATGAGAGGTAGTAATGGTCAATGAAGTTCAGATGGAGGTGCAAAGTAACATCCAATATAATATTTAATGATGGATTTCCGCAAAGTAACGCCTTATTCAACGAAATAGTAATTATAGTAAATAGTAATAATAAAGAAGTTAAAAAGAAGATGTTTTTGGAAGAAAAACGTGGTACAAAGTATCTCGTAAACATAATAAGTCTACCTATGAAATTGCCGTTCTGCAGTACTGGCCATTTCAAATCAAAATAATTTTTGTTTGGCTAAGAATTCTAATTTCAAATTAATTTTATTTTAAAAACATGGAATTTTTTTTCCATAAGTAGTCATTTGTTTATTGATTAGTGTTATATTTTCATCGTATTTCAATCTTTTTTGTCATCATGGATACGTTAAAAATTCGAGTAATTATGGAATATGTGTACCGTCGTGGCAGCAACGCGGCACAAGTGGCACGTAACACCAACGACGTTTACGGAGCTAACACTACAAACCAACGCACCATCTGTTATTTGTTTGCTCGCTTCCGGTCTGGGAATTTCGACCTGAAAAATGAACCTCGCGGTCGTCCGAAGACTGGTCGACAATGACGAATTAAAGGCGATTGTGGAAGCTGATGATTGATACACAATCTACGGCTGAATTAGCAGCATCTTTGGACGTTAGCGTCAAAACAATATTGGTCCATTTGTGTCAAACTTGCAAGGTAAAAAATCTTGACAAATGGATGCCCCACGAACTCAATGATTGCCAGTGCGAAGTACGCGTCGAGACGTGCCTTGCACTGCTCAACAGACACACAAATGAAGGAATTTTGAACCGCATTGTTACCTGCGATGAAAAATGGATTCTGCTTGATAACCGCAAGCGCTCAACAAGTTGGTTGGATCCTGGTTCAGTACCTAAACAATGCTCCAAACGAAAACTTACCCCTAGAAAAGTGATGGTCACTGTTTGGTGGTCTAGCGCCGGTGTAATTCATCACAGCTTCTTACCAAACGGGGTGAGCATTACTGCGTATGTGTACTATGAAGAACTGAACACAATGATGGAGAAGCTAGCACATCTCCAACCAGCATTGGTCAATCGCTCGTCTCTGCTGATCCTCTACGACAACGCGCGACCTCATACTGTACAGCAGACGGTCTCCAAGTTGTAAGAACTGGGGTTGGAAGTTCTCCGTCATCCGCCCTACTCACCAGACATTGCGCCTACAGACTACTACTTTTTCCAGAATTTGGATAACTCCTTGGCGAGAAAAAAATTCAATACCCAAGAGGCAGTACAAAATGCCTTTGAAGAATTTGTTGCCTCCCGTCCAGCTGATTTCTTTAAGAAGGCCATCAATAAACTGCCACTGCGTCGGCAAAGATGCATTGATTGCATAGGTGATTACTTCGTTTTTTTTTTCGAAATGACTACGCTATTGACCCAGCAAGGTCTTAACAGCTTCACCGGACTACAATTTTACCGATAAGCTACGGACTTATTGTGATTACTTCGATTAATCCAAATAAAAAATACATGAAAAAAAATCGTTTAAATTTTTTACAAAACGGCAATTTCATAGGTAAAGACCTAATATTTGAAACTTAGTAACTATACAATATTTGATACCGTGACACAGAAGTGCATGTAAACCTAACCTGATTTTTGAAGCAACCGATTTACATTTACACTGATATATTACGACTTTGCTCGTAGGTAGCTGTTGAGATATGACATCTAAAGAAAGGATGATGTAATTCATAGCGGACCTCCTTAGTCTGTTCATAAAATACAAGATACCTCGTTGTTCGTAGTCAGCGTGTTAGCAGACATTTCATATTTAATTTACTATTAAATATATTATATTTCACCATAAATCAGTCAGCTTGACTAATCCGTGATCCAAAGTAAATACATACATATTCTTACCAAACATATTGGTATTTATAGTATTATTTGAGACATTATAGTTCTTACTTGTTAAAGTTGCCCTATATTCCAAATCTCACAAGGAACTTTTACTAACTTTAAACTTCGTCGTCTTGATTAGCTTGAGAGATAATTTTCGAGTAGGGATCAAATTTTGGAGTAGTATGGTTTAAAAATGCAGGCAATGTGTTTTATGGTGGCAAAAAGGATTACTCGATAAAGTTTAAACATTGTTATTAAATATTTCTACATACATTATATCTCTTAGAGCATCCCAATATTTATAAAAAAATCATTAGGTCTTGAGTGTCTGTTGTCTTGTCATGAATATGTTTTAATTTGTATAAGTTGATACACGGACCTTTTTTTAATTGAATTAAAAAAATGTAAAATTGTGAGAATCTTTTGTTTTTTTTTCTCGATCTGACTACGATATTGACCTAGCAAGGTCTTAACAGCTTCCCGGACTACGCAAAAATTGTGAGAAATTGTAGAATTACAGAAGTGCAATCTAAAAACATTTGGAGGTACAATACGCAGGTCACTTACTATAACATGTAACGCGTGTATTAAATAGATGAATATTAACATTGTGCCGGATGAGATTTAACATCAATAACATATTTGGAATTTTAATCAACTATATAACCTCCTCAGAGCTCACTTAAAGTGTTCAAGAAACCAATTATAATTTCTAATTGTACTTTATCTCACAATATGTCTTAGAAATTGTATTATATAAATATAGTAAACCCATATTGCCAATACAATCAAGTTTCTGGAACCATAGAAAAACTAAACGCTAGCTTTCTATTCTAAGTTTTTTATTTTTTTTACAATTTACGGTATATCGCAAATGCTTATAATTAATATCTCGTTTTTCATGGCTTATATTTAACAAAAATATTGCCTTGTCCTAGTCTAAATATTGTTAGTATCTGAAATGAATAAATAACTTTATAAAATTAAATTAATCCAACACAAAGAAATATGAATATATAATATGTGTTAGGTGGGAACTTTTTGTTCTTCCTCATCGTTGTTCATTAATTGACCACTCCCACGACAATTTGTTTAATTAGGGAACTATGTAGCTCATCTTCTATCTTAATATATATAAATCTCCTGTCACGATGTTTGTCCGCGATGGACTCCTAAACCGCTTAACAGATTTAGTTTCAATTTGCACGCAATATGCAGTTTGGTCCATCTTGAGAGATAAGATAGCTTAGATCTTTAATTATAGTCGCAATTTTATTTTATTGCAAATTATTTGTCTATAATTAATTGACAGTCACAATTATCTGTTAACTCCAAAAGATTCTAAAAGATGTCGATACTTTTCGACTGGATTGAGTAAGTAATCAATAGATGGCACTGCTATGGTAAACCGACAACCGTGTCATATAAGCTACAATTCAATAGCATGATTACCACGTGTTAAGGATTGTTTTTTAATTATTTACGCAGGACAACGTCTGCCGGGACCGCTAGTTCTATAATAAAACTGTAACAAAGTCAAACCCGTATATTAAATATTTTTTGAAAAATTTAATTGGGGTAGAATTTGTTATCGATTTGGTGCAGACGTTTCGGAAATTACGTGAAAAAATAGACAGACAAAAATTTTAAAAACTGATTCCTTTGATGCGTAGTTTTATATATTTTTATATCTATAGGTGATAACTACATAGTTAAAAAATAACTATAGTTAATTTATAAAAAATGAAAATATTAAACTCCTTTCTACACAAGTTATGTATATAGTAATGTTTTATAACGAAAATCAAACAAAATAATCTGAATAATTATGCAGTGAAGTACAATAATTATACGCAACTCTACAATCGCGAATACAATGTTTGCTTAAAATTTCCTTTAAGAATAATTAATATACAACGGATGTAATTTGGAATCTGTTTAAATGCATATCGTATGTATTTAAAACGGTGCTTATTGCGTTTTAAAATCCTTCATTATATTAGTGAAATAGAGTTAATATACTTATATTTACAATTGTCTACTAATTATCTGATGTTAGCAATCATGTTCATACTGGTATATCCCAGTCAAAGTGGTACCATAAATTTAAACATTACACGAGGTTTTCCGACTTCGTTATTTACATTAACAGAATACATATGACGAAACACTAGTGAATCATTATTTGAAGATTGTTATAATTAAGTACAAGCTTCTGTACACGACTTCTTCCGCGTGGATTAGTTTCTTTGGGCTAATGCTAACACACAGCGGAAGTACTCGAAAGGAAAAAAGGGCCTCGATTTAAAAAAAATCTTCATTGGTGTTCTGCTCATATTGGTCTCGGTGTGGAATGTAATGATATAGTGGTGATAAATGAGCTGTCCAACACTGAAGAATTTTTCAAATTGGACCATTAATTCCTGAGATTAGCGCGATCAAGAAAAAAAACTCTACAGCTTTGTAATATTGGCATAGAAGATTGTATGTCAGATTTATTATGTACTAGTTTTTACTCGTGGTTTCGTTTGTAAAATCAACAGCAGTACTTTTTTCCTGTATAAAAGGTAGACAATGACCTTTTCTGTACATCAGACAACATATATCTAAAATTTAATATTGATCGATTTAGTTATTAAGACGGTAAAACATAACAAACAAATTCATAGTCGTATTTACAATATTAGTAGAGATGCGAATGTACGTTTGTACACATTTTGCTAGGAGTGAAAATAAAGTCATACTGTACCTATCATCAAAGTAGAATTACTTGTCCTAAAAGATAAATAGAACTACATTAAAGCGAGCGAAGCCGCGAGCAAAAACTAGTATGTAGTATTGGTAAGGATAGTATCAGCAACATTTTGTGTTATTGGTAAATGAACAATAAGTAACTTACAGTCCACAAACCCATAAATTATATATAACAAAGGCAATTCATGCAGAAAATTCCTGAGGATCGCATTAGATACTTATCATTAGAAGTCTGATTCAACAATAACAAAGGAGTTGAAAATGAGATGTAACGTAAAGATTATTCATGATAATTAATGGCATAATTCCGTCTGCCACGATTAAGTATTGTAGCATGAATTGTCTATAGTATACCAGGTGACTGTTTAGACAATAGCAATATTTCTGGAGGACACTCTGAACTCGATCTTTGTTCTAAATCAATTTTAAAAATAGGTGTTTAATATTTCACCTAATTATCTAGAAAAATACAAAAATTATAGACAATCCTGTACACGTTTATATTAAAGCACAGTGTCAATAACCGTCCGGTGATTTCACTTTCATTTGAAAGGGAACGTTGGAACGTCAGAAACAAACCAAATGGTTTGTTGCCCGATTTCCATCGAAAGTTATTAACTCCGGGTCGCTCATTATAGCTTTTGGCACCTGTCATTGCACTTAGGTTTATTTTTTTTTACACATTTGTAGCTATACTTTTTTAAGTCTTAGAACAAACTTTAACTTAGATTTTCTTGGTTTTTTATTAGTATTTTCTTTAATATTATTATTGTATATGTCAAATGTGATCGTGAAGTGTCATATCCTAGAAAGGTAGGTAGAGCCCCGCTGAAGCTATTTTTGGTTTCAGCATGAATAGGTCGGCTCCTCCGGGGTAGTACCACCCCTCTCACAGATAACCAACGTGAAATAACAATGCTTGCATTGTTGTGTTTCGTTCGGTCAGTGAGAGAGCCGGAGGCCCGCGTCCCTCCTCTTTCCTGCTTTCCTTTTCCTTCCCCTCCCCCTTCTCCCATATACAGGCTGGCAACGCACTTGCGACGTCCCTGATGTCGCTTGTGTCTATGGACTGTGGTGATCACTTAACATCACGTGACCCACCAGTTCGTTTGCCTCCTTTGATATTATATATGTATATAATATCCTAGAAAACTGCAAGTGTCTGAGCTCTAACTTGGCATAAATCAAATTGAAATACCTCTTGTTTTGTCGAGCCAATCTGGGAAATAACTGGACCAATTATAACAGGAAATTTATAGGCAGATACAGACATTTTCGCAGAACTATTTAAACTACATATTTTTATGCTTTCATAAATGCTAGAAAGCAATTATATAAAAATTGAGAGAGGTAAATTAAAATTAATAAAAGCCTTCTAAACGCTGAAACTTGCAACGCAGGAAAAATGAACAAATGGATATTGTGCTCTGTAGTATCCGTATCATTCGATATCAAACTCTATATGCTATAACTCTATATACCAAGTTTCTGAGAGACTACTAATGACTAAAGTGTACTGTAGTTATTTATATGATAATTGTCATGTTGTTAGATTACTTTAGGGTTATCACTACATACAATGATTATTCTATAATCGTGACAGATCCCAACTACACGGATTTTCTATGGAATCTAAGTAACTTCACAGACCGACTTAAAAAGGATATATAACAGCCGAAAGCTTTATATATAAAAATCAATGTTTGTATGTTTGTCCGCTATGCATTCTGAAACTACTAATCAAAATGTGATAATAATTTTGTAGGATATTCTGGGGACGTCCGAGATGGATCCTAGTCCATCTATATATGTAATTTTTTTTTAAATATATTAATGAAATTGTTTGCCTTGATTTTAGTTGACATAATGTTTTGACATAACGTTTCAATATTATTTTGACATTATAATTGACATATATCAATCAACTACAATTAGCTGTTTATAGTTTGGATTCACAAATGGTAAGTGATGTTACCATCGGGTTCTAAGTGTTTAAGATTTTTTGCATTTGGAAATAAAATTGAAACCGGTAATAACCTATTTGGCGCAGACAAAGTTGCGCGGGTCAGCTAGTTAAGTAATAAATTCCTTACGCAAGCATGTTTAAATGGTGATCAGAATTCATTATTGCTCAATCGAATGTAACATGATATAGAATTGTGTTGGTCAGTGAGTCATTGCACTTATTCTATTCTAGATTTACTCGCAGCTCCGCACGCGTTTTGTTTTTTTAAATTGTATTAAAGAATTATAAAATTGTGAGACTATGTGTAATTATAGAAATGCTCTTTAAAAACAATTGTAAATACGAAACGCACGCCGCTTACAGTAATAGGTAATGTCTACATTAGATATATAAATACTAAGCGTGCCAAATGAGGTTTGTCATCAGCAGCATTTTTGGAATTTTACCTCACCATATAAGTACCTCAGTGCTCACTTACTGAAAATCGGTCTAGCCATTTTGGAGATAGTATTGCAGGCAAAGCCGCGGTTAACACCTAGTCTGATTTAGAGTAGCCTAAATCACCTGCTGTAATTTCAGCGATCTGCCAATGAAATCCCAGTCAAAATTGGTGCAACCGTTTCGGAGATTCCTAGGAACAAACAGACAGACAAAAAAAAATTAAAAATTGCATTTTTGTTATCAGAAACGTGTATACTTTCATACCCAATCATTCATTTTCTTTTAATTTTGACATTACATACAGACACTTCATTTTTATTATATGTATATATTTTATGCAATATTAGTATCAATTCTTTATTTTACACTATCATTGTATGTCAGGAGAGATATTATGTGATATTAAGGCCGTGGATACACAATTGCAATTTAAAATAAGTCGTAATGGTCGAAGTGTTTCACCGCTAGAATAATAACCATTTTAGTCGTATAGAGGTGGTAGAGCCACGCTGAAGCTATTACTGGTTTCAGCATGAATGGCTCGGCTCGCCCGGGGTAGTACCACCTTCTCACAGAAAACAAACGTGAAGTAACAGTGCTTGCATTGTTGCGTTTCGTTCGGTCAGTGAGAGCGACGGAGGCCCACGTTCCCTCTCCTCGCTCCTCCTCCCTTCACCTTGCTCCTTGCTTCTCGCCTCCCAAACACAGGCTGGCAACGCACTTGCGTCTCCCATGGTGTTGTAAATGTCTATGGACGGCGGTGATTACTTGAAATTAGGTGACCCGCCTCTTCGTTTACCTCCTATAACATTAAAAAAAAATCAGATGTTCACCCACATTTGCCAACGAACTTTTCGGAAGTAGCATAGGACATACGCTTTTCTCGTTATCTTTTTGAAAGTTTAACTTCTACGGATTATGAACTTCGCACACGGTTTTTCTTATTTTACATTTTTTTTATACCATAGGAGCCAAACGATCAGATGGGTCACCTGATGTTAAGTGATCACCACTGTCCATAGATACTTGCAACACCAGGGGTGTCGCAAATGCGTTGCCAACCTGTATTTCGGAGGAGGGTGGGGGAGACAGGAAGGGAAGGAGGAAGGGGAAGGAGAGGGTAGGTGGGTCTCCGGCTCTCTCACTGACCGAACGAAACGCAACAATGCAAGCACTGTTACTTCACGTCGGTTTTCTGTGAGAGGGCGGTGCTTCCCCGGACGAGCCGACCCATTCGTGCTGATAACAATAATAGCTTCAGCTTGGCTCTACCACTATAAAATTATACATATATAAACATTATTCCAGTAAAAAACTTTTTCAAAATAATATTTTTAGTTGGTTAGTAGTAAGTAAAAATGCATGATGTGATTCTAAATACATACTAATTAATATTCACTCTGCAGTAGAATTATATAAGCCATTGTCATTAAACATTATATATACCGTTTACATTTATTTACGGACATATACGATGCCTTTGTTGAAAACAAAAAACGGCAACCATAGTTTTTTAAATTAATAAATATTGCATCTGTATTGCAATTTCCATAAAATATTGTATTTTATACCAAATTCTGAGACAAAACATCAACACCCGCATTCCAGCCAAGCCCTTCGATTTTATGAGCGAGATTTTGATCCAACCTACATCTATACTTGTATACATAAGTTATTGGTATATAACCAGTTTCCGAAATATATTTTTAAATTAGACAAATTAAGTAATTACTATTCATATCTTTACTATATAATAAATATGTGAAAATTAGTTATACAAATCAGTAACACGTTATTTTTAAACAGGGCAGTCCTTACCCGGAAATACAAGAGGCAATACACTAGACAGAGTCGTAGCCGACAAAAGCAAACCACCAGAGAAGGTGAAAGTTCTAAGCATTCATAAAAATACTATCTTCGGGCAACCAGTACAATCTTAGACAGATTGTTAAGCCTTTAATCGTCCTTTATACAACAAATAAGAACGAATATTTAACATGCGTATATTTTCTAGATTGTTCTAAAAAAAATGTTGCACTTGTCTAGGATAAGTAATAAAAAATACATGTCAAACATTTTTAGAAATCTCGAGAAAATTATAAAGCAAATCTTCAAGTGACATTTAGTATTTGTTTCATTAAAATCGGTTTGATTTATCTTATTATTATAATTTATTTTATGATTATAATTTATCTTATGATTATAAATAACGACGCAACTTAAGGACATGAGAAAATTAGATAGTACTTAGCCTATATATATTAATATAGCCTTAATACATTCAGAGGACTTCATGAGTTTTTTTTTTCGAAATGACTACGCTGTTGACCCAGCCAGGTCTTAACAGCTTCACCGGACTACTAAGGCGAGCGCTTAAGGCACTCAGCCGATTTTATTTTGGCAACCAGCTCAAGGGTGCACGGCACACCTCGGCTTGGCTGTTGCCTGTTGCATGCAAAATCGCGACCTATCTTAGCTAACCTAGCTAACTATTCATATATGTATGAGTTGTTGAAACTTATATGTGTACCAAGCATACACGCCTCAACAACTCCTCCATATATTTATTATCGGACTTTATGACATTAGTCACTGTTTGTACATTAGTTTCCACGCGGACGAAGTCGCGAGCATAGGTAGTGTTTTTTAAGAATAATACCATGGGTTTATGGTATATACCATCTCATAAATAAAAATATTACTAAGTGTAAAAAGTTATGCAAAAAAATATTTGTACATATATTTAGATTTAAGGAAAAAATAACTGAAACCTTTAAAACAAATTGCGTTTGTTTTGTTTATAAATACAAGGACGTAGGTCGACTTTTGCAATCAGGCATTCGGGTGTATGAACTTAGGGATATTCAAGATCATAATATTACGACTCTTAATTAAATATATAAAATATACCATGATAAACATTAAGAAGATACAGATGGTGTTTTTTTGTACTGGGTCGTAAATTTAACTCGTTCCGTGTCACATGTACCATTACACGTTAAGCTTCATCTTTAGGCCACGTGTACCATCGGTGGTACACGTAAAACTTGATCTTTAAGCCACGTGTATCACTTGGTGGTATTTAATTTGATAATTATTACAAACGAAAAAATTACTTATGATGTAATGTAATATATTGTGATAGTACGAGAAGTCCGTCGGGCAAATAGCGTATGCAGTTGGAAAAAGTAAAATATGATAATACCTCTTTTCTTTTTCAAAATATCAAATGGCTCGAAACGCATGTCTTATAAAAATGGCATAGCACGGAAAGTGTTAACAAAATACATAGGGAAATCGACTATCATAAATATAACTCAATCTACGCACGCCATGACCAATCAATTTTAAATGTGTTCGTAAATTAAATTCGGACACATTCTAGAAATAAATCAACAAACGATACCAGGTACCTACAATATGGGTGTGTCCCTTGCCTTACGTCCTGTTTGTTGTGATTTCTTGTATTTATTAAGGAAGGCTATAGGCTATACATCATCACGCTTAGATCAATAGGAACGGAGCACCAGTGAAGAATGTTTCAAAGTCGAATATTTTTTTTCCTTTTGAGAGCTTCCACTGCGTGTTAGTGTAAGCCAAAGTAACTATTCCTCGCAGTGGAAGTCGCGGGTAGAAACTAGTATTTGATATAACTGTTAAGTTTCACTACAATGTCTTTCAATATTAAATAATAATCTGGCCTAAGATCGGTATAAGCTAAGAGTGCTAGATGAGAGCTGACTGATAATGGTAGCTACAGGCACATGTCTGTTGGTGATCGGTGACTCAAAATCAATTTCAAAAATTCTTTATTCGGTTTAGGCCCTAATAAGGCCCTTATGAACGTCAAAAACTACCACTGGTTCGGAAAACAACCCAGCCATCGAGAAGAACCGGCAAGAAACTCGATCGGATACATATTTTTTACATATATTTCCAATACATCATGCAATAGCTTATAGTGGATGCATAGAGAGGACTCAATTCCAGACATCGCTATCGTTCACGTACTGATCCACTCTATAATATCCTTTTGACACTAACGCCCGCTTGACGTGGAGCTTAAATTTGCAGTCCCGCAAATCGGTAACATGTTTTGAGACTTTATTGTAAAACCTAACACTGTTACTTAAGAAACTATTACTGGTTTTACTAACTCTGTAACATGGGACGACCAGTTTATTACAGTTTCTAGTATTTAAATTATGCCGGTCTTTTACTAAATTCAAGTTTTCAAAGTTTTTACGGACATACATTAAATTATCAAGAATGTATTGGGAAGGTGGAGATAAGATACCGAATTCCTGGAACTTCGTTTTTAATGATTCTCGAGGTACCATATTATATATTGCTCGAACTGCCCGTTCTTGTAATAAAAATATGGTGTCTACCTCAGCACTCGTACCCTTCAGCAGAATACCGTAAGACATTATGCTATGGAAGTAAGCGAAGTAGACCAACTTAGCAGTGGCAATACCAAATGATTTCTGGCTGATTTCCAATATGAAAGCCTTCTTGAAAATTTACAATGTCCTAGCACCAACCTATGGGCTTGTCACAACCCTTTCCTTCGCCAAAAACGTAAGCACATTATTTAGAACCGTTGAAGTAGCTACATTTTCTGATATTTAAATGAAGTGTAAATGCGAAAGAGGATATTAACATGTTCATATTTTTGATGTAGAACATCTATAATAGCGGTTTGGAAGTAAAATCGATCTATATGCCATCACGGTAAATGACATGACGCTCTATTATACCGTTATCGCTAATGCTTTGGGTTTTTTTTGTAACTATGTGTGTGTGTTTTTTTTTATATTATAGGAGGCAAACGAACAAGTGGGTCACTTTTTTTTTTAACTTTATTTTTGGCAATTAATCTTTCAGATTATTGCTGCCATCGTCACGTAGTCGATAATAACAAGCGTGGTGCAATCACTTCAATATTGCGTCATGTGAGTCAATATTCTAACAAGATGGTGGATCCCTTGTTAGAACCTGCTAGGGGGTTTTTGTGGCATCTCAGAATTTCATGCTCCGTGGTATTATTTTCTATTCACTTCACTTATGCACAATAAACTAACTAGATTACGTAAAACTCCACCAAATTTACAAAATATAGAGTCCAATAACACAAGATTATGAATAAAATATAAAATCCACTACATGACAGACTAAAATCCCGCCAAAAACTCGTGGGTCACTTGATGCTTAATATTTAATTAAGCCGGCGTCTCACGACGGCATCTTAAACAAGTTAAGAATCATTTTGATAATGTATTTAAATATTTAATCGAAAGAACTATTTATATGATATTACCAAAATATTTTTTCCATTAAAATTAAACTATGATTATCGTGGTTTCAGATATTCAGTTAGATGGTATAGTAATTATAAGATTTGAATTATTCTCAACTATATTTATCAGAATATTTATCACCATCACCCATATCTGCACCGAAATTAACTTAATAGTATAATAATAATAATAGTCTTCTTCTAGAATGTTCTAAATAACTGTCATTATGTATATTAGCAAAATCAGCAAATAAGCTTGAGGTCAACGACAATTTTAAGCACCGGTTCGATGAGGTACAAGGAAAACACGATTTTTTTGAGTAGCACAGTATAATTACGGAACAACTAATTAATTTATAACATTTGAATTTATAGAGTTACCATTAATTTGATATCCCATGTCATTTTATTCGCATTTATTTTTCTATGATGGTTTTAATATTTTATATTATTATAATGGTTTATTATACCTAATTTTGAATTATTCCACAATGAATACTCCGAAATATACTAACTGCATTGATTCAAATCAAAATACACCGATTTGATTTACGTGAAGCAAAACCCTGAAGCCGTTGGTGAATTCTGTTATAACAGTCCCCAAAGTTGAACAAAAATTAGTGAGTAATAATCTGAAAAGTTTGTATGAAAACTAGGATAAAATAGAATGAGTAGTTGGAAATAATGAGAGTATAGAAAAAAGCCTGAAAATCCAGTCGTCGGGAACAGTCTAAAGTTGACTAGTTGTCTGTTACCTAAAAATGACAATACAGCAAGCAACCCATATATTTAAAAAAAAGTTTAGTGATCACCACCGCCCATAGACACTTGCAACATCAAGAAAGTCGCAAGTGCATGGCCAGCTTGTGTACGTGGGGGAGGAGGAGGGGAAGAAAGGGAAGGGAGAAGAAGGAAAGTGAGCCTCCGGCGCTCTCACTGACTGAACGAAACGCAACAATGCAAACACTATTACTTCACGTCGATTTCTATGAGAAGATGGTACTACCCTGGACGAGCCGACCCATTCATTTTTTAGTAGTGGTAGAGCCAAGCTGAAGCTATTATTGTTTTCAGCACGAATGGATCGGCTCGTCCGGGGAAGCATCACCCTCTCACAGAAAAACGACGTAAAGTAACAGTGCTTGCATTGTTGTGTTTCGTTCGGTCAGTGAGAGAGATGGAGACCCAACTACCCCCCCCCTCCCCTTCCCCCCTCCCCTCCCCCCCCCCCCCCCCCCGCCCTGCTTCCAAACACAGGCTGGCAACGCACTTGTGACTCCCCTGGTGTTGCAAGTGTCTATGGACGATGGTGATCACCTAACATCAGGTGACCCATATTTTCTTTTGCCTCCTATGATATAAAAAAAAATCATGCTGAAACCAGTAATACCTTCAGCGTGGCTCTATCACTACTGGTTGTCGGGAGTAATCTCAGGAACTACTGGTCCGATTTGAAAATTTCGTTCAGTATTATATAGTTAATTTCATTCATAGGAAGGTTATATCCTATATATCATCATGCTAAGACCAAGAGGAGCGAAGCACTAATGAAGAATGTTTTAGAATCGGGGTTTTTTCCTCTTGAGAGCTTCCGCTGCGTGTTAACGTTAGCGCAAAGTAACTATTCCACTCGGATGAATTAATAATATAATGATAATATAGTAATATATATATAATAATTATAAGCATAAAAATATGAATCAACGTGGACACAAAATTACGAAATAAACTCCTTCGTACTCAAAATATCATGTTTTCAATCCGTCCTTGTTCTTCGACAAAATTGAGTGTAATTCTCTATATCCATTTACTTTCATATATTCTACTAGACAAAGAGTTTGGAACAAAGTCAAAACATATTGGGAAGGTTAATTGAAATGAGAATTACGAAGGGCATTGTGATATTAATACCATAGGAATAGAATAACAATCGGAAATAGTCACGCTAACATAAATATAGTAAAGAGTAAGCGAGACATATATATCAATATCTATGAACTTCCATTTAATATACAGATTATTTTATAAAGCAATGCCGAATAATTGAACCGGAATTATGTAAACAAGCCGTGAGTACACATTTATTTTTAACCGACTTCAAAAAAAGGAGGAGGTTATCAATTCGACTGTATGTTTTTTTTTTTTTTATGTTTGTTACCTCATAACTTTGGACTGGCCGAACCGATTTTGATGATTCTTTTTTTATTTGAAAGCTAGTGCTTCCCGTGTGGTCCCATTTTTTTGGTCCAGTTCTGTCAACGGCATCCAGTGCAAAACCGTATAAGTGTTAAATTTGCATTTAGTGTGTATACGACAAATGACGAATAACTCAATATCATGCCAACCGATTTCGATGATTGCTTTTTTATTGTAAAGGATGTTCTTCAAGGGTAGTTTGATGAGAGTTTGGTTAGGTTCTGATTATGGGATCCGTGACAAAGTAACACAACTTTCAAGAAACAAGCCTACTCCTTTCTTAAGGGCCGGCAACGCGTCTGTGATTCCTCTCATGTTGCAGGTATCCATGGGCGACGGTGATCACTTACCATCAGGTGAACCGCATGTTTTAGAAGAAAAAAAATATGTACACTAAAAATGGAAAAATAAAGTAAATTTTCAAAAAAAAAGTATTAACCGACTTCAATATTACATCTCTTGGTAGCACACATATTCATATGTTTCATTAAATTTGGTTAATTTGATAAACTATTTATTTTCCGGTTTTCAGTGCCTTATTTTTATGCCTCTGATTAATATTGAAGTCGGTTAATACTTTTTTTTGAAAATTTACTTTATTATAAATTACTTTATGAAAGGTAACGCTAATGCTAAAGCTAACATAATCATAAAATAGAAAACTTGTTTTTTTTATTGGTCACGTATTTGTAAGTAACTAGTTAAGCTATAGACAATTGCTTGACATTTAAGGCCCACTTTTTAATACGCCCACGTTATTCCAATGTAATATAGTAAATTTTTCTCGATGTACAATTACGGTTAGAAACCAAGTTAATGTAAAAAATGTCGTAGCATATTAATAAAAAATAAATTGAAAGGTTTTTCTAAGAACTTTTTACTTCCCGTAAATAGGTTTTAATATGTCGATAAAGCGTAACTATTATTTCTCGTGTTTCAAGCATCCGTAGGCTGTGATGACCGTTTACCATAAAGCGCAATACAGTCGGTTACGCTTAATAGTATGTCATGACGAAAAATTATAGATTAATCTCCTGCCAAAAAAATATCGCTAAATGCGTCTAAAGAAGTTCTCATTTCAAAAATCTACAAACATTATACCGAATGTGTAATTGGCATTCGTAAAACGAGACGATGAACTTAAGCACGATTACATTTATATCGTGATCAATTGTTTGTGCATGCAAACGTTCTTCGACATTGTCTAAGAAATTAAACAGCTATAAAATTACAAAGCGTACATCGACAGTCGGAATAACATTTCCTTGATATGATAAGCATTCGGATATCTATGTAAATTCACAAAGCGCGTGCCAGATTCCAAGGCGAACAACGTGGACGGAACGGTCGAGCCAAAATTTAAAACTACTCAAATTCATAGTCTGTCACTCAAATATCTCGAGTACTATAGCTACCTAATCTACTATATTTACGCTTAGGGTTGCCGCGTTCCTTGGTAGGGTGTCTATATCTGCCTGGATGACTGCTACCTTCTATATCTATATATTAATATGTGAAGGGAAAACTTTGTACCCTTTTTAAGCGAATTGCGCGAATGGATAATCATGAAATTTAGTATAGTTCAAGTTTGTATGGAGGAGAACTGCATAGAGCTATATTCCAT
Source organism: Antheraea mylitta (assembly GCA_014332785.1). Classification (NCBI taxonomy): domain Eukaryota; kingdom Metazoa; phylum Arthropoda; class Insecta; order Lepidoptera; family Saturniidae; genus Antheraea; species Antheraea mylitta. The sequence continues at coordinate 4,422,428 of JACEII010000017.1, read as the reverse complement.
ATAAAGTACATTAAAAAAACATTAAATTGCTTAAAATATACATTACTCACACTTCTACTTGAATGACAGATAACACATACATACAGGTAAATCAAAAAGACGTTCCGCCATCTTTCATTTTACTCTTACGTTCCAACTATTTTTTTCATCTTACATTCAATATTTTTAACTTGACTTATGTTCCATACCTTACATGTCCTTTGAAATTAACTGGTCAAATTGTAGGGTCATTTTAAAATAATATAATATGTAGGTTCATGACATACATTAATTGTGGTCGAAGATGAATCCATCAAAGGATATCTTTACTTCGCCGTATTTCGGGATCAACTACACTAATATACCCAGCTGCCGACGTATTTAAAGACATATCACCAGTCATCATTGTTTTAAAATTACACCTACATATTCAGAGTCCCAGGTTATGGTAATTATGAGAGGTCATAGTGCTACAGTTAGGTTTTTTTTTTCGTACTGACTGCGTTATGACCTAGCAAGGTCTTAACAGCTTCACCGAACTACTAAGGCGAGCGCTTAAGGCACTCAGCCGCTTTTATTTGGGCAACTAGCTCAAAGGTGCACGGCACACCTCGATTTGGTTGTTGCCTGTTACATGCACACTCGCGACCTATCTTAGCTAATCTAGCTAACTATTCATATATGTATGAGTTGTTGAAACGTATATGTGTACCAAGCATACACGCCTCAACAACTCCTCCATATATTTATTATCGGAAAATTGAGTTTTTCAGTTCGATAAGGGAAAAAAAAGTAAACCCTTCCACTTTCATGTGTAAGCGTGTAGGGTGCACGTGTGTGGGGGTGATTGTGTAGTGTCGTAGCGGTGATGTATAATTGTATGTCACCGTATCGCGCAAGCAACGCACTCAAGGGCTCCCCGCCGAGGGATCGAACCTAGACTTGAGCCGCTGCCGAGGGGTGCCTAATCTGGTGTGCGGGAGTGAAATTTACCCCCAGACCACGGCAGCGTGATCTGTGGTTACGCGGGCGTGGGGCGCTACAGTTAGGACTGTCGCGTTCCGTAGTGTTTATGTTTGCCTGGATAACTGCTACCTTTCTCAAGGTTATCGACCACAGTAACCAGCCACACCTTATAAATTATAGATATCCAAATAGCCACTATTGTTCTAAATTACACTCTATTTGCTATCCGGTACAGAGATGACATTATTTGAAATACGATTTTTAAAAATGAGCCAGTTTAGTGTATAAGAAATAGACAAATCAAAACAAGTACACAATAGAATTGGGCTAATAGAACACGTAACTCTGATTAGATCATGATTCAAGGTCCCGTTATAATGATTCGCATCTTTGTATTTAGGGTTTCTTTAAGTAGACTTTCAGTAGACTAGTTGTAGTATTTACAGATATATTCACGATTTTATTTGAAATGTAATTTCTGTCTTTTAATTTAAGATTTCGGTAAATGAAAATATCTTTATTAAACTATAGTATAGTGGTAGGGCCTTTTTTAAGACCACCAGGCTAGCTACTATCATTAAAGCTATACATAAGCCATTCGTGTGTTCTAACAGTTGAACTTGAGAACCAATTTTCCATCTAGATTTAACGTGTTTACTGTTTGAACCCATTAACATATAAAAACCTAAGACGCACAGTTTCAAATAGCACTCAAAACCATCTGCAAAAACTCTCTAAAGAATTTATACTCGTATTTACTAACTTTAATTCCGATGTCGAAAGAATGAATTGATTAATAATGACGTTACTTTACGGAAATTTATCATAAAATACATGATTGTATGTTACTTTGCTCTTCCGCTCGGAATGTAGTGACTTTTTGTTTTGTTGTGGTAAGACGTGGTAACAGCAAATCCATTGCAAACGGAAGTGTGAAGTAACATCAAAT
>JACEII010000017.1:4377483-4419177 GCA_014332785.1 Antheraea mylitta | reverse complement strand
AAAAACGACAACCGACTTCCATCTGAGCTATTTTTGTTTTGACAGCGCCGGCAAAATTTACCCTTATACTCAACCTATATTTTTTATTGCCTGATGGCTCAGTTAAAAAAACGACAACCGACTTCCATCTGAGCTATATTTGTTTTGACAGCGCCGGCAAAATTTACCCTTATATTCTAGCTATATTTTTTTCATTGCCTGATAATTCAGTTAAAAAGAGTTTTCTATGAATAACTATCTAAAATAGATCGATTTATCGTCCCCGAAACTACCTATATACTAAGTTTCACGGAAATAGGTAACGCCGCTTCCGAGATCCTGAATATATACAAATATAAAAATATACAAGAATTGCTCGTTTAAAGGTATTAGATATATAATAATTATTATATAGATAGATAGATAAAAACTTAAACCAAGAATGACCAAGCTAGAGACTAGGGTTACTAGTAAAAATAAGAATCATATAAATTATTGTTGGGGTGTAAGGGATGTCGAGTAACATCTTAAGACTTGAGACACCCAAGCCAACCTCACCTGCACGTGGTTCACCCTGCTGATCAACGAACGAGGCAATGGCGATAGCGGGGTGGTAGGGTTTTACAGCCCGACTGGGTCGCAACCACCATGTACATGGCGAAAAAGCCCGTCATAGTGACTCGCTTTTGCGCGTCGCGTTTCGGGATCAGCCTGTGCATATCCAGTACCGGGTGACTTTTGTCATTATGGCCGGCATGACAGCAGCGACCGACGATGGATGATCTGTCTCTCGGTGGTCGCCACTGTTTTTGGATTGTACTATGCTTACCATCAGGCATAGTGCAATGCTTCAATGTAAAAAAAAAATATATATTTCAGCGATTTCACTGTTGCAAGTACGCTATTAAATAAAAATACAAAAAGACAAAAAGTCGTTTCCTTTTGTACGTAAGGATTACAGTTTGTACTAATTATAGTTGTCTTGCGAAAAGTTTCTACAAGGTGAGAAAAAAAATAGTACACTTTCAAGACGGGATGGGACGATATATCGATAGATCAGCAATATCGATACAAATATACTTATTTATATCGATCCGATAAAACTGAATATATATCAAATAATATTAAATTGTTCATTTAACTTAGTTGTAGGCTATTACTCAGTTTAATTACTAAATAGCCATAAGTCAACTACCTATTGTCGACACATCTGTATCAGGCGAATGTCTCTTTTGCAACCAAAAAGTAAGGTCAGTTTATTGATTCATAATTTCTAAAAAATTGATATGTCACGGGATGCTTGGCAGATGTGAAACAGCGAAATTGTTTTGTATAAGTAATATGCACAAAAGAACGGATTACCACAGGAATCAGCTATGGCAGAATGAAAAGATAAAAGATTACATTTCTTTTCCATAAAATATTGACTGTTTATTTACTGTATTACATAAATATTAAATTATTATTATTTTTATTAAATACAAAAATTCAATTAGACATAGGTGCGGTACATTTGGCAGCATTGTAGGCGTGTGCCGCATAACACTAGTAGAATGACTGGCCGACAAAACAATTTGAATCTTATGTTTATACAGATAGGGTCGCAGATCTTTTCGAGTATTTCGTTAATAGTGCAAAGTTAGTGTTTTATGTCGCCACGACTCTCCACACCAATAATCAGGTTTACCCTCGCCTATACATGTTTTACATCAAAAAACGCAATTGCATTATGATATAGCATTTAACCTACTAATTTTAAAACAAATTTAAATTATTCAAATAACATTAATATCCAGTTACAATAGTCCATACATCGATAGTAGATTAAACAATCGAAACAAAAATCGATTGTTTAAAACATACATCCCTACTTCCGAGTTATTAAATTATTACTGAGTAGAACTGAAATATCTGTACCAAATTGCTCGTTATAATTCTTGCAACTTCATAATTAATTAATCAGAAATATATTAATAGGTATTTCAAGAATTATATTTGGATATGTTTACTTATATTTCCTTCTAACTTTTAGTAATTATATAAGTAACTAGCCTCTGCCCCCGACTTCGTTCGCGTTCCCAAAAGGAAGAAACATACTGATTTTGAAACATTTTTCATCTGTGCTCCGCTTCTATTGGTATTAGCGTGATGATATATAGCCTATAACCATTCTCGATGAATGAGCTATATAACACTGAAAGAATTTATATAAATATATAAATATTAATAACTATATAAAACTGAGATTAGCCCCTACAACGTCAGAACGTCACAAACTTACAAACTTTAACCTCTTTATAATATTAGTATGGATAGTTATAAGCTTTTAGTAATAAGGTTTTGTAAGGTTTAGTATATTGTATTATTACGACAAGTTCAAATTATTTTAATTTAAAATAAAGCAATGAAGACTATTAAGGAAGTGACCTCCTGATTAACACATGGTTGTCGAAGGATTACACCGTTGGAATATAAATATGAAGATCGCGTCGTAACTTATACAAGAATTCCATAGGAAATCGCCTACATTTATTGAACTGAATGTAATTAGTTACATTCTACACATTAATGGTGAAGTCTTTTCACTCACTGTTGTGAAAGAAAAATAGCCTAACTTTTCTTGACTATTATAGCCAATTAAATTATAGCTCTCTAAAACTATTTTCAAAATTCGGTTATCTGAGCTTACGAGTATATTAAAGAATCTTATACCTTTGTTTATACCTTTTATAAAGTATAATGTAGACTTATATAACATTAGTTACATCGCATACAATGTCAATACAAATATTTCTTTCAATATTACCGACTCTATATTTATTATTACATTTTTACATTACTTTTTACGGATCTATTTGTTTATATGTGTGAAAAGTTGAAATTATTAATTGATATTCTTTTTCTATTACTACTATTATTATGTATTAAACTTATCTGACTGTAATTTTCAAAGGATAACATTTTTATAAGTAAACAAGTCTTGGAAAGCTTTATAGAGTAAAAGCCGTAAAGCCGTATTTCTACAGAATTAGACTTTGACCCAATAGTGAGATACGTAAAAAATTCGAATTCAAAGATAATTAAAATATAGACAAAATCGGTGGTACTACAAAAAAGTTAAATACGTATTGAATACTTGTTTTAAAAAGATTTCGTATTAAATTCTCGTCCGAGACAAACTCGCGTTATCTTTTTTCGCTGCTCTAACCTTACCTAACCTAACCAAAACGAGACAAAAGAGCAAAATGGCCAACACTCAGCAACCGCGATGCATTTAAAACGAAACCTTTTTAAAGCAAATATTCAATACGTGATTAACTTTTTTGTAATAACGCCGAATATGTTTACTAACTTTATGAAATCAAATAGTCGTGGTGACCTAATGGTTTTTCGGAATTCGTGTACATTTGCTAATTTAAATTGGTAACACTATCGACTGACGGTGAAGGAAAACGTTGTGAAGAAATCTGAACCTGAGAAATGTTCTTGCGGTACTACTGTATATGGGAAAAGCATAGAACTGTGGATTTATCTCAGAGTTTGAAATCGCCAATACGTCGTGGGCTGGCGTGGTGATTACGCCCATACCTTCGTTCGGGAAGAGATCTATAACACTGCAGTGGATCTCTTACAGGCTGACGATGCTGGTATGGTATACAATTAGGGTGCCGCTTCCATTTGATAATAAAACGTATAGATAGGATTGAAGAAAACTGTAGGCTATATTACTAGACGCTAAGATCCTAAGGAGCATAGCAGTAATCATGAACATCAACGAATAAGACAAGCTGGAAGCAGGAAGTAAGTAGGTACAACGTCGGTGGTATGAACCAAGCATGTATAATTCAGACTCGATACAAGGAAAACAGTGAGGCGTGGATAAGTTTTAAATGACTAGCGACCCACCCTGTCTTCGGACAAATGCAATGTTCTAATATAATATCTAAATGATTTAGATTCATTTCAATAATGTTTTGTTGTCCGTATATTTAAATTTGTGATATCTTTTCAGGTATTCATCGAACATATAGTGTACATTTTGATCTACACCCACCATAATTAAAATGGCGTTTGTTTGAAACAGATGCATTAACCCGTAGGTGTCGTGAGTGGCGCGCAAGCGGCACTCTTAGACGCTGCACGCGTAGCCAAACGCCGATTCACTCTGGTCTACACACTTACCAAAATTTATAGTTCGTAATAATACTTTTCGAAATCGTAAAATATGTGTAAAAATTAAATTACGAGACAAGAATAATTATGTAGATATTTAAAATGATATACTAACGAACCGAAAAATAAAACCCGATATGTAAAACCCTCTAGTGTCAATGTGCGTTCTGTTATTAACATATATCTGTTAGTAACGTATTTAGAACGGTACTGACGTCAAACTAAATTCTAAAGTTCACACCAAAATATTTAATTGATCTACAGATTACCTAAAGACGATTTTATTGTGTCTATAAAATATAATTATAATTGATTTATGGAAACTCGTTTATTGGACGATATTGACAACAACGTAATGTGACGTCAGAGATGCTAATTCGTAAACAAAAAATTTAGCACTAACACACTCATCGCAAGTTCATCAGTTTCGAATTGATGACGGCTTAGTTGATAGCGTGTTCGAACATAGTTATGGAGAGATGATAGCTTAGTTGGTAGCGTGTGGTGTAAGGGGTGTAAGGGGTGTCGAATAACATCATAAAACTCGAGACACCCAAGCCAACCTCACCTGCACGTGGTGCACCCTGCTGATAACGAACGAGATAATGGCGAAAGCGGGGTGGTAGGGTTTTACAGCCCGACTGGGTCGCAACCACCATGTATATGGCGAAAAAGCCCGTAATAGTGACTCGCTTCTGCGCGTCGCGTTTCTGGATCGGCCTGTGCATATTCAGCTTTTTGCAGGCCGGCATGACAGTGGCGACCGGCGATGGATAGTGTGTCACTCGGTGGTCGCTATTGTTTTTGGATTGTACTGTGCTTATCATCAGGCACAGTGCAGTCATATTGCTGTGCTACGATAAAAAAAATGCGTCGATGGACGTAGGTTTGAATCCTAGGAACTGAGTCTGATCATTTTTTTTATAGTAGCTCGGCAAAGTGACTGCATTATGCCTGATGGTAAGCACAGTGCAATATAAAAACAACGGCGAGAGATATGTAATCCTTCGTCGGTCGCCGCTGTCATGCCGGCCTGCGTAAATGCCTCTTCAAGTTACGCTTGAAGGACTCCATATTATAGGAAGGACGGAACACACTAGCCGGGACATTGTTGCACAGCTTCACGGTACGGCTAAGATAGGATGTTGCAATCTTTCGGCGAAGGAAGACATCGTGATGAAACCATAGCATGATGACAGGGTTTTTCTAAGTCTACCTGGATAGCTACTACCCTCTAGTTGAAAATCTCTCACCAAGTATCTGTTGCTTTGTTCTAGCAACTGAACTTGAACCAGACCCCTCTAGGTAATCCACACTTGTTTACTATCTTGGGCCACATCACCATTTAACATCTGATTAGATCGTGGTTGAAAGTTAAAACCTATATGGTGGTATTACAAAAAAGTTAAATACATATTGAATACTTGCTTTAGAAAGGTTACGTCTTTAATGCATCGCGCTCTTCGGAAGCAAGTCCACGTTATCCTTTTTCACAAGTCTAACCTAACCTAACCAAAGCGATTCAAAAGAGCAAGATGGCGAACGTTCCGCGAACGTGGTGCATTTCAAACCTTTTTAAAGCAAGTCTATAAGAATTTTTTAAAATATTTTATAGGTTTTAGCTTTTCACCACAATCTCACCTGACGTTAATTGACGGTATGGTCTAAGATTATAAGCGTGCCAAACATATAGGGACTAGTAACTAAGCTACAGCTAACTTAACTGACCTAAAAGTGCTTGTCGACAGATTTCCAACATTCAAGTCTTCTTGGAAATTGAAAAGGCCTTACGTTATGGTTTTATCTCGATTTTTTTTGTTATCACCCAATGCTTAAATTCATTACTGTATTCCAACTTTTTTTTTATTAACATGTGGAAACATCCCCACGGTATACCAACTAACCGTATTTATTGAGGTGGCAAAGGCGGCTGAGTGCCTTCAGCGCTCGCCTCAATAGTTCGGTGAAGTTGTAAAGACCTTTCCAGGTCTACAGCGTTTTTGTTTCGAAAAAAAAACAGACACCGGGAGTGAATTCCACTACTTAGCCGTACATATAATGCATGGGGAAGCAAATCGCTTCGTACGAATTACGGGAATCTCAACCACGTAAGTATGGAAACCCTAACGGCGTCTAGTCGTCCTCTGAGTAATGTGTTTGTCTACTCTACTTCCTACGTACGTCATATGTGGCACATGGCAATGACCCCTCCTTGGAAGTAACCCATTAATTATACAAAATGGATTAAGTAACTTTCGGATATGTTAAGCTGTTTGCCTTGTAACATATTGTAACAGCCGAGCAACATCTGGATGAAGGGCATTCCAAATAACATAAAGATGTTATTTGTTTTTTTTTTCAATCAATTTTAGAAAAGGGACTTCCTACGTTATTTTACCATAAGTCAAGGTAGTATAAATTAAGCGATATATGAATCAAAGGACACAATAAATCTTAAAATAAATGAAAAATATGTGTTGTTTTGTCAGACAACAAAAATGTTTTGCTTAGTGTAACATATCGTGTAGTTTGCATGCAGTAATGAAGATTGCTTTTTTAGTTTTTTTTTTCTAAAATTAATCATAGTCTAAGTGACTCTTTATCATATGAGCTATCTGCCAGTGAAAATCTTGTAAAAGTCGGTCCAATCGTTTCAAAGATTTGCAGGTATATTTGCAGAATTTGCAGGAGAGACAGGTAAAAGTTTGAAAAATTGGTTTCTTGTTATAACTACCTTATATACTTTCATAATTAATTTCATTATAAAGAAACAGGGGGCCTACCCAAGTTGCTTATCGACATTCACTAACGCAAATAGAAAACAAATAAAATCATAATCATATAGCGCTCAGATATGTCATCTCCATACATTTTTTCGTTTTCTATTTGCGTTATTGATTGTCGATAAGCAACTTGGGTAGGTCCCCGTGCTCTTCAATTTTATTTTTTTGTATAGATGCAAAAAAAATGGTTTCCTAAAAACTGCATGTAGCTATTATTATAAAACCAAATGCAATTTACAGCAGACAAGAGGCATCGAAAAAAATCTTGATACCTAGTTTTCTCTGGAGAAGGCCTTTACCCGATGATGGGTTCACGAAAGCTAATTTTACTGTAATACTAACAAACTTTCAGTTACTGAATAAACAGGGTTTTATATTTGATTCATTTATTAATTATTATGAGTTAGCGCTGAAACATTTTTTCAACCGCTTTTTATCGAAGCACGTCACAGTGACACCACACTGTACCTGAAGATGATGACTTAGAGGTTTTTAACTTATCGTCGGTCGTCGTGATTATATCGACCTTCAAACCTCTCTATAGTTCCACTAGCTGATCCCGTGATAAATCAAAAAAGAGACATTTTGACTGGCTCTTCATTACTTGCATTATGGTCTGACCTTGTCGGGTATATTTCCCTATTCGTCTCAACACTGTTCGATCCCAAAACACGACATAAACAAGCATGCCACATTTATATCGTTTCATATCATCCAGTACGAAGTCCCTAAATCTCACATTATGTCTATGGGAATGGTAATTATGGAAGAACAACTTCAAATTCCGTACAGTGTTTCCCAACGTAGGGCCCACGCCCCACATGTGGGAAATTTGATTGTTAAAGTGGCAATTGGAAAAGGGACTGGACATGATTTTCAGGCGACAGCCCAAGCAAGGGTGTGACGTGCACCCTTGAGTTAGTCGCCCAAACATCCCAAATCGGCTGAGTGCCTTCAGCGCTAGCCTCAAGAGTTCGGTGAAGCTGTAAAGAACTATCCAGGTGAACAGCGTACTCATTTCGGAAAAAAGGGACTTGACACGACTTTTTGCTTTGGATTATTTTAATACAATGCTAGATATCGATGATAAAATTAACAAAATTAAATAATCGATGATAAAACAAATTAAATAATTATCAGGTATAATTTTGTTTGACGTTACCAAAATATAAACTGGCTAATTAGAGTCGTCAAGTAAGTTTTTCATTATATGTTTTGAAATTTTACTTACGATGTTTTCATAAATATTTAATAGTGATCTTCGTCATTGAACATCATCTTCCTAAAACTTATCATTTATATTCTTTAAGGGAACAAAATAATTGTTAAAAGTTAAAAATAAAAATGTTAGAGATGTTAAGGTGGGACATGGGCTAAAAAAGGTTGGGAAGCGCTGGTCTAAAAGAAAATCTGTAGACAGCCACCTTTGAATTTATAATTATATTTTGTTAATCTAGTAGTCGTTTTGATTATTTTGACGGGTGGTACGACGTCTATTCAGCGTCCGCAGGTTCGAACCTTGGTATGTACCAATGACTTTTTCTAAATTCGTGTATATTTACTATATTAATTTCGTAATTTGGGGTGTAAGGGGTGTCGGGGGTGTAAGGGGTGTCGGGAGGTGTAAGGAGTGTCGGGGGTGTAAAGGATGTCGAGTAACATCTTAAGACTTGAGACACCCAAGCCAACCTCACTTGCACGTGGTGCACCCTGCTGATCAACGAACGAGACAATGGCGATAACGGGGTGGTAGGGTTTTACAGCCCGACTGGGTCGTAACCACCATGTATATGGCGAAAAAGCCCGTCATAGTGACTCGCTTCTGCGTGTCGCGTTTCGGGATCAACCTGTGCATATTCAGTACTGGGTAACTTTCGTCATTATGGCCGGCATGACAGCGGCGACCGGCGATGGATAATCTGTCTATCGGTGGTTGCCGATGTTTTTGGATTGTACTATGCTTAACATCAGGCATAGTGCAGTCACTTTGCCGTGCTTCAATAAAAAAATTAAAAAATAAAAATAACACCATCAGTTAACGGTGAAACAAAGCATCGTGAGGAGCCCTGAACCTGAGAAATATTCTTGTAGTAGCATAGTATGTGGGAAAACATGGAGCTGTGGATTCATCGGTGGTAGTAATCACCAATACGTCGGTTATATCCACCTTACTTCCGGAAGAGGTCTATAATACTTCGCTGGGTTTCTTACAGGCTGATGTGTTAGTTGATTCATGCAAAAACCGCTAGTTTTAACTGACTTCTCATAAACTTATTTACATTATAATCACGTCTAGTCACTACTTCAACTTTTAATGCAAACGATGGCTAACATGGATCATAAAATATCTATACACGATTATTGCCTTTATCTGATTGATATACGGTTCAAAATCATATCGATGTAGTAAATGTTTTGTAATGATTCATCAGCGTTATTGAAATCAAATAAATGTATTATTGTAACGTAAATAATGTGATCTTAGAGACATGTCAGCTTATTTTTTATTTTCATTCTTATAAAATTTCAAGTTTTTTTCTCGTTTATTTGAATGACCTGTTGAAGTGACTGGGGCTCTTGTAAATCACGCTTAATTAACAGATCTAACTACGCAGAATACTTGTGATATTACAGTACTTCTTAGCAACTGAAGACGAAAACTTAAATTTAAACAAAAAGAAGAAAGATATTTTTATTGATGACATACAACAGAGATTTACAAGTACATTATACACAATTCAAGTGAGACAAGACGTGTTGCATGAGGTGAAAAGAGTTTTGTCTCAGTATTGGTTGCAGACTTGCACGTGGAATTGTTGCAACGCTGGTTTTCAGACAAAGCCTATTGTATAATTAATACACTAATCTATACATATAATATGAATCTAGACGTAACGTGTCTGTGCTATTTCGATTTTGACGTGATAAAAATATTTGCATGTGTTTAAAAATAAGTAACAGAATACATTTCAATCATTTTTAAAAATGTCTGTCTGTCTGCCAGTTTGTATGACTACGCATCACTGCGAAAATACTGAGTTTACAATAAAATCTCAGCAAGAAAATTATAAAGCATATCCTGAGGAGTAAATACTTTTTTATTTGATTAAAGTCGGTCTACTATATCAAAAGTTATTGTATTTTATATGGCGACTGCAGTTAAGTATTAGAGAAGAGTAGTCACCTTTTCTAATATCACAAAGCTGGAGGGTTTGTTTGTTTAGTAGGTTGAACGCGTTAATCTCAGAAACTATTGGTCCGACTTCAAATATTCTTTCGGTGTTAAAAAGCTTATTTATCGAAGAAGGCTATAGGTTATATATAATCACGCTAGGACCAATAGGAGCGGAGGACCAATATTTCAAAATCGTTTTTTTTTCTTCTATGAGATTCCGCTGCGTGTTAGCGTTAGCCTAAAGTAAATATTCCACGTAAACGAAGTCCCGGGCAGAAGCTAGTCCTTAATATAATGAAACTATATATACTAATATTATAAAGAGGTAAAGTTTGTGAGTTTGTGAGTTTGTGATGTTGTGACGTTGTAAGGGGTAATCTCAGGAACTACTGGTCCGACTTGAATAATTCTTTCAGTGTTATATAGCTCATTCATCGAGAATGGTTATAGGCTATATATCATACGCTATGACCAATAAGAGCGGAGCACAGATGAAAAATGTTTCAAAATCGGGAAGTTTTTTCATTTTGAGAACGCGAACGAAGTCGCGGGCAGAGGCTAGTAATTAATAAACTTGATCATTGAAGGTATCATATAAAATAATACCTCAAATATCCAAGCTAATCCTAAGCAACTTCTGTAGACATATGAACAAAAAAAACACATATGATTAAATAGGGTTTACACTGTTTCCATACTAACTGCTAACTTGCATACTGACTAACATGCGAATTTTATGAGTATTAGGTACTTGTCTAATTGAGATTATAACACAAAGACACGATATCCCGACCTCGAAGCAAATCTTCATCTAAATAATTTCCAAAGTCGATTATATCTAATCTACCTATCTAATACCTTTAAACGAACGATTCTTGTATATTTTGATATTGTTATACATTCAGGATCTCGGAAATGGCGTCAGAGCTTTTCGTGAAACTTAGTATGTAGGTTTCGGGGATAATAAATCGATTTAATTAGATTTGGTTCAAAGAAAAAAATTTTAACTGAGTTTTCAGGCAATGAAAAAATATATAGCTACAAGCTAACGGTAAATTTCGCCGCCGTTGTCAAAACAAAAATAGCTCAGATGGAAGTTGACTGCTTCGACAATCCGTCTAACCCCAATTCGAATCCGATTGACAGCAAAAGAGATATTTTTTATTTTTACTTTTTTTTGGGTAAACAAATGCTAGTTTTGTTAGGCAAAGCTAACAGTTTATTTTAATTTAAAAACATTTTTAAAAAACCGAACTAGCTCGGTCGTTCACTACGTATTTATAAGAAGTAGTGTTCTTCCAGAGATCGACCATAATATGGAGTACCATCTTCTTTCTGCCTGAAATTTCGTCCATGTAGTTACTTTTGGTTAACGCTAACACACAACTCTCAAAAGGAAAAAAAAATTGATTCTCCGTTCGTATTAGTCTTAGCGTGATATATATAGCCTATGACTAGCCTAACACTGAAAGAATTTTTCAAATCGGACCTGTAGCTCGTTAGATTAGCGCATTCAACCAAACAAACAAACCCTCCAGCTTTGTAATATTAGTATAGTTCAAATTGTTTTTACGTGTTAACATGTAGCTGTTATTATCTATATTTATTAAGCGTTGAGTGGTATTTTTTTGGCAAGAGATAAACATGATTTCATGTCAGTGACTCGCTTCTGCGTGTCGCGTTTCGCGATCAGCCTGTCCATATCCAGTACCGGGTGACTTTCGTCATCATGGCCGGCATGACAGCGGCGACCGGCGAATGATAATCTGTATATCGGTAGTTGCCGATGTTTTTGGATTGTACTATGCTTAGCATCAGGCACAGAGCAGTCAGTTTGTCGTGCTTCAATAAAAAAAAAACCGTCTGTATTGCGCTTGCCCGAATTTGTTTAGACTAGCGATGCGTAGTATAGCGGCCTGTGTACATCTATTATTTAGAGATTGTGCAGCCTATCAGATATTTTATTAAAGTAATAAAGTGTAGAAAGATGTATATAATTATTGTTCGGAGTAGCAATACATGTGAAAACCAGACTAATCATAATGATTTCAATTTACAAATTATGAATTTTAAATAATTCATACTACAATCCATTAAAAAGTTGAAAAAAGTACAATTGTTCAATTGTTTTGAATTTTTACTTCCGTCAGCAGTCCTTATGAATGCCTTGACTTTTTTGCCTAAGTGATAAGAACCTGCTTACACTGTACTGTACTGTACAAATATTGTAAATTGTACACGTAAGAAGCATGAAGTATGATGAATAGAGACGTATAAATAAAGACTACGACTCATTGACGTCATAGAAAGACAACATATTTGCATTTTTTTATTGTTAACACAGAAGCTCATCATAAGCTACTGAACTAAAGAAGGTCGCGACAGTCAGAGTACCGCCAGAAATGAAAACTCAAAACAATGGCATGACCGAGTTCTTTTTCGAACTTTTGTAATCAATTGTAGTGTGAGTTATTTAAACTTTATAATTTGTAAAATTGAAATTAATTTATTTTATATATGTATAACTTATTATTTAATCAAGCATATAATGGGCTGCACATGCTCAACACGTAAAACCAATATTATATGTATACAGGCCCCTATACTACGCGTCGCTAGTCTGACGCAAGCACAATACGTCACGAGCATAGTAGTCCAGTGAAGCTATAAAGACCTTGCAAGGCCAGTAGCGTAGTCAGTCAATAAAAAATCACGAGCATGTCTGTGACACCTCACTTGCATGTTTATGTCATCGGTGACGCGAACCCATAAGTTCTTCTCCCACCAAAAATCTCTCAACGTGACTTTTCATAGTATATTCCAAAAACATCGGCAACCACCGAGAGACAGCTTATCCATCGCCGGTCGCCGCTGTCATGTTGGCCATAATGACGAAAGTCACCCGGTACTAGATATAGGTTGATCCCGAAACGCAACGCGCAGATGCGAGTCCCTATGACGGGCTTTTTCGCCACATACATGGTGATTGCGACCCAGTCGGGCTGTAAAACCCTACCACCCCGCTATCGCCATTGCCTCGTTTATTAATCAGCAGGGTGCACCACGTGCAGGTAAGGTTATCTTGGGTGTCTCAAGTTTTAAGATGTTTCTCGACACCCCTTACACCCCTGTTGCTCAACACCCCTGTTGCTCAACACCCCTTACACCCGAAAGAAATTTTTACTTAAAATAAAGGAAATTAATTGGCAAACGGATAAGAAAAAGATACGGAACTATAACTGGGTTTTTATATACTATACTGTATTTATATACTAGCAGGGCCGGCTGACGATGTTCTGCACTCATAGCAAAAACAAATACAATGTATACCTAAACCTTCCCCATGAATCACTTTATCCACTGATGTAAAGCACAGTAAAATCCGTTCAGTAGATTTTGAATCGCGCAGACAGACAGACAGAAGTGGCAGAGGAACTTTGTAACATATACTGATAGATTACGTCAAGATATTACAAATGGCTCTGACCAAAACAAAACAAAAGACAATGTGCTTGTCAAACAATTATTGTTACATTCACGACAACAATTATCGTGGCCGCAAACAATCGAAATTAATTGGTTTGGAATAACTGGCGCAGTTCTACTGAGTTAAGGATTATCAAGTTATATAATTTAAAATTTGAATCCTGCAACATATATAACCAACGTGTTCCATCCATCTTTTTTTGCTACTTTTGAAGAACAAACATATTTAAACAACTGTGGAAATAAAATAATTATATTTCACACAATAAAACTTCAACGTTTATATTTGTACCACAATGATGAAGCCAACCTTGAAGAGATATAATAATACTTATCTATGTAATTAGATCTGTAGTTCTGTTTGTGCATTTAATAAACGAACAGTTGTATACAAATACAACAAGAATCTACAAGAGAAATGAATTTGATCATTGTAGAACGCGACCCTCTATCACACACAAATAGTTTAATTAATTTATGATACTCTTCAATAAAATTATAATGTAACGTGCAATTTTATAAACAAAGCATATGATATCATTTGAAGAGTTCAAAGTAAATATTACGCTATAATTAATATGACATGTGTTAGTTTAATTTCTGTTACAGGTATATATACGACTACCCCATGCCCGCGACTTCATTCGCGTGGAATATTATTTACTTTGAAGTAATGCTCATATTCAAGAGGAAAAAACACCGCAATTTTGAAACATTTTCCATTGCTGCTCCACTGCTATTGGTCTTGGCGTGATGATATATAGCCTATAAACATCATCGATAAATGAGCTATATAACACTGGAAGATTTTTTTAAATCGGACCAGTAGTTACTGAGATTACCCTCTACAACGTCACAACCTCATAAACTCACAAACTTTACCTCGTTATAATATTAGTATAGATAATAGCATTGGAAAAGTTTTCTCAGGATTTCTTTCTCAGTTTTATGATCACCGTATTAATGCCTATAGATGAAATTGTTAAAGCAGTGCTATCGCCCACAATACCAAAACACATATTTCATTTTCATTACAACCGCTACATAGCTATGTAGTGAGATATTCTCGCCTTCACCTATCAGTACTGCTTATATTAGGTATTCAAAATTAAGTCTTCTGACACAGAGCAGTAACTATCCACATAATTCTAGAAACCAACAAAAAAAAGTGGTAAATTTCTATTTTTTTAAAACACTGAAGGCTGTTAGATTAGATGGCCTTAGGATCAAAGCTTGAAAACGAAGTAAGGCGAAAAACTAAATAAATGCTACAGATTAGATGAGGTCTATGCACATCATTAAGTTAAGGAAAGATTACATTATGCTTTGGACATATTATTTGGTCATAATCTAATTTGATGGTCATTGACAATGTGAATGAAAATATTCATTTCCTAGAATTAATCTAGAAAAGATACTCACTAATGATAAGTCAATGTCATATCTAAATGACAAAAAACAAGATGAACATTTGAAATACCCTACCTTGATGTTTGTTTTTCAATAATAACTTAGACTCATTACTAACTTTTGACCAAGAAGACGAGGCATCAAACAATTAAGTCAACGTTACATCACTCTAGTCCGATAGATCTGTCAATCTAGCTGTTACTAGACTATCTTACCCCTAATACTATTATGTTCCGTCTTATAGGACTTGCATGTTAAACGTCCTGGTACATTAGATCCTGCCAATAAAATTGCTTTGGTTCAATTAAACAAAGAACGAAATCAGGAGTATATATTTTATTAATATAATAAAAATATGTTGACAATGCATTATACCATGCATATAAAGTTTATAATTTATCTAAATTGAGAAAATATACATTTCTCGTGTAAGAATTAATGAATTATACCAGTTTAAAAGTTGAGAGACCTTACCAAATGAACAAGTAAGTCTACAGCAAATCGTTCCAAAATAATATGTAAATAAACATGACAATAAACATGGCTCAATTTACATATCGAAAACGTGCCATTGACGTCAGAATACTAACCCACTTCCTTAAAACTGACATTTATGTAACTGGAATCACATATGATCACTAATTTAAACACTTTAATATCAAAGGGTATAATATCTTATAATCTAAACTAAAACAACAAAATGCCAGCATACTAAAAATACTTAGGGGATTATATAGATAAATACAGACTAGGATTTAAAAGTAGGTTTCATTTTAAATTAGGTTTAATTACAATGACATCCGATACGATACATATATATATACGATTCATTACAACTGACACGAAATAAATTTTATAAAATGGTCCCTTTATTCCTTTACCAGTAGGAACTGCTATCAGGACATTAATCTATACTAAATTATGAATGCGTAATGGAAACAGGTACTCACTCTTTAATGCCCATCTCTGGTTCAAAATCAACCCGTCGAGAAACTTATATCCTTGTTCCCGACATACCTCTTCTTTAACAGATGCGACTGCACTTGTCAGCGACAGTAAATCACTCGCAAGCACCACCGAAGATGCATAGTCCGGTGATTCTTCTATTACACGAATTTTTGGACTTTCCTTACCGTCTATACCTTCGTACGCATTATAAGATGGCTTATTAACATCTACTAAATGTTTCGGTGGCTCTGTTTTATTTGCAATGAATTTTTCTATTATTTCTTTATCAATGCCCAATTTCTCAGCAGTATTCGTTAGTAACTGTAGATCTCTGGTGTCTAATGTTTTGTTTGCATCTAATAATGGTGCGAGGCGACGTAACACGGCGTTATTTGTTATATTAATGCTATCGTTTTGACCGTAAGCCGTTACGATAGTGCAAGCTATCGTAAGGAGTACACCGGTGGGCAGCATGGTAATCGACGCGAGCGCACGCGGCGCTGCTAAGCACGGACTGACTAAAACCTGTGAAGCCTTTTGCCTTACCGCACCTACCAAACATACCATATTCATACAACCTCTAATCAGGTATGACGATGTTTAATTCGACTGTGCAGCGTGATATAATTTCGCTTATTCAAATTAAAAGAAAAAATATTAAACAATTATGTCAAAAGTTACTTGCCTTCCAACATGCCATTGGATTCCATACAAGCAATCCAATTGCAATTGTAAAAACTACTACTTATTTATATTATTACATCTGTAGTTTTGTCTGTACATTTCATTCTATTGTCACGAATAAGGAATTTCAAAATGATTGTTTTTCCGTATATCTGTTTGTATGTGTGGATTTAACTCAAGAACAAATTGAGCAATTTTTACGAAATTATGTTCCCAGGAAGTTTTATTATTTCCGATATTTTTGTAGGTGGTAGAGCCCCGCTGAAGCTATTTTTGGTTTCAGCATGAATGAGTTGGCTCCTCCGGGGTAGTACCACCCCTCTCATAGATAACCGACGTGAAATAACAGTGCTTGCATTGTTGTGTTTCGTTCGGTCAGTGAGAGAGCCGGAGGCCCACGTCGCTTCCTCTTTCCTTCTTTCCCTTTCCTTCCCCTCCCCCTTCTCCCATATACAGGATGGCAACGCACTTGGGACGTCCCTGATGTCGCTAGTGTCTATGGACGGTGGTGATTACTTAACATCACGTGATCCACCAGTTCTTTTGCCTCCTTTGATATAAAAAAATAGGGTATTTAAATTTTAGTAGTGCTTTTAAAAATAGTAAACAAGAAAACATCTATTTTGATGTAGTATTGCACACAGGCTGTCTTGTTATTCCAATATTGATAGATTGTCATATTATATACTTATACTTTAATAAAATGATTAAATCATACGAAAACGCTTCCGGGGTTCCAGTCATTAGCCAGTACATTTACTGTTAGAAAAATATCCATATGCTAAGGTAAAAACTTCCATCTATTGAAGAATTAAATACTTAACAAACTCAGGAAGTATTTTATATCGAAAAACAATGATACTATTAGTTAGTTTGGTAAAAAAGTAAACATAGTTTAACATGTTGAAGATGCAATATATGTAAAATCGAATAACTAAACAAATTATGTTCGTATCCATATAGGAAAACAGACTACTGTTGAAATATAATGCCATTATTATTTTATAATTATTGGTGAAGCTGCACAAATTTACGTTATAGCATAATCTGTTAAATTATAAACTTTTTGCATGAGAAATATAGTGTATAAAGCTCATTAGGCGTATTTGATTGATGAAAGCGTTATTTTGCGGAAGTCCTTTGTATACAGTTTGTTAGACATAAATTGGTTACTTCCGACTAGCGGCGCGTAGTGTAGGAGCATCTGTACATGTAATATACATTTTGCAGCTCATCATACGTTTGATTGATTAATAGACTTTATAAAAATGTATATAATTATTATATTAGTATATAAATATCGAAATATTGTTATTCCCACTATAATTAATGTGAAAAATTCAAAAGAGAACACATTTATTGTTTTCAGTTTTCATCTATGCTGGCAGTCCTTATGACTTTTTTTTTTAAATGGCGCTTTAAAGACAGTTGTTATAAAAAATGTATCACGATATCTTCTTTCATACACCGTTTTATGAAACAAAATTCTTTATAATCACTAAGCGTCCAGCTATATTCGTTATAGCAGTGCCCGCAATTTTGTCTGCATTGAACCATATGTGAAAAAACAGTGTTCAATAAAGTTACCCGAATGTATTAAGTTAATTTACTTATCTATTATTCTCTCGTACTAACTCGAACTGCCATTCAAATTACAATACCTTTTGATAGAATAGACTGATTTTAATGAAACAAATACTAAGTTACTCTCGATTATATTCTTTATAATTTATTTGAACCCAGTACTTTAAAAATGATGAGAGTTCATACAAACAGACAGACAGACATTTCTAGAAATAATTAAATTATATTTTATTACTTATTTGTAGATACCGGGAACAATTTTTCTCACGAAAATCTAAAAAGCGCGGAACTATAGATTTACATATTTATTATATATATAGGTCATGCTGTCGATATGTAGTAGTGGGATGCGCATGCAAAGAAGAGAGAAGTTACAAAAATGATAACCACTATTTAACTTGTTGAGTCGTCATTAGTGACGTTTCCGGCCATTCTAGCGGTGATAATCTGTTTTATTTATGTTAGTCAGATTGTAAATTAAATTAAGGGCACTATGGGGTTTATATAGTCATAAAAGCCCCTACATATATATTTTTTTAAATAACGTAGTATAGAAAACTAACTGCTTTCAATATTTTTTTGTGTTTCTTCCTTTGTATATAAGATATATTGTTGCGATAGTCAACAATGCAGACAACGGCGTGAGTATCAGATGTTATTACACGTTATAAAACAAAGTCCTCTGCCACGCCTGTCTGTCTGTCTGTTCACGATAAACTCAAAAACTACTGAACAAATAACTGAATAATAAAATTAAATAAAAACAACAAAATATGTATCATTATTTATTAAATTTTTCACAATCTCTACATTTATCTCGAATACCGCAAATATTGAGCACCGTTTCGACCGTTCGCTGTCCACTCCCACTCATCCAATTCATTGTCCTCTTCTCGTGAATAAGATCTCGGCTCATTGTCCCTCTCACTCCACGATTCCTCGTCACCGTGTTCTTCAATAATCACCAAATCCTCGTCCAAATGACTCTGATACTCTTCCTCTCCCATATCTTCTTCATTCTCCTCTTCCTCCAGTATACCTTCAAGAATATCATTCCTATCGCGTTGCGCCTCATATTCAATTCCTACTTCAGGGACTTCCTTTAACAACTCTCTGTGGACTATTATCCTTTGTATCTGCTTTGTTTGTTGAGCTTCTTTTTCTTCTTTTACCACTTTTCTAAAGTCTTTTTGTGGTTTATTCTTAATTCTACTATCTACTTTCAGATTTGTCTCATCGGGAGTCTCTATTTTTTGCGCAAACATATATTTAGGTAGACTTTGCATAGGTATTACTAAGGTCAGAGTAAGAATGGTTGATAATAACATTATTGCTGATAATTCTTGAATATCAAACTGAAATTAAAATAAAATACTGTATAATGATCCTTTAATTATAGTTATTGTATTTGAAAAGAATTTAAACCATATAATATAATACCGTTAATATCAATATCATTACTGGGCTTTACTTAATCAACTAAAATAATTATTTATAACTAGTTTAATTTAGTTAGTTTATAACTTGCGGTTATAATAATACCGCCTTTGTCTAGAATTATCCACCTCTAGCGCCTTGGAAGAATTGCAATTTTTCTGAAGGATTGGTATTTCCCATTTTAACACCGTATATGCAAAATTTCATGATAATTGACTAAGAAGTTAAGGCGTGAAACGAAAACAATCAAACAAACAAATAGAACCGTACTAAGTATTTTCTAGATTTTAAATTCCCTTATAACCAATATTAAAATTACGCTAACAAATTTCATTGATTACGTGTCGTGTAAAAATATTTAATGTGTATTAATCTTACTCAACAATTTAAAATGTGACCTCTTACCAATGTTGTTAGAGTGAATTTACTCGAAGTCTTCACTGTTCCAATACTCGTGATAAATATAATGAACTGGCAGAGATAGATAGCGTAGGACAGACGACTAATGAGTACTAATGGACGGCAACAGAATAAGCGAGAGAGGAAATCTAAAAACAAATAATGTTAATTCATTACAGCACCTGCTTAAGCAAATTCAGAGACATGAGGTAAAGTATGAAGAATTGTATTCCTGGTACCTTGGCTAATTGAATATGCAATAATTTTAAAGCATTTTACAGTAATAGAAATGAAATCCAAAAACGTTAACTCCTTACAGCGTCTGCATTAAGCAACATTAAAGAGATTAGGCAAAGTATATAGAATTATATTACTAGTTGAATACGCAATAAGTTCAAAGCATTTTATAAAAATACAATTGAAATCTAAAAAAAAACGTTAAATTCTTCCACCATCTGCATTAAGCACCTTTAAAGTCGTCAGGTAAAATATTAAAAACATCAATCCTGGTATTTTCTCCAGTAAAAACAAATAACGTTAAGTTCTTACATCATCTGCATTAATCATTTTTAAAGACAACAAGCAAGGTATGAAAAATTGTATTCCTAGTAGCTTCACTTGTAGAAATATGCAATATTTAAAAAAAAAATTACAAGAATAAAAACTACTTTCAATAATTTGGGTGTAAGGGGAGTCGAATAACATCATAAGACTTGAGGCACCCAAGCCAACCTCACTTGCACGTGGTACACCCTGCTGAATAACGAACGAGGCAATGGTGCAAGCGGGGTGGTAGGGTTTTACAGCCTGACTGGGTCGCGACCACCATATGGCGAAAAAGCCCGTATTAGATTCGCTTCTAAGGGTCGCGTTTCGGGATCAGCCTGTGCATATTCAGCTTTTTACAGACCGGCATGACAGTGGCGACCGGCGATGGACAGTGTGTCAGTCGTTGGTCGCTATTATTTTTGGATTGCATACTTTGCCGTGCTACAATAAAAAAAATAATAACATACATCGAAATGTAACTTTTAAGACGTTAGTAATAAGACATAGGTTTTAAAAACTATTCATTTTATACAAGAGAGAACAAAATATGTTAAAATCAACATAAAGTATTTCATGTGTTAAGTTTCAGAGCTTACCACTATAACCATTGTGTACTGCATAAATGACCCAAGCAATAGGTATAGCCGAAGCTATAGGAGTAAAAGCAGCATATTGTGCCGCAGCTGTAACATTGTATCGGTAGTGAGTAGATCCTGAATCAAAGCCAGCCCACCAAACTAAACTCCACAAGATACCGCTTACAACCCAACCCACGGTAAGGAAGAACTGCAAGTAATTTGAAAGTTGTAAATAGACAGAGACAAAACAATTAAATATATCTTCCTTCTCTGTTTCTCAACCGATTTTAATACTGATTTGTATAAGCAATAAACTATTTTTTTTGGAAAAATTAGTTACCTTTTCTTTAATATTGATACTGGAAAAATTATTAAATTATCAACTGACCCGGTCATGCGTTACTGTTGGTCGGTAATTATATGTTGAATTGAATAAAATACACGCACCATGAAATAAACTAGATAGAGTTGAAAACAAAACTGGTGACATCTATGAGATATCTATAATAGTCGGTCGTACAGTTTTCTGTCAACAGACTAATTTAAGCGCCATCTGTTCAAAAGTGATGAAACTTACAATTAATAGCAACAATCAACATTGACAATCATTTAATAACAGATACTAAGACCATTAGTCGAAATATAAATGATCCTATCTCTCAAGTTGGACCAAATTATATATAGATGGCAACTTTCATAAAGATTGATTGAATAGTTTTGGAGTTCATCGTGAGCAGACATCATAGCCCACGTTTTTTTATATATTTAGACGGTCTTATTTGAACCACCAGACAAACTACTATAACGTATAATCATTATGCGGAACGTCATCCAAAATCTACTCCATCAGTTGGGATTATTTCTATTAGTTTGGAGTCTTAGACCTTTAGTCATTAAAAATTAAAATTAAATGGATCAAACATCTAAGAAGGGAGACTAAAACAAATTAATTGAAATCTATACAGTAGGCTTTGTATGCACAATGACAGATATCTATCATTTTATTTTTTATATAGTTCTTTTTTATATATAGAAGGTTACTACTATACTTATCGTAACTTAATTGTCATGAGCACTACGCATTCAGTGATGTATGAGGTGGAGCAAACGGTATTGTGCGCATGCGCAAGAGAGAGCAAGTAAAGGGTTTTTGTTCACAAATTAAATTTATAAGCAAAGTATATTTTTTTTGTTTTCAATGTTTTTTTATATTCCTTTCTTTGAGCATAAAATATATTCTTAATGAGCAAAGCAGGCGAAGTAACGCGTATTAGCTAGTTATCTGATAAAATTACTTCGAAATCAGGTCACCTTTTTTGTATTAGCACCATCCTAGATTGAATTTGCATCTGTCTTTTTTATTTCCGTGAAATTTTCCTAATGTTTTAAACGGTGATAAGTTCATTTTGAATTGAGTTGGAGAATAATTTTACATCAACTTACTTATCGTAACCAAAAAAAAGCAAAAATTAAAATTATATAACCAAATTATATATTATTGTATTACAAGTACAGAGTAATAATAACTTAATGGTCCAATATTATGTACTTAGTATCAAATGTTATAAGTTACCAACTCAAATAGTTTTTGATCATGTGATTGAACAACTTTGTAGTGCAAATAATTAATTGAGCTAATAATACAAGAAAATTAATCCTATAACCTAAAACTACGTTAGAGGACTAACTCTCTCAGATAAATTTTGATAGAAATTTACCTTGCCATGTTTTAAAGGGTTCTTCAAAGCCATTCCCAGTGTAATTCCAATTAAATACGGTGTAGATCGATGTAAAACTGATGTGTAGCTCAAACGTGCCGTCCTGTATAGCTGGCTTACACTGAAATTTAAAACAGTGTTATTATCACTACATATTATAAACCGCCGTCGCGTTTGTCTGTGTGTTTGCTCGCGATAACCTTATAAATTACTGAGCGGATTTTCATACGGTTTTCATTATTAGTTAGAGTGATTTAAGAGGAAAGTTTAGGTGTACAATTTGTCAAATTTTTTTGTAAATTGGTTGACATAGAACGATAAATTTGGAAATGTAAAAGTCAAACTGCCTGAGAATTTTCATCGAAAACGCTGTCTAATCCCTTTGAGATATAACAAAACAACTCACTTTATAAAAGACGCAAACGAAGTCATGGGATTTTTTTTTTTTCGATATGACTACGCTATTGACCTAGCAAGGTCTTAACAGCTTCACCGGACTACAACGAAGTCATGGGAATCAGCTAGCTTGTATATAAGTATCGTTGTTAAATCTGCTATCTATTTATTTCTTTTGTTTTTGGCAATCTGTCTTCTAAATTATTACTGTCATTGTCGTGTAGATAGTTCTTCTATTTTATTTTTAACAACCAGTCTTCTAGTAGACTATTACTGCCATTGTCAAATGAGTAACGATATTACAAGTTTCTTCATATAATTTCAATGAACTAACAAGATGGTGGCCATCTTGTTAGAACTTTCCTGGGAGTTTTTGTGGCAAGTCAGAATCCACGCGCCGTCGTATTATTTTCGATCCACTTCACTCCTGCACAATAACCAAACTATATTACGTAAAGCACCACCAACATTACACAATATAGAACCAAATAACACAAGACTATGGATAAATTATAAAGACCACTAAATGGCATTCCAAGATCCGCTCAATAACTCCGAGTAGGTAGAAGTGGTTTGTGATAATTTAAATGTTCTAACAAAACTGCGAATCCTTTGTTAGAACTTTCCACAGAGTTTTTATGGCATCTCAGATTTGATTATCCATGGTATTATTTTCCATCCACGTCACTTAATAACCGAATCGAAATATATTACCATTATTAGAAAAGATAGAGACAAATAATACTAGGATATGAATCTATACTAATATCATAAAGAGGTAAAGGTAGCATATTTTTTTATAACGTGTGTGGAGATCTGAACGTGTATGTTTGATATGTGAGGCACACGTTCTTATTAACTGAGCTGTCATCACCCTAGCAGCGAACCACTATAAGATGATTTCTTTATAGATTTTAATCGACGTACAGTAACAGTGCTTGCATTGTTGCGTTTCATTTGGTCAGTCAGAGCGCCTCAGACCCACCTCTCCCCATCTCCCATACCTCCCACCCACTTCCTCCTCCCTCCTTCCCCACTAACACAGGCCGGTAACGCACTTGCGACTCCTCTGGTGTTGCTGGTGTCTATGGACGATGGTGATCACTTAACATCAGGTGACCTACCTGTTCGTTTGCCTCCTATGATATAAAAAAAATCCTTATGTCCAGACTTCTTAACTACAGCCTATGAATCAATAAGGTAACCAGGGGGCCTAACCAAGTTGCTTATCGACAATCACTAACGCAAATAGAAAACGGAAATGTATGGAGATATCTAACGCTATATCACGTGATAAAATCACTTTCCATTTTCTATTTGCGTTAGTGATTGTCGATAAGCAACTTGGTTAGGTCCCCAGAATCGACAAAATATACTTATACAGATGTTTACGTTTAGAGCGCGAGCAGGGAGCTTTGCTTATTATTACTGACCAGATGAAGGGAGCGGCCAGATATTATAAAAATTCTGCTTACGTAACATATGAACAGATCCGTAGAAATAGCAAATCATATATGGTTTCCAAGAAGATTAAATTTAAGCGTGTGCTTAGCGGTAAAGTCCGCCTGACTAGCTACTACCTTTTAGTTGCAGTACCTGGGCGACCGAGCCATTTTTTTTTTAACATGGGGAAATCCCTAGCAGATACCCATCCCGTGGGACAGCTGAGGATGGGTTATGTCCGATTTACACGGACTAATACCCCATGGTGCCTTCATACACCTTATTGGTGGGGAAGCAGGAACTGCCGACTGGCACTGCGTCTGCACCCCCGACAGGTGTGGGCTCTCTAAGAGGCCCTGACTGCGGTCTGAGGGGTCAAAGATGGTAGACCCCTCAAAAAGGGAGTGGGTGTTAGACCCCCCTGACGATCTGTGGGAGTCGCATCGGTATAATGCGCCTCCACCACATGGGCCTGTGTAGTTTACACTGCCAGGGTGACGACATGCCCGTGTCCATCGCCCCCAGGCCCCTTCTACGGCGGCCGGAGGTCATCCCCTACCCATCGCCTAGGCGACCGAGCCTAGCTCGGTTCTTTTAAAACATTTTTAAATCAAAACAAACTGTCAGGTTTGGCTCATAATTTTTTTTTTTTTTTTTACAAAAACAAAAATATTAAAAAAATATATCTCTTCTGCTGTCACTCGGATTCTAACTGGGGTTACACGGATTTTCCAAGCAAGCGATATCTATCTGAGCTATTTTTGTTTTGACAGCGACGGTGAAATTTTCCTTTATATTCTAGCTATATTATTTCATTGCCTTAAAACTTAGTTAAAAAAAGTTTTCTATGAGATAAATCTAGCTAGATCGATTTATCGTCCCCGAAACTAATAGACGACGCCGTTTCCGAGATGCTAAATATATAAAAATATACAAGGATTGCTCGTTTAAAGGTATTAGATATCTGTAACCAAGCACCTGTTGCTGTGTTTCAACAGCTGTCAATGAGAGTCAATCTCCCTTTAGGCTTAGAATGTCTATAATGTTATATTTATCTTCATTAAATATGAGACGAGATTGAGGTCAAACGCTAATATCTATCTATAAATATAATAAGATTTTAAATGTAACGTGTGTGCACTTTTTAGATTTTCATAAAATTGTTACATGCAATAGGAATAAGTAATAAAATACATTCGGGCCTTTTTTGAAATATCTGTCTGTTCATGATAAAACGATTTAAGAGCCACGCTGAAGTTATTGCTGGTTTCAGCATGAATGGCTAGGCTCACCCGGGGTAGTACCACTCTCTCACAGAAAACTGACGTGAAGTAACAGTGCCTTCATTGTTGCGTTTCGTTCTATCAATAAAAGCGCCGGACGCCCAACTCCCTTTTTACTCCACCCTTTCCCTATCCCTGTCCTTTCTCCCATACAAAGGTCGGCAATGCACTTGCGACTCCTCTGGTGTTGCAAGTGTCTATGGACGGCGGTGATCACTTAACACCAGGTGACCCACCTATTAGTTTGCCTCCTATAATATAAAAAAAATTAGAGAATATTATAGAGCATATTTTCGAGTAACATTTAGTCTTTGTCACATTAAAATCAGTTCGAGCTCTCAAAATTTATTGTAATTGTTATGCCGACGCGACTTAATTAAGGAGACGGAGAGAAAAGTAAATAAGCAATTAGACTTAATACATTCAGATTTTTTTTTATATATATCAAAGGAGGCAGAAAAACCATTGGGTCACCTGAAGTTAAGTGATCACCGCCGTCCATAGACACTTGCAACACCAGGGGAGTCGTAAATGCATTGCCGACCTTTGTACGGGGGAAAGGGAAGGGATAAAGAAAGGGTGAAGTAAAAAGGAAGGTGGGCGTCCGGCGCTCATACTGATAGAACGAAACACAACAATGCAAGCATTGTTGCTTCACGTTGGTGTTTCTGTGACAGGGTGGTACTACCCCGACCGAGCCGACTCGCATGCTGAAACCAGTAATAGCTTCAGCGTGGCTATACCACATACATTTTTTTTTTCGATCTGACTACGCTATTGACCTAGAAAGGTCTTACCTATACCACATACTGATCAGATGTCTTTCTTACTCACTGTCTTGTACATAAGGTTCCACATGGACGAAGTCACGGGCACAGCTAGCAAGATATAAAACTGATCGATCTAATGCTGAATTGTGATGAATTTATGCAGTATTTCTTGAATCGTGATATCATTCCTATGATTCCGTAATATTATATCCAAAATACGTTCGGACAATATAAGAACTTAAAAAAAAAACAGAAATAATTGCTGTTTATAATCGAAAAGCTGTTTTCTAATAACGCAAAATTACCCGTAACATATTAATTTTAATAACTCTATATCCTCTTTAAATTAATATCGACTAGAAGAAGACTATTAGTAGAATCATAAACAGAAATTGCATTTTGTTAAGATTAAAAATTAATTGGATAAAAAATCGACATATTTGACCTTTATATTTGTGTTTATACTTATAAAGATCAATGCCGCTTGCAAAATACCTTAAGAATTATACAACAGAATCTGAATAATATGAACCAAACACAATAAAACCAATAAACTGAAGAAAAATGTATTATATCTAAAAGAAAGCTAACAATCGTGTAAGTGAGATAAACGTATGTCAGCTTTTTGATGTTGGATTCCGTACATTTCATTTACTCGATAAAATTGACATCGTATTATTTTTCGCTTCCAAAAAAGGATATAATGCCTAATATGAACACTTTAATTCCAAATAATTATAACTAATGGTTAATTAGCATCATCATCATTATTACCCTTATCCCAACTAAGTAGGGTCGGCACAACATGTTTTCTTTTTCCAATCTCTCCTATCAAATGTTATCTCAGTATTCACACCTTTTACGCACATATCATTTTTCACACAATCCATCCACACCTTTTTCGGTCTTTCTCTACTCGTATATCCATCCACCATCATACTCAACACTTTTCTAGTTATATGGTTTTCATCTCTCCTCATGACATGCCCATACCATGCTAACCTATTACTCCTCAGCATCTATGTCACTGGTGCTACTTTCAAACTTCCTCTGATATACTCATTCTTAATCTTATCCATCCTAGTCACACCACACATCCACCTTAACATTCGCATCTCTGCCACATATAATTTTCTCTCATCCATCTCTTTCGTAGCCCAACACTCGGATGCATACAGCATGGCAGGTCTTATCATAGTTTTATAAACTTTACCCTTGAGTTTCAAAGGCATTCGTGGGTCACAAGCTACCCCAGACACATGTCGCCATTTCATCCATCCTGCGTTTATCCTATTCCTCACATCCTTATCAATGCCACCGTCGTTCTGTATCAGTGTGCCGAGATACCGAAAATTGGAGCAGGCTGGTAAGGATACATAATACAATACACCATTTAAGGCTATTAGGAGAAAAACTAGATGTACCACCAAAGTCACAGAACAAGTGTTCAGTTTTTGTTCTACTAATTTTTAAACCAACATCTCCAGTTTTTCTCGCCATTTTTCCAGCCTGCTCTGGACCTCGGTAGCATCTTCTCCGATGAGAACAATATCATCAGCAAACAGCATGCACCAAGGTTTATCCTCCTGTATGTCTGATGTTAATGCATCCATAACAAGCAGGTATAAAT
Source organism: Antheraea mylitta (assembly GCA_014332785.1). Classification (NCBI taxonomy): domain Eukaryota; kingdom Metazoa; phylum Arthropoda; class Insecta; order Lepidoptera; family Saturniidae; genus Antheraea; species Antheraea mylitta. The sequence goes on along the minus strand of JACEII010000017.1, from coordinate 4,390,752 downwards.
AAGGGCTTAATGCTGACCCCTGGTGTACACCTACAGACACATTGAAATCATCGGTAACTCCAGCTTCGGACTTAACATGTGTTTTCGTTTGACCGTACATACCACGAATAAGTTGTAGGTACTTCCCAGGTACTCTTTTCTTTTTCAAGGCCCACCACAAAACATCTCGGGGTACTCGATCATATGCTTTTTCCAGATCAATAAACACCATATTCAAATTCTTATGCACACGTCTGTATTTATCGCATAGTTGCCGAAGTGCAAAAATGACATCTATTGTTGCTCGTTCAGGCATAAACCCAAATTGATTTTAAGTCACTTCAGTCTCATCTCTCATACGTCTCGCTAACACTATTTCCCAAACCTTCATACTATGTGACATGAGCTTTATTCCTCGATGATTCTTACAGTCCTGCACATCACCCTTATTCTTAAAGATAGGTACTATTATGCTATTGCACCATTAATTTGGGATCACTTCTTCGTGTAACATTTTATTAAAAAATAAAGTCAGCCACATCCATCCATCTACTTTTAAAAACTTCCATACTTCAATGGGTATGCCATCTGGCCCTACGGATTTTCCATTTTTCATACCATTCACAGCTTTTCTTACTTCTTCCTCGTTTATTTCTTGCACAATACCTAAATTTAACGGTACAGACTCTAACTCTCCATTCCTGTCACTTTCTTCATTCATCAGTCTTTCAAAATATCTCTTCCAACGACTCTTTATGTCTTAATTATTCATCAAAACTTTTCCTCTGTCATCTTTTATTCATTTAACATGGGTAACATTTCTTGTACTCATTTCTCTCGCTTTTGATAAACTATACAAGTATTTTTGTGTTTGTGAGCTCTGTAGTGATTGATACAAATCATCTTGTACTTTGGCTCTAGCAATAGCTACCGCTCTTTTTGCATTTCTCTTACATTCTGCATACCTTATTCTCTTATTTTCCACAACCGTGCTATTCTGATCTTCAATACATTTCCATTCCTTAAAAGCTAGCTTCTTTTCCTTTAAAGCCTTTTGTACCTCTTCATTCCACCACCAAGTGTCTTTACCTATCTTTTCCATTTTCATTTCCATAATTTTATTGGCAACTTTGGTCCTAAATTCTTTCGCATACTCATCTTTTAATGGTTAATTAGTTAATATGGCTAATTAACCTTCCAGGGTAATGGTTAATTAGCCTAGAAGAAAAATATATATTATCTGTTTACAATGTACTAGAAGAGAATGTGAATTAAGATTTTGTCATTGATTTGTATAACACTTTTATATATTATAAAAGACGAAATGCGCCGTAAAGACACGCGATAGAATTGAAAGTTTAAAAAAAAAACAGTTTAAAAAAATACCACAAAAAGCAAAAGTTACGTCGTTCTCAAGCGGTCACCCATGTCGTGCCCAACGTTGCTTAGTTTCGGTGATCTGACTAGAGTCTGTCCGACACAGTGTTAAACCCCATCAGTTTTCGTTACACAAAAACGTTGCCGCTCAGAATTTCAAAGCCCTAATAGGAGGTATCAACTTAAAAATGATTTACCTGACTCCATGGTAAGCCAGTAGCGTGAGACGATGATCACGAACTGTAGTATATCTTGAATAAGCAGCTATAATGTGTATGGCTGGTAGTGCTAATTTGATGACACCATTCTTCTCTTGCATTAACCAAACTATTATAGCACCAAATATCGTTAATTGCATATCCAAAGCAAGCTGGTGCGTTTGAGGAGCACACTGGAATCAATATTATTAAACTATTAGATGTAAATAGTGACGGTGAGAGTAGGGTTACCAGTGGAAAGTAGGTGGTAGAGCTACGCTGAAGGTATAACTGATTTCAGCATGAATGGGTCAGCTCTCCCGGGGTAGTACCACCCTCTCACAAAAAACCGACGTGAAAAAACAATGCTTACATTGTTGCGTTTCGTTCGGTCAGTGGGGACATTGGAGGCTCTCACCCTTCCATCCCCACCAGCACATGGTGGCAACGCACTTCCGATTCCTCTGGTGTTGCTGGTTTCTATGGATGGTGGTGATCACTTATCATCAGGTGACTCACCTGTTCGTTTGCCCCTATAACATAAAGAAAATTCGATAACCGCTCTTCGAACCCTTCGAAAAGTCTGAAAATGTATCAACGAATTTTTCGGAATTGGCGGATATTTACTAACTGAAATCGACGATATTATTCTATCGGTGAAGAAAAGTGTCGTGAGAAAACCTAACCTTCTGACTTTATTTTGTACTATCAACGTATTTGGAAAAAAATTGAGATTAAAGATTTTTCGAAGTTTAAAATCATCAAGATGTCGTGAGCTGTTGTGGTAACTATGATAATACTTTCAGGAAAAGCATTATGTACTTATAGTGGGTCTCCTACAGCCTAATGATGATTATGATGTATTCATCTATACCCTCTGACTCGGATCAAGTGAAAAGTTGTAAAAATTATAATCTACAAAGAACGGTAAACATTACAGGTATGATTTTCCGGAGTAAGATCCTCGAGTACAGCTTATGCCATACAGTGAGACTGCATTCATACTTTTGACTGTACTGCATACAGTGTTCATCATATACTTACTGCATTTGAGCCCATACACTTGCACATAAAAAAAAAAGATCACATCCATTCAATTTCACAAACATTGTCATTTATAGTATTAGTAAGATTATCAAAACCTTCATAAAATTGTAAAAGATACCATATTCTCGAAGCCAAAGTAATTCTGCAGGTAGAGCAGATTCCACCACCAGCCTTCCTGACACACCCGTGCGTTCTTCGTCACAAACGTCCCCCACATCGGCCCAGCAGATATATTATCCCAGACGTACGCGTAAAACAATACTACGGCCAACAACGCTGGAGTCAATCTGTGAAATGATTTATTTGGTGACAACAACATAAACCATAGACATTTACACCTAACTGTTTACAATCTTCAGAAATACAGTCTGTTAATACTTGGTAAAATTGTGAACCTACATGAGAAATTATTAAAATATCTTGTGGTCATTTTAACTATACTATTCCTTCTAACTATATTAATCTAAAACTAATAACATTTTGCACTGCTTTCTAATGACTGTGGGACATAAAATATTATATTGAATGTTACTTTGCACTTCCGCTTGTAATGTTTGTTACTATAGTGTCACGTGGTAGCAGCCAATCAACTCCAGGCGGAAGTGCAAAGTAACGCGTTTGTTGTTTCTGTGATACGTGGTAGCGGCCAATCAATTCCAGGCCGAAGTGCGAAGTAACGCGTTTGTTTTTGCAGTGAGACGTGTAGCGGCTAAACAATTCCAGGCGGAAGTACAAATTAACTTTCACTATAATATTTATTGGTGTAATTCCGCAAAATGACACATTTTTTTATTGTAGCACAACAAAGTTATTGCACTGTACCTGATGGTAAGCATAGTACAATCCAAAAACATCAGCAACCACCGAGAGACAGATTATCCATTGCCGGTCGCCGTTGTCATGCCGGCCATAATGACGAAAGTCACCCGGTCCTGGATATGCACAGCGAAACATGCGAAACGTGACGCGCAGAAGCGAGTCACTATGACGGGCTTTTTCGCCATATGCATGGTGGTTGCGACCCAGTCAGGCTGTAAAACCCTACCACTCCGCTATCGCCATTGCCTCGTTCGTTGATCAGTAGGGTGCACCACGTGCAGGTGAGGTTGGCTTGGGTGTCTCAAGTCTTAAGATGTTACACGATACCCCTTACACCTTTGTTCAATAACACGTGTGACAACCTTATTACCAAAAAACACATTACCAAATACCATGTATCTTTTTTCCCTCACCCATATATGTCATTAATATTTATCTAGAAAATAGTATATTTCTATTAAATCATATTATTTTTTACGCTTTTAAGGTTTTAGCTTTTCACCGCTATCTAAAGTCTAAGATGGCACACTCGGTAAACCTAGAAGAGGATTATCTCTCAAATGCAACCTCCGAAACATACCAAAAATTTCTTGGTGAGATTTTCAACCTGGAACCTATGTCGATCGACGCGGTATCCGAATAGGCTATCAACTGAGCCACTATCAATTGAAATCCAATTTAAGTATACTAGATCATTATTAGGAATCCTAACCTAAGAATTATTCTTACCATTACACTTTATTCAGAATAAGAATCTATAAGAATGTGAACAAACGTCATTAGATAAATTATGTACATTAGTGACACGAATCGCATTTAATACCCGTTAACCTCAATAACCGTGTATATGATTGCTATAATTATTTAAATATATATTTATCGTAAAACAATTTTAAAGAACAAATTTTAAATAAATAATTAACTCGTAAAATTGATGGAAATTATTTAGCACGTGTACGAAATGGAGGCATAATATAATATCGTATTGTCTATCCATGTAACTAGAAAGGTTTAAAATATGATGGTGGACGGATATAAGAGGAGAGGAAGACCTCTAAGCTCTAAGGAAGATTCCTAATTAATCGACAGAGTGCAACGTGAGCATTATCCGACTTCAGAGCCATACTTTTGTGAAAAAGGTATCAAAACATCGGCACAAGTGTATCAAGATACCATTCTGGAAAAGGTAGTGAAGCCCCTTAACAACAGCATGTTCAATAACCAAGGATGGTCCTTCCATTAAGACTCGGTGCCGGATCATAAAGCTAGGTCTACGCAGTCTTGGATCGAAACGAATGTTTTGGATTTCATCAAAGCTGAAGACTGGCCGTTGTCTAGTCCTGATCTTAATCCGCTGGATTATGATTTATTTGTTAGTTTAAGAGAGTACGGCTTGCCCTAAACGCCATAATAACTTAGAGTCCCTAAAACAATCCGTACGATTTGCAGAGAAGAATTTCTCTATGCAAAGAGTGCGTGCTTCTATTGATAACCGGTCTCAACGTTTAAAGTACTCTATGACAGCCAATGGAGACCACTACGAAAAAGCTCTTTTATTTTAAATTGTTTTATATTTATGTATTGAACTAATACACTGTAAAAGTAATAAATGTTATTGGCAATAGAGAAAAAAAATTCTTTGTTTCAGTATTTATGGCAAGACTAGTTTCACGAGTATGTCATAAATTTTTATCACATCAACTTTTTTAAAATACTTGCAATAATTTAGAAACTATCTGTCTTGATTTCGGCTATTATTTGAAACTAAATATAATCGCCGACAGCTGATCGTATAAATATATTAAAAAATTGACAATAATTGAAAGTGAAAAGATCTCCGTAGTTTCTTACCCATCATAAACGAAAATTGTATATAATAAATATACAATGATTTAATGTCCCTCTTGATCTCTCTTGAGTATCTAACATTAGAGTTAATAACTTAACGATATACAATGATTTCATCTATGGATATCACAATGATAAACTATTATAATCAATGTTAAATTTTGTTTATATTGTAGAATTTAAAATTTTAATGTTCCAAGTAACAAATATTAATTTCCACAACTTTGAACAGCTTTGCTTATAACAATTTAGAATATTATGTACGTATTTAGTAGTATATTTATTTATAAGCTTTCAAATGTAATTCTAATAATATACAAGTGATATATATATAATTCTAGAAATAATATATGAAAATTTATATTTTAGTACAAAACGCCTGATGAATTTTTAATAGCAACGACCATGTTGTATGTAATACTGTTTATAAAACGTGTATACAAAGTTATAGAATACTAGCCTTTGCCCGCGACTTCGTTCGCGTGAAATAGATACACTAACACGCAGCAGTTCTCAAAAGGAAAAATCATGTCGATTTTGAATCGTTTTTCATCTTTGCCCCGCTGCTATTGGTCTTAGCGTGATGATATACAGCCTATAACCATTCTCGATGAATGAGCTATATAACACTGAAAGAATTCACCCGATTAGGCCTCCCACGGCAGCGGCTCAAGCCTAGGTTCGATGCCTCGGTAGGGAGCCCTTGAGTGCGTTGCTTGTACGATACGGTGACACAAATATACATCACCGTTACAACACTACACGATCACCCCCACACACGTGCACACACACATGAAAGTGGAAGGGTTTACTTTTTTCCTTATCGAACTGAAAAACTCTTAATTTTCCGATAATAAATATATGGAGGAGTTGTTGAGGCGTGTATGCTTGGTACACATATACGTTTCAACAACTCATACACATATGAATAGTTAGCTAGGTTAGCTAAGATAGGTCGCGATTTTGCATGCAACAGGCAACAGTCAAGCCGAGGTGTGCCGTGCACCCTTGAGCTGGTTGCCATAATAAAATCGGCTGAATACCTTAAGCGCTCGCCTTAGTAGTCCGGCGAAGCCGTTAAGACCTTGCTGGGTCAATATCGTAGTAATTTGGAAAAAAAAAGTAACTGAAAGAATTATTCAAATCGGACCAGTAGTTCCTGAGATTACCCCCTACAACATCACAACGTCACGAACTCACAAACTTTACCACTTTATAATATTAGCTTATTATATTAATTCATAATTATATTACTATTTAAGTAGTCGCGTTTCTAATAATTTCTCTAGATGATTTGGTAGTTTTTGACGTTCATAAGCGCCTTATTAGGGCCTAAACTGAATAAATAATTTTTGATTTTGATTTCGATCTGTAAATTTTCTGAGAAACTTTCTGAATAACCGATATGATTTCTTTTGATTGACATATTAAATGAAGGCAGATTTATCTAAAAGAAGTTGCCAATGAAACTAATGATATTTTAAGAAATTTATTACGTTTAAAATCAAGCACACCTCTAGATTTATCGTGTTTACCATCTTTATTTACCATTATGAGATTGTAGTCTAACGCTAAAATATATAATACTGTTTAGTAACTTTTTTTTTTTATATCATAAGAGGCAAACGAACAGGTGAGGCACGTGATGTTAAGTGATCATCACCGTCTATAGACACTAGCGACACCAAGTAGTCACAAGTGCGTTGCCAGCCTGTGTTTGAGGAAGTGGGATTTGGGAGTCGAGGAGGGGGAGGGGAGGGAAACGCAGCAATGCAAGCACTATTACTTCACGTCGGTGTTTCTGTGTGTCGGGTGGTACCACCCCGGGCAAGCCGACCCTTCATGCTGAAACCAATAGCTTCAGCGTGGCTATACCACCTACAACCACCTTTTAGTTAGAGGAAGGTTAAAATATCGTTTGTTGAAATTTCAACAAGGGTTACATGTTTTAAAATAAATGTTATTTCGATTACCTCAAATATCGGAAGAATAAACGTTTTGGTGCCCCCGTGTCACTGTCGGCGCAAATTCGATAAGCGGACAACGTACCGCTGAGGAGTAAGAAGCAATCTGTGAATATCCAACCAGCGCGGCACCACGACCATACCGCCGAACTCACCATCTGTAGACATAAATTAAACAAAACTTATCAATTCATCTACACATAAAACTAAAATTAAAAAAGTACTTCCAATCTCAAAGACGGCGCAACTCATTTTGATTAGAATTTTGTAGGTGATAAAGCCACGCTAGAGATATTACTGGTTTCAGCATGAATGGGTCGGCTCGCCCGGGATAGTACCACCCGGCCCACAGAAACACCGACGTGAAGTAACAGTGCTTGCATTGTTGCTTTTCGTTCATTCAGTGACAGTATCGGAAGCCCGCCTCCTATTCCCCCCTCCTCACCTCATCGCTCCCCCTCCTCCCAAACACAGTCTGGAAATGCACTTACGACTCTCTCGGTGTTTCTAGTGTCTATGTACGGCAGTGATCACTTAACATCATGTAAAACATCTGTTCGTTTGCCTCGTATGACATAAAAAAACTTTTACTGGCAGTAAAAAAATGAACCATTGAAAACAACAACTTTATCTAATAAAGGTTTTTTAATAAAGATAAACTGAAATTAACCCTGACAATATTAACAATGAATCAGATAATACAAACAAGTAAAAACAAATAGATACAGATGTTTTTTTTTTATTTCAAAGAAGGCAAACGAACTAGTGGGTCATGTGACGTTAAGTGATCACCACCGTCCATAGACATTAGCGACATCAGGAACGTCGCAAGTGCGTTGCCAGCCTGTATATGGGAGAAGAGGTAGGGGAAGGAAAGGGAAAGCAGGAAAGAGTAAGGGACGTGGGCCTCCGGCTCTCTCACTGACCGAACGAAACACAACAATGCAAGCACTGTTATTTCACGTCGGTTATCTGTGAGAGGGGTGGTACTACCCCGGAGGAGCCGACCCATTCATGCTGAAACCAAAAATAGCTTTAGCAGGGCTCTACCCTACCACCTACAAAAAATGAAAGCAAAATTAAAATTTGAATTCAGGTTGAAAGAAATTTTAAGCAAAATCTGACGCGTAAAAAGCAGTCATTCAGTACATGAATATAATTATTGGAGTTCCTAATTCCAAAACAGCGTGATAATGAAGACGATATTGATACAAATAACAAGATTAATTATGTGGTAGTTAAATTTAAAGACAGAAAAATAAAAGACTCACAAACGGAACGGAAACTATACAGTATTTACTACTATTAATAACTTTACTGCATATTATTGCACTAATAATAATAAAGTGTTCATTGCCATTCACACGATATCGTATAGTTGTCACTAACAAGTTTCTATCATCATATCAGCCTGTAGGAGACCTACTACAGAGTCATAGGCCTCTTCCCAAAGGAAGGTGTGGGCATAATCATTGACGATCGGTAGCTCTGAGACCTTAACATTTATTTTAACAAACGGGGGGACTATAAAACCATTTCTCTGGTACAAGTTTCTTCACGATACATTCGTCACCTTCAATCGGTAGTATTAACAATTGAAATTAATAAATGTACACAAATTTCAAAACATTCCTTGATACATGACGGTTCAGAATACCTGACCACGTAATCCGGTGAAGCTGTTAAGACCTTGCTAAGTCGAGAGTGTAGTCACTTCAAAGAAAAACCTGACTACCACGAATTACATGCGAGATAGTGTCATAGTTTATAGTCCATAATATTTCCATAGACCACTGGGGAACCGATCAAACTCTCTTGCAGTAGGGTCTACAATATACTAACCAATGCAAAAAAAGTTTACCAAAAATAAGACTTCTTTGAAATACTATGAACAGTGCATGAGCATTCTATTTGGCAATTAACGTAATAAACGCTAACCACCGATGATATAATTTTACAGAAGTATAAATAAATTATAACTTAACTATCCTAAAAACAATAGGAGTCATGTGGTAATATTGAAACAACTAATAAACTATAAATACTAGTTTATAGCTAGCACATACGAAACATGTAGTATTCAAGTATTTTCACGAGAATTATGTAGCAGGCATACTCTAGTTGTAAATAGAACTGCTTCTTAAAAATCATATAATTCAGTTGTAAATTAATTAAGTGCTAAACACAAGTTACGTAAAATCTATGCCTATATATAAACAAGCCCTATTGGCACTAAAAATAATTCCTGGAAAGAACTAGATTGATTGGTAAAAACCCAAAAAATAATGCTCATCAAACCATCACGTCAACTTACAATAACTATACGATACAACTTTACAAAACAATACAATTATAAGAATTATAATTACAATAATTAACAACAAAATACCGAAAGATCAGTAAAATCTGGATTCTACTAATTTCTAATGATAAGTATTTCAAGCATTCACGTTTATTTAATTTAAATGAGTAAAATGGCGCGGAAATTTATACAGTTCTTTAAGAAGTTTGGGTGTAAGGGGTGTAGAGTAACATCTTAAGACTTGAGACACCCAAGCCAACCTCACCTGCACGTGGTGCACCCTGCTGATCAACGAACGAGGCAATGGCGATAGCGGGGTGGTAGTGTTATACAGCCCGACTGGGTCGCAACCACCATGTATATGGCGAAAAATCCCGTCATAGTGACTCGCTTTTGCGCACCGCGTTTCGGGATCAGCCTGTGCATATCCAGTACCGGGTGACTCTCGTCATTATGGCCGGCATGACAGTGGCGACCGACGATGGATGATCTGTCTTGCGGTGGACGCCACTGTTCTTGGATTGTACTATGCTTACCATCAGGCATAGTGCAGTCACTTTGTCGTGCTTTAATATATAAAAAAAAGAAAATTCAAATCTTTAAATAGAGAAAGAAACTCAGGCCGATATTCCAACAATACAAACGATCAATCATCCGGACGTTTAGCCTGTTAAGACTTCATAAAGTCATCGTCCTCAAAGGGTAATGCTGCCGTTTAGGTCACATTGTAGGTATATAGTATTGCAAAATTGTATAAATTGCATTAATTGTTAAATTAATTTGATACCAATTTAAATACCAGAAATAATCGCCAGTGAATTGTGAGCAGCAAGCGCAAAGTTTGCAACAAATGTGATGGCAAAGTGCCAAGCAACACAATAAGGTGTAAAAACTAAAAGAAAACAATGAAACTGATCTATATGACATTGAGATAAGATTTATCGATGATAGCAATAATATTTTGTTAAGTTTGATCTCATTAAATAGAATCCGCTCATGGCGCGAATAGTTTCGTATAAATTTTATTTTTAAGTATCAGAATTTCTTAAACCGTAGTTTATTTATAGACCTTACGACTCGAACACAAAAAACTAAAATCAATTTTACCACTCTAGCACATTACCAATAGGATCTTGTAAAATTACACAAATTTACCTTTGCTTTGTATTTTGAAAATTTTAAATGTAAAATTGAAGACGACAAGATTAATTGTCGTTTTATACTGCTTTGACATCTCCACAGAACAAAGAGATTCATTGTTTGCTATATAGGTACTAGATAAATAGCATTCAACACAAAGCCAGTCATATATAGTTCAGTGTTGGACTATAAAAAGATTAAATTAAAATTTTCCAAGGACGTAATTGCATTACATATTGCACACAGTGAACTGAACTGACTATTATCAAAACCGATTAATAAATATCAAAATGATCTAGAAATTATATTTGTCACACCTTACACCTGAGCACTTCCTCTAAGTTAGTTTGCTATTCTTAAAGCAAATCCTAAGAATGTGCTGACTATATATAAATACAAGCCAATTTGCCGTAAAAGCTAATGATATCGTATGAACTTGGACTACAGTCAATAGTTTTATTTGTAACATCGTACATAATAATGATGTTACTAGATTTATAAATATGTAGCTTCGAATATAACTTACCTCTGTAATATTCAGTCGATTAGTATAAGGCATAACAGCAACAGGCAGGAACTTGTGAGCAACCAACAAGGCTATTGTGGCAATAGCCCTAACTCCATGTATACAAGAAATATCATCATTTGATCCCGGTGCTGTGAGTTTATGCATTGTGTGATATAGAGAAAAGGCGCTTAATAAATCGTCTGTAAAAAACATGATTAAAAAAATGTAATATGTTTCTTCGAATAAGGTTTTAAACATTACTTACAAAGAGTTTTAACCATAATTTAGTGCTGACGCGTAACTTAAAATATTCTACCTAGCTATATATTATAGCTATATATAGATATATAAGATATTTAAATGATATACCTGATTGTTTTATCGTCTTTTCCTCTTTAGTTTTCGCCTCTTTGTAATCGAATTCTGCTTTATCCCTTGATTCGACCATTTTGCGTGTTTCTTCGGCCTGTTTTCTTGAAATATAGTCTTGAACTGTCGCCACACATACCAACACAATGATGATACCATAGAATGACCTAATCATGCCAAACACAGAGAATATATTATATGATGATAATCTATCAAAAGCTAAGTTAAAACTACAACTTTAATTAACTTGAAAAAAGATATAAGTCAGATTAATTAAACTCTAGCAGGTCTTATTTCACGCAAAACTAATGATCCAAGAACAAGTTTCCGTAGTGCATATTAGGTAATTAATAATTACATCTCTTATACAAAGAATGCTTATCTGAAAAACTTACAATGTCAGAACAGTTGGCAGTTCCAGCCATCTCTCCCACCGATCTGCACCTTTTTCGATCTGACAATCGTGTTCATTAACTTTGATTCGTACGACGACACCAGTCGTATGTTGATAATGTCTGATCGCATCCCTAAGGATTACTTCCACGTCCTCAGACTGACACGGAGAAGGCACGCAAACACCCCAGCTCAGCGTTGAAAAACGAGGCACGAAGTGACCTGGCTAAACGAATAATTAAAACACTTTCTTGTTTTTCCACTCCCAAGGTATATGTTTATCTTTAAAAACCAAGTTATTGCATATTTGAATACCCATGATGTTCAAAATATCACCAATTCAACAGGACATTTCTATACGTACTTGACATAATGACATAAACCTACGCCCAAAATTACCTAATAACCATTTTTTAAATATTATAAATAAACAAAGGGATCTTTGTTAACATGATATGAAATGCCTCGTGTACCAATAAATGTTTTTGGATAAACCATTATTGGAACCGGAACACAGCAATGTGAGTACCATTACGTTGACGATGGTGCTTCCATTCTCAAAATTTTCACAACTGCTACGATTTTAAACCCATTAAGCATAATTTTTTACATGAAAACTAACTAAAGTACATGTTATCTAACTCTAACAGTAAATATTGCAAATGAAGTATAATCCACAATACTCACATCATCGATGCGACTTTTGATTAGATTTTTCGCTTGCGCCAAGTGCACTGGTATTTCCAGTTCTGAGTGTTCTGCTTTCACATCAACCAACGCTAAGCAGTACTTCCCCTGAACTTTAACTACGCTGCCTGTATCTAGTTGAACGCGTGCACGGCTCGCCATACACTGCTCGAAGTCACCAAGCTGAATCCCATTACCTTGCAGTAATCCCGAGGGGATCTTAGCTGTTGCGTCGAGCACTGTAATAAAGAATTCCCAAAGTTCACTACTGTTTGCATTGGGGAGCAATTATTAATTTATAAACTCCTTATGGCTGAAGTACCGACCTTACTGTGTCAACAGTTTTCTTTTGTTTGATGTTGACTAAAATAATTTAGTGTAACGTACATACTGAAAATTTTAAATCAACTTACCACTTATCGTCATTTACATTAGGTTTAAATTGAATTATTCTTGTTTATTATCATGCTACAGATAATTATAGTTTATTATAGCTATACTAATAAGGTAAATATTGAAAATAAATTGTAGCCATGACTCACTCACCCATGTTTTTAGGAATACTTTTTTTTGTTTAATATATATAATCTATACTATAATAAAACTGTAACAAGTCGAAATCTGTACATTAAATATTTT
>JACEII010000017.1:4191449-4376873 GCA_014332785.1 Antheraea mylitta | reverse complement strand
CGGACTACTAAAGCGAGCGCTTAAGGCACTCATCCGATTTTATTTTGGCAACCAGCTCAAGGGTGCACGGCACACCTCGGCTTGGCTGTTGCCTGTTGCATACAAAATCGCGACCTATCTTAGCCAACCTAGCTAACTATTTATATATGTACGAGTTGTTGAAACGTATATGTGTACCAAGCATACACGCCTCAACAACTCCTCCATATATTTATTATCGGAAAATTGAGAGTTTTTCAGTTCGATAAGGGGAATAAGTAAACCCTTCCACTTTCATGTGTAAGCGTGTAGGCGTGCACGTGTGTGGGGGTGATCGTGTAGAGTTGTAGCAGTGATGTATATTTGTGTGTCACCGTATCGCGCAAGCAACGCACTCAAGGGCTCCCTACCGAGGGATCGAACCTAATGGGAGGTCTAATCCGGTATGTTACTAAGGGATAATGTAGCATTCTAATGGTAAACGAATTATCGAAATCCGTCCAGTAGTTTGACTTTATTCGTAACTAACATACAAAAATACTACGATTCCTCTTTATTATAATAGTTTAGAAAAATAATTTGAATCTTATGCGTTACTGATAGGGTCGTTAATAGTGCGAAGTTTGTGTGTAATCACCACGAACGTCGCCATGGCCGATTTAAGTTTAGGGTGCGCCTATAGATGTTTTACATCAAAAATCACATGTAATCTGGGTATATTTGAGTGAGACCGGGGATAGTTAGGATTCACAATTGGAAACGGTAGTTGTGGCTGCAATCGGGTATCAGTTTTATTCAATTTTATCGCTTTTAAAAATACAATTGAAACCAGTGATAACGAATTTGGTGCAGACGAAGTTGCACGGGTCAGCTAGTGTTTAATATAGCAGATTATTTTAAAATAATTCCATAACAAAGATATAGTATGTAACTTGAAATAATTACAATATGTATTATATTTATAGATATACTAGCCCCTGCCCGCGACTTCGTCCGAATAGTAATAGGAACTTTGAGCTAACGCTAACACGCAGCGGAAGCTCTCAAGAGAAAAAAAATCTCAATTTTGAAATGTTATTCCTTAGTACTCCGCTCCTATTGGTCTTAGCATGATGATATATAGCCTATAACGTTTCTCAATAAATCAGGTATATAACACTGAAAGAATTTTTCAAATCGACCCAGTCATTCCTGAGATTACCCTCTACAACATCACTAACTCACAATGCCAGAAACTCACAAACTTTACCTCTTTATAATATTAGTATAGGAGTATAGATTAGAAAAATATGTCGAATGAAATAGATAAAGAAGCTTGATTTAGATACTTACTATTTAGAGCCCATAATTTAGTCCCACGCAATTGTCTCAACATAATTTGTCCATGACGCCGGCATTCTGGGTTATGGACGCGAGAAAAATTTGGCGCAAAAGTCGGAAGAAACGTGTAAAAATCTTCGAATTCGCTTTTGAGTAGGTTTCGTCTATTTAGTGCGTCTGTAATATGTTTTAAATTAGATTCACTTTTAGAATATCGTTCTTGGCTTTCAAAAAACCCTTCATCCGCTACTTTTTGTTTTTGTTTACTCTCTTTAGCTTTATTTACTAGTTTTAAGTCATCTTCATTTTCATCCTTTGTTGATTTTTCTTTTGTAATCTGAATACCTTTAGAAAGTTTTATCTCTTCATGGATTTTATCTTTATGATCCTGAGTAGATTTCATTTCTATTGAATTCTCTAATCGTGTATTCAATTTATCCGTTTCTTTTTTTGTCTTTTGTTCATCTTTTGCGTCTACTTTCGTTACTTTCTTTTCAGCACTTTTTCTAAAAATTATGTTATCTTGCTTTTCAGTTTTATTTTCTATGATGTATTTGTTTATAACTTCTTGTTTTTGAAAGTCTGGTGATGTTTGTATGTTTTTACGTGTTGTACTTTTATGCAAATCTTCGTCGTTTTGTTGCTCGATATTTGTTAATTTATAATGCATATTATTTGTATTCTTCTCGTAACTAAGTATTTTGTCTGGTTGTATTTTTGAAATAGATTTGGTTCGGTTTTTATTTACATTATCTTCATAACCTGCATCACTTTTCGTCGAAATTAGGTGTAAGCTTTCTTTGTCTTTTGTTTCTTTGGAAGTATGTTTTATACCATCTTTAGTAATTTTAAGACTTTCCTTGATGTCATTGGTAATTCTCGTAGTTAAGTTATAATCATCTTTTACATTTTCATTACTCACCTTATCGTCAACGTCGTCATTCTCTAGATCACTATCTTTTTCATACTCATCTTTATCATTATCGTCGCTATATGCATCATTATAACCACTTCTTTTATTACTTATGTCTTTATGTAAATTTTTATTCATGTCTTTTAATGTTAAAAAATTTGTTTTATATCGTTTTGATAAGTTTTCTGTTATTTTGTTACTAATCTTGTCATCCTCATAATCTTTATTTTTTACGTTACTGTGTATTTTTTCTTCTGATAATGGCTTTTCTGAACTTTTTATTTTACTATCTTTAAATTTATTTACCACATCATTTATCTTGTTGTCTGTATTTATACTAATATCATATTCATTATCATGTTCTTCTGAAGTATAGAAACTCTGAAAATTATATTCATCTGCATACTGCTTTGGTACATCAGATTTCTGCTTTAAATCACTAAATTTAAATTTTCTTTCAACGTGTCTTCTTATTTGAGGTTTGCTTTTGTCATCTTTATCATGTTTATTTTTACTTGTAAGTACTGTTTGCTTAGAAGGTTCGTTTTTATCATTGTCAGAGTCAATTTCAGTTTTCTTTTTCAATTCAAATCCTTTAGACTTTCTTAATAAATTTGGTTTTTTCAGTGGTTCATCTTCTTCATCATACTCATAGTCCTGATCAATACTGTCATCCAAATCTTCAACAGATTTGTCTTTTTGTTCGTCTTTTTCGACATCAGACCCATCGTCACCAAACAAACTCCAAAAGGATCTACTAATAATTTCTAATTTTTCTTCCAACTTATTTAAAGCTTCTTTCGGGTATTCTTGCATAAAACCTGTTTCAAATTTAAGGAAGCTAAAATCTTCATTTTCGTCTTCAGGCTGTTCTTCGTTGTTCGATGACTTCACACTAGCTTTATTTAAATTAGAGCTTTGTTTTTCATGTAAACCTTTTTTCGATCCTTCATGAATATGTTTATTATTTTCAATATCACTGTGCCACTTATCACCAAATTTTACGTCACAATTTTCACAATATTCCTGTTTTTTTGCACCGTCGTGGGAACTTTTGGACAAATCGCGTACACGGAATCCGGTTATCAATGTAGTTAAGCAGATTAAAATTAGAGCTAGCGTCCATCGGTGGGCCATGATCTACGCGTTGATATTTCACCGCGTCATATTCGAACTGGAGTGTCTCATGCACAGGCCCTGGCGTTTATTTGTAACTCATTGAGCCGGGAGTCTATAATGATGTTACGCGGTCTAGGTTATGGGTTAGTAGAGTAAACTGAAGAGATATTTAGTTAGAATAGGTGCGTTTCAGAGGTTAATGCTAGCGTACTGACGGTCGAGCTCATACGATGGCATACGTCCAAGACCAGTGTAAAAATAGTGTTGTTGTAAACGTTCGTCGGGCGGGCGATTTGGATTGATGATAAGGTTGACTAGTTCATTGCGATTTATAATTAAAAAATAATTAAAACGTATTATTTTCATGATTAATTAAATTATATTATGAAATATATTTATGTATCGGTTTTATTTGAGACAGCAACATTTGACTAAGATCTTGTAACAAGGGTTCATTATATGCTGGCTTTTGTTATTAAGAATAAAGAAATTTATATTGATTTACATGCAACGTGCAAATATTAAATGAGTATTAAAAAGGTAACAAAAAAATGAATTGCAATTGAAATAAAGTCCTGTACAAATAAAAGCGATTTGATACTTTCTTCCTATTTTTATTTGGGTACTGTAATTATCACGTTCTTTATTCAGTTAATGAAACAAAGCCGCACGCATAGTAGGCCTATTTGCGTTTTTACTTTCTTCATAAATATATTTTTCATAGACTTCTTAATGCTACAATAATAGATTCTTACGGACGCTCTAAAAGTTTGTGGAAATTCCGTGAAAGCTAAATATCTTCTAATAGATATTATTAAATTTAATACTAAAAATATGTTCAGTACTCGTCTCGATATTAAACTAATATGGATAAAATAGATTGAGAAAAGAACACAAAGTAAAAAAAATATTAAGTATGTTTTGATTTAGCGGCTTAAACTAATCACAAACAATATCTCACTACATATTATAAAACAAAATCTTCTGCCACGTCTGTCTGTTCGCGATAAACTTAAAAACTGCTAAATGGATTTTCATGCAGCTTTCACCAGTAGATAAAGTATTTTTTGAGGAAAGTTTAGGTGTATAGTTTAGCAAGCTTTTTATTATCAGAGCGAGAAAACGTACGCCGGGCCCGCTAGTTAATATATATTTTTTTATATTATAATAATTACATTCAAGTTTTATTTGTTTTAAATGTATCCATATATTGCTAATATTGGTAATATTATAAACGCGAAAGTCAGTTTGTTTCCTCTTTATGTTATGCTTTCACACCTAAACTACTTTGTAGTCCGGTGAAGGTGTTAAGACCTTGCTAGGTCAATAGCGTAGTCAGATCGAAAAAAAAGGCTTAACTACTCAACCAATAATATAGAAATATTGCATACCTACTGTCAGGGATACAAAAAAGAGATGGGATACTTTTCACTTATAAAACTGTTCGTTCCCGAGGGATAAATTAAATATACCCGATTAGGCCTCCCACGGCAGCGGCTCAAGCCTAGGTTCGATCTCGCGATTTTGCATGCAACAGGCAACAGACAAGCCGAGGTGTGCCGTGCACTCTTGAGCTGGTTGCCAAAATAAAATCGGCCGAGTGCCTTAAGCGCTCGCCTTAGTAGTCCGGTGAAGCTGTTAAGACCTTGCTCGATCAATAACGTAGTCATTTCGAAAAAAAAAAGGATAAATTAAATCTACATTAACGAGAGCAAAGCCACGGGTAAAAGCTACTATAGTATATATAATTACATTAAATATATAATGTGTATTGAAAATATTAAATATAAGTTTTCATACTTTTCAAGTAATATAATATATAGAAGTTTCATGTTGAATAAAGCGCCTGCATAAGAATTATCAACAACTGACTCCTCGTATCGCGTGACTACGCTAATTACAACAGGCGTATTAATATACAATTAGTACATGCCGACTGTAAAATAAATATGAAATGTTTTGAAAGAAAACAGTTTTTGAAGTATTTATACTAAGTAATAGACTGGTATTATTTTAAGTGGAATATTGAATTAATGTAACTATTTTTTTATTTCATTAATTAAGATGATGATTTTTGACATACACACACATATAATAAAACTATTCGTGTTCAGTTTGCCGTTCCAATGATATTTTAATTTCAAATCAACACCTTAGTCCTTTTATATCTTCTGTATACGTGAAGCAAAATGTTTGTACCCCTTTTTAACCTATTTCCCGTGAACGGATGAACTTGAAATTTGGCATAGTTAAAGTTTATATCGCGGAGTTGTGCAGAAAGCTTTATTTTATATAAAGTGCATTAGAATTACATTAAATTTATTAAAATATGCACTACTCACACTACTGCTTGAATTTTACACAACATATGCATACATGTAAATAAAAAAGACATTTTGACAGGGCCGTCAATAACGACTTCTAAAAAGGTTGCTATGCTCGACTATATGTATTTTTTAACTCTTACGTTCCAATTACCATTTTTCATCCTACATTCAACAATGATATTGTAACATATAACTATTATTGTAATGTTTATTATTTTTTATGGTGAACTCACTTCAAATGATGATTTAATAAAAAAATGAGCCAAATAATGCTTTGTATAATAAAAATAACAATTTTGTACATAAAAGTAATCCATTACTTAGACCTCCGTGGTTACAATGTTGCTATTCAACCTCATGTAGCAACAAAAAAGAATTAATTTTCAAAAGCTAATGGTAGTATTAAAAACATTTTTGTATTGGATTCATCATTTGATTGTATTGTGGATCCATTACTTTTCCAAACGATGATACTGGGCATATCACTATTTCTCATAATGAACAGACTACATTTAAATCAATATCACCCAAAAATACCACCTACCCATGATGTCGTGTAAAATTAATTGAAAATTGTGTCATGGGTTGCGATAAATTTCTTCATTTTCGTAAAGTTATGTTTGCTTAAAATTTGAGAGATTTACCACGTATAATCAAAAATTGGAAACAAAACTAACTTAGAATAAACTGTTTAGATCGGAACACAAAATAACCCTGAAAATATTTTCGATGGAATGTTATCACGTTACCATGGCAACGTATAATACTGACGCTAACACGCAGTGGAAGCTCTCAAAATAGCCCAATTTTGAGACATTCTTCATTAGTGCTCCGCTCCTATTGGTTTTAACGTGATGATATGTAACCTATAGCCATCCTCGATAAATGAGCTATCTAACACTGTAATAAATTTTCACATCGGACCGGTAGTTCTTGAGATTAGCGCGTTAACCATACAAACAAACAAACAAACTCTTCAGCTTTATATATTAGTATAGATGGAAAGCGTTCTCTGACGATGACGAAAGTTCCATGGTTTTTGTACCACACAAAAAATGTGTTCAACGTGCTTAGATAAGTTTTTTTGAAGTTTTTACTTTAAAAGGTACAAGTAAAACATTACTACAGATATTTACTACGAAAATTACAAATATTTAGGTATTAAATATAAAAAAAAACGTAATTTCATACTAACAACGTATTAATGTAGTGAAAAATAGTTGTCCAATATTTCTAAAATAATAAGTATTTCGACCGCTATGACGACGATACTATGGCCTGGCAGAGTAGGTAGCAAACTACCCGTGGCAACGAGTCTTACACTGCTGATCCTCTCTCACCAATAACAGGGCAAAAAACAATCTCACTCACCTGATGATGGTCTAAGGCCCAGACCGTGAAGCTAGAGCACTTATCCGTCGCAGCACCATCCGCAAGATACATATGAATGTATCAGACGTTTAATATTGTTGAGCACGTCACTATACACTCCGTATGTCCATACATAAACGTTAAATAACACGAGCCGCGCGGCAACACAATGTACAGTTATTATTTGTATAACAATTTTGGAACATACGTTGTATGAAAACAACAACGACGAGCGACCTTTAACGTGACTTAGTAGTACCGATGTCGCGCAAACAGCAACTCACAGCCGCGTATATATTTGTTATGTTGGCAGCAGTATAGCGCTTATTTTTTAAGCGCTTTGATTGGAAGTGAGAAGCTTCTCACCCCTAATTGGTGTTTGAAAATACAATCGGTAAATCGGCCCAAACAACCCTTGTTTCATACGGAACGCATTGCGGTCGGGTTATCTGGAATCTATAATTTACATAGGGTGTCATAGTTTTTCTGATGGGCATCAAATTTAACTGAAATAAATAAAAATAAAAAAATAAAAATTTAATTGAAAATAAAGTATCATCGGGTGGAACAACTACAAAGAACCAGGGGACCGCAGGTTGAGTATAGCTGATTTAAAGAAACTAAAATTGGCATCTCTCTCTCCTTAAAAGTTTTGTCGACGTTACACATATCATATGATACGTAGTTGTAACTTAATTTGTATTCAGAGCGGTCAAAAAGTTCATTAATGTATAAACATGAGAAATACAGATTTGTGACAAAGATCCATAAAAAATTCTTTTGATTCTTTTTAATGTATGCCGTTTCTAAACACCTGTTTCATTAAAATTTATAAGGTATTAATATTCAACACAATGGCACATTATTTCTTAATAAATGTTTTACGTACGTAATGTTTTAATATAATACGTAAGTAGTATTTCGCTTTTAATGCTTTTTCGTTTCTTTAAGTGTTCTTAGAAATTAAAATCGATCTTTTGTTATTTTTCCATTATTTGTGTAAATCAATTTGCGTTTTCTATAGGGTAAAACGAGTAACGTTTGACGGCTTTAACATCTTAATCTATCATTTCTTCTGCCCCAAATTCACTCCCGCTTTGTTCATGGCTGTGACCATTTTGATAAAAGTCAAAAAGCCAAGGCGAATTCCTCGTCAAAACGGATCATGTAAGCCCAAACACAAAATAGCTGCTGTAAACAGCTGAGAAGTTCCACTCTAATATCAACAAACTTCATCGCCAAAATAGGTTTGAGGCATTATATACGAGTATTTAATTTTTATTGCACAACATTGCCAACTGTACTAAATTTTTATTAAATTTAGCTGATGGGAACTGAGTGAAATTCGTATGTGTTGTTTAAAGCTTTATTTTTCACCTCTAGCGTGGTTTTTTTTTTCAAATTTGAACGATTATTCGCGGTCTTGAGTGTTAGTAAATTAATATGAAGTTTAAAGGCGATGAAAATATCAGTGAATACACTCTGTTTTCCCCTTTAGGGTATGAATATAATAATAAGAATTTATTCCCCAAAGAAAATTACATGATAAATGTTTACAAAATTAAAATGTCACTGATAGAGAGCACCAATTTAAGCTCACTTTGACGTCTGTACTAGTCTTGAGACTATATCACAGACGTCAGCGCAAACTGTATTAATTTTATGGAAAGGATTAGTAAAGAGGAATAATTATTAAAATAGATTGTATCACTGTAATTATCATGAGTTCCTACTATTTATGATTGTTGAGCGTGGTGTGTAAATACGTGGGTGTGTATTTATAGGTGCATCTATGTATATATTTTCTTCATATTCCATACCACTCATCAGTATAATCTATTCATATGAAAAGAATCAATAAAATCGGTTCATAATTGGCGAAGATATCAATAAACTTTTTTTACATATTTAAGTAGGACCACTCACAAATATAACCTATTCATATGAAAAAAAAATCAATTAAATCGATTAACAATTGGCGAGAAATAAATTTTTTATTAAGTTAATTATAAAAGCAAGATGAATCCGTACAAGATATAGGTACTTTTCATATATAAATGTTTCTTTGTAATGTACAAAAACACACACTGTACATTCCAACGATATCTTTCTAAAGGCAGTGATGGACGTTTTCGCAACTTAACCCTGTCCCACGATTAGAACTCACTGTAATGTATACAAACAAAACTCATTGTATTTTAATCCGAGTCAGTTTATTGTAGCATTACAAATTTTGTAACAATTGGTAATAATGACCTAGAGATTGTTAATTCTTTAGGATTACACTGAGTTTATTTACTATAGTTAATTGAATGATATTTTTTTTTCGTGAAAAAAAAATTTAGCATATATGAAAAAGGAAATGTTTCCATGTTTGAATTCTTACTTTTTTATTTATTTTATCTTTTAATTCGCTTTAAAAAGTTACAGTTTTATTCATTTCGAAGTAAATTAAATAACACAATTAGTTAATTTCTGAGAAATATACTCGCAAGCGTCATACTATCTAACGGAAAAAATACAAAATTAACGAATATACTGCATTTGAAATCTTCAAAATAACATTTGGATTGGATATAATTCTATCTTGTAGTTATTTTTATTAATTAGGGTTTATTGTCCATTATCTCGCTCTATTTAATGTAATACTAGCGGGCCAGGTTGACGTTGCCCCTCCTTAGTAATAGAAAAACTGGACAAATTATCTATATATTAATACGTTAGATAGACTATATATAAAATGCGTTAGAATCACATTAAATTAAAATATGCACTACTCACACTACTGCTTGAATTTTACACAACATATACACACATGTAAATAAAAAAGACATTTTGACATGTGTTTTGATTTTTTGAGTTTGGATTTTTATGTTTTGACAGGGGTGATTAGGTGTTCAAAAAGGTTGTGAAGGAGGTTGCTCTGCTCGACTGTATGTATTTTTAACTCTTACGTTCCAATTACCATTTTTCATACTACATTCAACAATGATATTATAAAATATAACTATTATTGTAATGTTTATTATTTTTTATAGTGAACTCACTTCAAATGATGATTTAATAAAAAATGAGCCAAATAATACTTTGTATAATCAAGATAAGATTTTTGTTCATAAAAGTAATCCATGACTTAGACCTCCGCGGTTACAATGTTGCAATTCAACCTCATGTAGCAACAAAAAAGAATGTAGTTTCAAAAGCTAATGGTAGTATTAAAAACATCTTTGTCTTGGATTCACCATTTGATTGTATTGTGGATCCATTACTTTTCCAAACGATGGTACTGGGCATATCACTGTGTCTTATAATGAACAGACTACATTTAATTCAATATTACTCAGAAAGACCACCCACTCATGGTGTCGTGTAAAATAAATTGAAAATTGTGTCATGGGTTGCGATAAATTTCTTTGTTTTCATAAAGTTATGTTTGCTTAAAATTTGAGAGCTTTACCTCGGTAATTTTTCTAATTTATAATTAATTTCAAATTTCTTTTTACAGATAGATTTTTTTAAATGTTTATATAATTAAAGATCATGGCAATTAACTGAGTAGCCATAATGAAAACCTTTGATAATAGAAGTATACCATTTGACAAAAGAACCCTAATAAAGTTCAAACTTTAAAAAATCAAATATTGAATGTCAACCACTGGGCGCCCACTAGTATACATAACCTACCTCGTTAATCACTTTATCTACTGGTGAAAACCACATGAAAATCTGTTTAGTAGTTTTTGAGTTTATCGCGAACAGACAGACAGACGTGGTAGAGTACTTATTTTATGGCATTTATGTCAAAAATTCACCATTTTTTTTCTGAAACTACGGCTCTCTCTATATAAATTAATATGAGAAAACAATATCATCCAGTCATTTAACTAAACAGATGTCAAGATATATGAAAATCAGCATTTGTATTGCAAACAACAATATATATTATCCTCTTCACTACCACATCGTTACATTTGGATCGTTTTAAACAATCTTTATAAATTATGGTCTAAATACATTTTTGATCTATAAGATACATTATTACAAAGTTTCATCGAATATCGGTCAGTAGTTTTTGCGTGATACAATAA
Source organism: Antheraea mylitta (assembly GCA_014332785.1). Lineage (NCBI taxonomy): Eukaryota > Metazoa > Arthropoda > Insecta > Lepidoptera > Saturniidae > Antheraea > Antheraea mylitta. The sequence continues at coordinate 4,365,756 of JACEII010000017.1, read as the reverse complement.
CAAATATCATATCGAATCTCTATGTATACATACGCAGTCTACTAGAGAATCATCCTTAAATTGATTAAAACTTAATCGGTGTTATAACAAAAAAGTTAGATACGTATTGAATACTTGCTTAAAATGGTTACGTTTTAAATGCACCCCGCTCGCTGAATGTTTGCCATCTTGCTCTTTTGTCTCGCTTTGGTTAGGTTAGTATAGACTTGCGAAAAAAGGATAACACGAACTTGCCTCGGGCGAGCGCGGTACATTTAGTACAAAACCTTTTTAATAACACCGAGTATGATCATGTTACAAAATTTTGAGGTAGTTAACCTGTGACCTTTCAGCTATAGTAAGATTCTCCGTTATTACACCACGAAGCAGGAAGGAGTTCCGATTCTGACGCGGCCGGGAACGGTTGTGTCCGCGCGCTCGGAGCGATATCTCGATTTTCGTAATTATTGTGATACAGTGTATACAGTATAGCCTTCGCTATTACTTCGTCAGTGTTCGGCTTTCGCCGTGAAGTGCCAAACTGGCTGACGTAGCGCACACGTGCACCGCATCTGCGTAACACCTGCGTTCTTTTTCCTGAAATTGAGTGAGACCCTTCCTTTGTATTTATTTATTGCTTTGTTAATTATATTATATTGGTACATTTATTTGTTTACTCATTAGTTTATCTATTTATTTATGTAGTTTAGTCGTCATTTCTTTATAACTTTATTTATTTCAATTATTTATTTCTTTAGTTGTCCATTTATTTATTTGTTCTATATCTATGCAAATTATTTACCTTGCCTGTCTCGCTAACGTATTTCCTGTATTGCTTTCTTCTTCTGGTTCATTTTAAACAGCTCTCTTGATCCGCATCCAGGATAGACCCGTAATTAACCGATTCGGCGTGCCCTCCTGCCCTTAAGGCAGGGAGGTTGGTTCGCGTCCCCCTAGGGCCACGGAATGGCTCTCAAAAACGATTTCGTGTTAGGACTCCGCGACGACTTATGCGCGACTTACTTGCGCGTCATTGTCTCCCGTTCACGGTATAGATAGGTCAGATAGGTCGCGATTTTTGCACAAAACAGGCGACAGCCCAAGCCGAGGTGTGCCGTGCACCTTTGAGTTAGTCGCCCAAACATCCCAAATCGGCTGAGTGCCTTCAGCGCTTGCCTCAATAGTTCAGTGAAGCTGTAAAGACCTCTCCAGGTCAAAAGCGTTTTCAGTTCGAGGAAAAAAAATACACCACGAGGCTTACTTGGTACGTAACTAAACATTAAAAACAAAGAAAATAGGACACGAATATTCTTCTTTTGAGTGTTTTAATATTTTGTAACGCATAGAAATAAATAACAATGCTAATGAAATTAATATTCATTGTTCATATCGTGACTTTGAGTGAATCACGTGAACGTCTTCCTCTAATGTCTATTGCTTATTACATAACGCTTGCCTGTTCACACGTAGACTATAACACTGGTCCTATATTATCATTATGAATACTAATAAAGGAAATTCGTGTAAAAACCGAACGATATATAATAAACACGAGTAATTTATTATTCGGGAACTAATTTTGAAGAATTTCCGCGAACTCTTTGTTCTTAGTACACACGTAATTAGAGGATGGTTAATTAAAAAAACTCGTGCGACTGATATAATACATGCGAGTTAGTTTATAATAAATACGCTGATATTATAAAAAAGGTATGTCATCACGGTAGCCGTTCGATAAGTTTTTGCCTTGCAAGGTACAGTGCAATGACCCTGGCTTACTTTTACCTTAGCGTTGCTTTTTCGAATTTTGACTACAGAGACACAAATATGTACTTATTTAATGCGTCTACCTGACATGAATTACTCCCACACTAATTGCAAGGGCGTAGAAAAATTTTAAATGCAACAATTATCAATATTCAAATGTACGTAATAAAAAAAAACTATACTAATATTATAAAGAGGTAAAGTTTGTGAGTTTGTGACGTTGTAATGTTGTGACGTTGTAGGGGGTAATCTCAAGAACTACTGACTTTTTTTTTTTTCGAACTGACTACGCTATTGACCTAGAAAGGTCTTAACAGCTTCACCGAACTACTAAAGCGAGCGCTCAAGGCACTCAGCCGATTTTATTTGGGCAACTAGCTCAAGGGTGCACGGCACACCTCGGCTTGGCTGTTGCCTGTTACATGCAAAGTCGCGACCTATCTTAGCTAACCAAGCTAACTATTCATATATGTTTAAGTTGTTGAGATGCATATGTGTAACAAGCATACACGCCTCAACAACCTCTCCATACATTTTTTTATCGGAAAATTAAGATTTTTTTTCAGTTCGATAAGGGAAAAAATAAAACCCTTCCACTTCCATATGTAAGTTTTTCGGCGTGCACGTGTGTGGGGGTGATCGTGTAGTGTTGTAGCAGTGATGTAAATTTTTATGTCACTGTATCGCGCAAGGAACGCACTCAAGGGCTCCCTGCCGAGGGATCGAACCTAGACTTGAGCCGCTGCCGAGGGGTACCTGATCTGGTGTGCAGGAGCAAAATTTACCCCCAGACCACGGCGGCGTGATCTGTGGTTACGCGGGCGAGAACTACTGACCATTTGAATAATTCTTTCGGTGTTATATAGCTCATTCATCGAGAATGATCATAGGCTATATATCATCACGCTAAGACTAATAGGAGCGGAGCACAGATGAACAATGTTTAAAAATTGGGATGTTTTTTCTTTTGAGAACTGCTGCCTGTTAGTGTTAGTGTATTTAAGCCACGCGAACGAAGTCGCGGGCAGAGACTAGTTGTAAATAAATTCTTACCCGTATCAAAATAATGAGCGTTGAAAATCCTTAATGAATCATATTTCATCTTTATGATCAATTTAAACTATAAGCTGATAAATGTTCACTCTGATCATAGAATAGAATATCGATAATGGCAGATGCGCAAATCGTTACTTGTTAAATAAAAAAAGAAAACTATGTGACCAGTAAGAAATATAAAACAGTATGTAAATTTGTTTGTTTACTGCGTTTTTACGCCTTACCTATTCAGATCATAATGACAATTTGCATACTTATTATAAGGGTACAGAAATGGACATAGGGTACCTTTCATATGAATAACAGTACTGTTCTTTAGATATAATACATTAACATTATATGTAATTTACATTACATTTACACTTTACATTTACAAATATATATTTGCATTTGCATTAGTTAATAAGCGAACGAAGTTACAAGTTTGAACAAGACTTTCTGAAACTCTACAATTTTCTTAAAAATCTCATCAAGTTTCGCCTACGCGAGTCTAGATAATCAAAATCATAGGTCTCGAAAACTGGTTCTTTATGAATATCGTGTTTTATTTGCTTTCAATGAAAAATGACATCGTTATTAGAAAATTAGCAGAATAACACGAGGTCAAATCTGTATTTATACGGATACTATATTACCACTACACGCCCTCTATTTTAAAACCAGTTAACTGTTTAAGATTATTGCCTGGGACTAAATTTGTAAAGAATTTTATGCTTTACAACTTTAGTATAACTCTAAAATGTCAAGCGGAGCATAGAAACGAGATTTGATTTGGAAAAAGTAATATTTTTATGGTCTTTGACCCCGAATGTCTTGTCTCCGGTACACAAGAACGTGTATGATTTTTAAGACAGATTCCAACGTAAAATCTATAGACTGTAATCGAATTAGAAGTTACCACAAACATAAAGTATCTTTCCAAATTGTTTTAACTCATAAGATATTCAAAGTGGAGTTTTAATTTTCATTATAGACTACTAATCAGACCTACATAATGAGTTACTCGTATCGAAACTCTTTCTCAACAATAACTGCAGGTTTTCTTTCTTCGATGTTCACACAATAATTTTAAACCTAGTCACTTTAGTTAGAGTTTTCATTTCTACAACACATCAGAACCTATTATGTACCAAAACAGAGCTAGACATACTTGTTAATTTATGAAACTGTAAATTAGCTACTGTTTAAACTACTATGAAAGATGGATCAGATACAAATGAGCCTCGGGTTCGAGTCTATCTATATTTCTATACTAATATTATAAAGCTGAAGAGTTTGTTTGCTTAAAGGTGCTAATCTCAGGAACTACTAGTCTGATTTAAAAAATGATTTCAGTGTTAGATAGCTCATTTATCTAAGAAAGCTATATATAGGCTATAGGTCATTAAACAACACGCTAAGACCAGTAAGAGCGGAGTACCAACGAAGAATATGTCAAAATCGGGGTTAGCATACGTATTATTTCAAAAATATTTTCACCTTCTACGTAAACGAATTCAAGTTACGAGTTAAAGTTAGCGTTAACCCAAAATAACTATTACACGTGGATCAAGGCGCGAGCTGAAGCTAATATATTACAACACCGATTTACCGCAGAATTATTTCGAGCACAATGTCCAGCCAGTTTTACTATCCAAAGGTTATTGTATGGTGAATCATTGCGTGAAAGATAGTGAGTCTGAAAATGATTTGCTTCCTGTACACTCACTGAAAATGTTAGTATTGATTTAATAAAGAACGTACAGTGAAAGATGATAAGCCTGATCGAGTTTCTTGCCGACTCTTCTCTGTGACTGATATTTTTTCCGTCCTTTCAACATACATAGAGCCCATTACGTATTCTGATTCATACTCATAGGTCTGTTGACGATTCACAAATAACGTATGTATCTACGAATCTACGTGCGTCCAATCACACAAATAAAAACCCGTTATTAAATCTAACTCCTATCTATCATTCATAAGTATTATTAGGAAATATTAATTTGATAACCAATTAATCTACACATTAATGTCATTAGGTTATAAAATTAAACGTTTATTCGTGAGATTTCGTCTGAGCCAGCCCTTACTACGGGATATATTCTGAAAGATCTGACGTATTTTTAAATCATAATGATCATGCGTACCGCTTTTTAACGTAATGAACATAGTAAGAATGCAGTTAAATTAAAATTGCAAGCAGAAGTGAATGTAGGGATAGTGCTACCTCAGTAAATTCTTTATAATATCACTCTTTAACTATTCTACTATGCAATACTCCATGAGATGTAATAATGTAAATGTTAACTGTCTGACATCAACAGTATCGGTTGTGATGATTTAGCAAAAGCGTGTTTGGACATCTTACAATTGTTATGTATCAGTGAATTTCGATGAAAGGTAAGCGTCTTCATTGGATCATAGCGTAGTTGTAGAGAACTTCGAAAAGCTAGATTTCGTAAAAGATTGGCATAATCTAAATACTAGAGATTGAAACAAGCTGGTCGTCCCATGTTTCAGACTCAGTAAAGTCAGTAACCGTTCTTAGATATTGAATTTTACAGCAAAGCAAATTTCCCATTTTCCGAACTGTAAATTTATGCGTCACGTCAAGCGGGTTATGTGACAAAAGGCAATTATAGAATGGATCAATATGTCAACGATGGTGGTATTAAAAATTGTTTACTCTCTGTTTATCCAGCAAAAACGATTGTACCATGTAATGTATTTTAATATATATGTATGTTAAAAAGATAAACCAGATCGAGATTTTTTCCAGTTCTTCGACGGTAGTTTTGAAATTCATAAGTACTTTATGAGGGCCTAAGTTCAAGTAGCCGCAACTCTCAATTATAATATCACTTAATAAGTGCCTAAAAGTATTATTTTATTGCATTTGAATGTTAGTCATTCTTTAAGCTTGTCCCATTATCATATTAGGCTACATTAACACTAAAGGTTGGTTAAGTTTGTGGTCTAACACTAAGCTTATAGAGTATAAAATAATATAAAAAACCATATCGACCACAAAGTACATACCATCTCCAAATTTTTACGGGCAGTCATATTTTATAGGCGTAATTTGTCGAGTGTATAACAAAACAGTTCATCTTATATGCCTCTATATGTTAACACGAATGCTAAAACCATTTATTCCTAAGCCGCAATGTTTATATAGCAACCATTTACTATATTTGTTTAAAGTGTTAAAGTTGAGAATTTCAGGTCTCGGCCACGCTGGTATTAACCATTTCATCTTATAATATTTATTTACCTATTATTCATAGATGGTATATCATTTTGTGTCATTGTAGGCTCAAATGTATGAAGTACTATGTCGCCTATTTATAAATAGGTAAATTTATATCTTAAAGACTATCAACAATTTAACTAAATACATAAAATTAAAGTGTTTTATTGTGTCGTAGATCATCTCTGAAACGTCTAAATAAATTTCAATGACAGTTTTACTGGTAGTTATCAGATCTTTTAATATATAATTTAGGCTATAATCTTTACGCTTTTCTATTCTAAGCAGCGACGAGTTAAAGTAAAAAAAATAATTTAAAACGGCTATGATAAAGGATAAGACAACAATATAAGACAATACATAATCATCATTACATAGTATAAAACAAAGTCCTCTGTTACATGTGTCTGTTTGTTCGCAATAAACTTAAAAACTACTAAACAGATTTTCATGCGGTTTTCACCAGTGGATAGTGCTTCATGAGGCTTAGGTACATATTGTGTCAAGTTTTTTTTATATTATTAGAGTAAGACGACGTCCGCTGGACCCGCTAGTTAATCTATATAATTCGTACTCATTTCATAATATAACAAAACATTTTCACGTAAATAAAGTCATAGGTACTAACTAGTTTTATCCAACTGCCTGCTTGAATCAAATATAGAATCAGCCAACAAAGTACAAGAAGCATTAAGCTTAAATCTCCTACTTACGCTTCGAATGCAGTCCGTCAAAACGTGGTGTACTTTAGAGATAAGCTCACAAATCAGATAAATTGTAAATGACTCCCTAAATCTAATATATAAAATTCTCGTGTCGCGGTGTTTGTGGTTAAACTTTCCCGATTCTCATGAAATTTTGTGTGCATATTGAGTAGATCTGAGAATCGGACAACATCTATGTTTCATCCCCCTAAATGTTAAGGGTAATCCACCCCTTAATTTTTTTTTTCAATTTTAGATTTTAAAAATATATTAATTTTTTTTATGATACAGCATTAGTAAATTCATATAACCCTGAATTTTCAACCCTTTACAATCAACCCCTATTTTACCACCGCGATTTGAAACCGGTAATAACCGATTTGGTGCAAACGAAGTTGCACGGGCCAGCTAGTAATATTATAAAATTTATAAATACGAATGTGAGATTATTTGTTTGCAGTGTTTAAACACATTAAGTAGCCATAAATCCAGGGTATTTTTCATGCAGAAAAAGTACCCAAGGGATAGATCAAATCCACTTTAACGCGAACGAAATAGCAAGCATAACTACGAGTGAAAACTTTACTTTTATTTATATCTTCTATACATACAAAAATAATATAAATCTAATGTGTCTTGATTTTTTTAGATTTTAATAAAAAAATGAGGCAGGTGTCTTGGAATAAGTAATAAAATACGTATCATTTTTAGAAACATCTGTCTGTCTCTCTGTCTACTTTTTTTTATTGTAGCACGGCAAAGCGACTGCACTATGCCTGATGGTAAGCACAGTACAATCCAAAAATAATAGCGATCATCGATTAACACACTATCCATCGCTGTCGCCACTATCATGCCGGCCTGCAAAAAGTTGGATATGCACAGACTGATCCCGAAACGCGACCCGTAGAAGCGAATTACTATTACGGGCTTTTTCGCCATATACATGGTGGTTGCGACCCAGTCAGGCTGTAAAACCTTACCACCCCGCTTTCGCCGCCTCGTTCGTTATTCAGCAGGGTGCACCACGTGCAGGTGAGGTTGGCTTGGGTGTCGCAAGTCTTAATGTTATTCGACACCCTTTACACCCAAGTGTGTACTTGTATGAACACGCATTAGTGTTAAAGTACTGCATCGCACAGCTACAAGCACAAAGCATATCCTCGAGTAACATTTAATATTTGTTTTATAGAAATCGGTTCACTCTATCAAAAGTTATTGTAATTTTAATGACAACGCGACTTAAGTACGAGAGAAAATTAGATAAGTAAATTTACTAAATACGTTCAGATCATTGTATTGATCACTGTTTTTCTATAGTAGGTTCCACGGCAACGGAGTCGCGAGCAAACTTGTACATTACAAAAGTGAATTTCATTAGTGGAATGTGTTTTGAGCATAAATAATTAATTGCGGTTAAAAATGACCGCTAATTATAATATTATCCAAGGTAACTTCAAGAAATGTGCTTGTATCGTTTGATACCAAATTAATATTTGAAGACTGAGTAAAGTAAGACCAATTTTAGCATTAATTTTAGATTAATTTTAGCATTAAAACCTCTTTTTTTATGTCATATAGGAGGCAAACGAACAGGCGGGTCACCTGATGTTAGGCGATCACCGCCATCCATAGACACTAGCAACACGGGGTGAGTCGCAAGTGCGTTGCCAGACCGTGTTTTGAGGGATGGGGATAGGAGAGGGAAGGGGGCGAAAATAGGGAAGGGGAGAAGATGGGAAATGAGCATCCGACGCTCTCACTGACCGAACGAAACGCAACAATGCAAGCACTGTTACTTCACGTCGGTTTCCTATGAGAGGGTGATACTACCCCGGACGAGTCGACCCATTCATGCTAAAACTAATAATAACTTCAGCGTGGCTCTACCACCTTCGTAGAGTTTACGTATTTCCTTCGTAAATTTTAAAACAATGCACCGCAATGCTAACGAGAACTCACATGTTACTCAAACTGGATCATTAGGCCTAAACCAGCTTTACTAATCTATCAATGATAATTAATTTTAAAGTATTTTGGACGTCATGAGTTCTTGTAATATAGTCATATCATATACTGCGAGGAAAGCAGTTGACGGAATTTTTAAGAGTCTTTTAAAAACTTTACCGTCATCTCCTCATTTGTGACAGTGTGAACTGATTGTTATAATCGGAAATTAATTATAAATAAATGAATGTATAAACCCCAACGTGCCAGATACAATGTGTTCGTGTGTTTAGTTACTTGCGTATAATTTGTTACGGTATTTTTTGATATAAGTGTCTCCTTTCCTTGGTGTTTTATTCAGAGTGTTGTGTCAGTGTTTTTGGAATTTTTATTCATATTTAACTAGCTGATCCGTGCCCAATTCGTTAGGTGGTAAACATAAAAAAAACTACATTTTGTGACTTAAATATAAGAGTTAAACATACGCTGTCGGTGACTTTTTTGTAGACTTTATCAAGCTCTACAACTTTTCTCTAGGACATAATCATATATCTTTCATCGTTAAGGCAGCGTTCGTAAGAAACGTTTTCGTTCGACCGTTATATTTTCTGTGACTTACTTTGTAAATCCGATTACCACAAAAAAAGTATTTTTATTTTTCTAGTTAATATGTATGACACTCACAAATAACGTGGCTTTCCATTGGTAAAGGAATTCTCATAATCAAGATATTCCACTACAACCTCAGAAACTCACAAACATTACCTGTACATAATATTAGTATTGAAGTATAAATGTGATTTTGTACGCATTTAATTAAACAGTGCATCGACTGCGTAAGATTTTTTTATAAAAATCTATATTTTCTTATTATAAGCTATCGTTTGCCCGTTGCCTCGCTCGCGTTGTTATTGAATCAACGTGCCCTTCAATAATAATACTGTTTTAGGATGAAAAATGTATGTCCTTTTTGTACCCTTGATGACGTGTATGAAAAATATTATAATTATCAGTTAAGTACCTAAGGTGTGAGATTATAACGAATAACAAACAAACAAAACTCACAAACGCATTTATGACTTTAAATTAATACTCAACAAAATTACAAATCGACGTACGAAAAACATTGCATCAGAAGGACGTTTATTGTTAATTGTGACTGACTAAACAGATTTATTTTCCCAATAGCATTGTCCGAGGGTTGATCCGGTCAGGTCAAAAGTACGCGCATGTAAACGCGCCCAGTGCATATACCCGCGAAATGTCGATCGGCCATCATTGTGATTAGCACTATGGCGTCGCGCGCATGCGCCCTGATCGCTGCTCTGTTTCTCTCCGTGGCCGCGGCGCGCGAGTGTATCGAACTGACATTATCAGACAAAAGCATACTAAGTGAAAGCATTTTGAACAGTACTATAATAAAGCTGACCGCGAAAAATGATACGATCGAAGAGAGTGCACGTTTTAATGTTCTGGAGATGTGGGAGAAGTTCCCGAAAATTGTCGTCCCTAGTAACGGGACTAGCGAACGATGCAGGAGGGATAGCCAGCTGTTCTTGGACGGGCTGGAACGTTTAGACCTCTGGGCTTTGAAAAGTAAGATATTCATTTTATTATAATTTGTCGGGTATGATACAATATTATTTTGTAATTCACAGTGACCATATTGTTAAGCAACAGTTTTTTCCCTGGATAGTAGTAGATCTCTTATGCTTGAATTCTCACATGATATGTATATGTTTTTTTGTTAATTTTTATTTAATCAGCAACATGACAAGATGACGGTGAATAGAGATATCGCGAGGAAACCAAGAAGACCAAAAAATATTCTCGTACTATCGTCATTCACTAAAACATAAATCGGCGTAAAACTTGCATGTGTTTAAAGCACGTGAAGTCCCTCCTGAATGAGCCTTTGCCCAGGTGTGGGATATTTACAGGCTCTTAATATTCACATTTATAACGATTTTCGTATTGTAATTTTTTGGAGTATATAAGGTGCTCCATAATATACTTTATTCAAAAACGCCTTGTTTTTTCAACACAAATATATATTCTATAATAAATTTCAAAGTAAAACGATTTTTCCCTAATAAAATATTATATTAAGTGCTGGCATTGTAATAACACAGACAACTTGGGTAGTCTGATGTTTTGAAAAATTTCGAAAAAACTTTTCTACCTGCCTAACAAGGCCGTAACAGCTTCACCAGATCACGACTCGAAAAAAGAAAACAGACAACTTAATAACATTGTAGACTAACTTTGCCCTTGACTCTGGACGTCTTTATTACGCAGTAATAATTACAACTCGTATTCCATTTTAACATATATAGCATAATTTTTAAAAGTATTATTAAACAAAATTTTATAAGATGTCAATTTCAGAAATATATTATTACTTCCCATGTACAAATTGTCACTGGAACCAGATGGAGTTATTTTTTTTTACCAATTTTAAATAAATTATAATTCCTTAAACATGTTGATGAATACGGTGTATTTTCTGTATAAAAAATTTCATTAAAATTTGTGAAACCGTTTTGAACAGAAACACAGAAACAAACAGGCAGACTCAGATAAAAATGTCGTGTTCGTAATCAATATATTTTACAACAGACATTTATCATAGAATCAGAAAAAAATATTTGCACCACATAACTATTATATGTGTATGAACTTGCTAGAATAGAAATAAAGGTGGACAATTTGTACTTTTTCAAAAATCTTTTTTTATATATATGTTTTTTCGAACAAGACATATACAATAAATAAAAAAAAGGAATATAAGCCGATTTTTTGTATCTAGACATTTTTAAAAAAGTAATAAAGCAGTCAAACGAGTTCGAAACAGACCGATTCCGACGACAAAATTCGTTAGCTTTTCGCGCTTCGAAAACAATAACGTACAAATATTACTTAGGCAATTATTCCTTTATGTAATTTCAGAACGTACCTTTAAACACAATATCAGTTGATAATAAAATGCTAAATGATTATCCACTTAGAAAAAAAAACGTTTTAATATTCTGGCTAGCCTACCAAACACTATACTTTTTTAGTGAATGCTATATAATGCATACGCAGGTTTTGAGACTACGTCTTCAGATAAGATATCCAGTTTTTCTACTTCTGATTCCTGTTGATTTTTATCAAATCATTTTAATTGCTACGTATGAATATAGACTTATTTAAATACTTTGAAAACCCTTTTAGTTTTATCAATATTTTAATAGCATTAATATAATTCAAATTTAAACGAAACTTCAGTTCTTAAAATCTTACGCATTGATATTATAAAATTCTAACAAATTTTTATAAACATATTTGTAGAATTTTCCAATCATTAAAACCAAACAGACCTTTAAACTATAATATCTTATTATTTAAGCCAAATCAAAATCCTTTTTGAGAGAGTTAGTTTTTTTTTCGTTAATCATCTGACTATGTAAGCAATTCCGCCAATATCGAGTGTGACAAACACATGTTTTAAGCCTGACTGCTAAATATTCACGCTGTTTTTACAAAATAGTTAAATACGTATTAAATACTTGCTTTAAAAAGGTTTCGTACAAATGCGCCCGAACACACGCGCCCGAGGCAAATTCGCGTTATCTTTTTTTCGCAAGTCTAACCTACCCTAACTAAAGCGAGACAAAAGAGCAAGATGACGAGCATTCAGCGAGCGCGGTGCATTTAAAACGTAACATTTTTTAAGCAAGTATTCAATACGTATTAAATTTTTCTAATAACACCGTTAGTGTTTCTTAGAATAACCTAAAATTGTACAACACAGAACATTTAGTCGAAGATCTATGTGCAACCAGGCACAACTTTCTAGAACGCTTGCTCACTCACAAAATTTGTGTCTGTAGCAAATTTACAGGTACTAGGTGAGAAAGGTGACTAAAATGAGAGCTATTTAAATAGCTGATTTTTAAATATGTTTTTACAGACTAATTTCATCAGCCACATACATTGTAATGATCAAACATTCCACCAAACGTGATACATAATTTGAAAATAAGTTGTGTCTGGTCGCTCTGGGATCTTAATCTAAATTACAAATGAAGTAAAAACCAGTCTTAAGCACTGTTCTATTTTTAAACATTGCCAGTACTTTTTTAAAACAAATAATTTAATATTGTCTTAAAACATAGATTGAAATGTAAGAAATACATAATGTTTTTATCCTTATCCCACCTAAGTAGAGTCGGCACAATATGTTTTCCTTTCCCTGTCCGATGTCATTCCAGTATTCACACCTTTTATACACATATTATTTTTCACATAAACCTTTTTCGATCTTCCTATACTCCTATACCCGTCTAGTTTTATATGCAAAACTTTTCTAGCTTAATGACTTTCATCTCTTCTCATAATATGCCCGTACCACATGCTTTGATCTTTTGACTGGATGGACAAGGAGTCTGCTATCAAATCATCTGCTAATTTTGTCAAGCACGTGATCACTAACCTCAAGACATTTAACGGACCTTAAAAATCTTTGTGACCTTACTTTATAATACTAACGTCACGTATCAAGTGAATGAGAAGTTGATCGTATCAAATTACAAACATCCCGCTTTCCTATTAGGCTTATTCCGAATAATTGTGGGATAGCAAGGAAATTTAAAAAAAGGACGCTAATTACTCCATAAAATTATGCAGGAGTGCCTTTTACTTCTCGAATTTATGCTACTGCTACTATTTTCAAACTTCCTCTGACAGACTCATTTTTAACTGTACCACACTCTAGTTTAGTCTAGTTACACCACACATCCATCTTAACGTTTGCATCTCTGCAACATGTAATCTTTTTTTATCCATTTCTTTTGTAGCCTAGCACTCGGATCCATATAACATCGCAGGGACGGTTTCTCAGGAAGAGAGCCAGAACGGTCCCTGGCCGCCCCTAACATGCGGCCGACGGTACACCGTGGGGTTTTAGTCCGTGCGAGTCGGACATAACCCACCCTCTCCCCCGAGAGGGTGGGTATCCGTCAGGGATTTCCCCACGTTAATAAAAAAAATCCATATAACACGACTAATCTTATTGTAGATAAAACAATAGAAAATATTAATCGTTACATAGAAATAAACGATATTAACAACTAGCGGGTCCGGCGGACGTTATCCCGCCCTAAAACAAAGAAACCTTGACAATTTATATACCTAAACCTTCCTCATTAATCGCTCTATCTACAGATGAAAACCGCATGAAAATTCGTTCAGTAGTTTTTGAGTTTATCACGAACAGACAGACAGACGTGGCAGAGGGCTTTGTTTCACAATATGTAGTGTTGACATAAATCTAGCTCATGACATTCAAACTTCAGTGAAATCTTTTACGTCGTTCAGTCTTGACACTGGCAGAATTCATATCTACGAGACGTCATTATTTAAGTGTTGAAGTTGAAGTTAGTATTATCATAACGTATCCGTGTTGCAGTAAAAGTATCAATAGTATACAAAGAAAATGAAGTACCTACAAAATTATAATATATATGTGTCTGTTTTTCGAAGCGATGGCAGTATTGACGTTCCTAAAAGCCTTCTAAAGCCTAAATTGAATATTTTTGATTTTATTCGTCGCATTTTGGAAATAACCTAGTGTATAACGCGTCATAAGGCTTGCATGTCGGTATGACAGTAACAAGGACTGGATTTATAGTACGCTTGATGGTCACCATTTTTTTTACACTACTTCCCATCACGTATAGTGCCTTTCACTTAATGTGTTGCAATAAAGAAATATAAATATACCTAAGTAACATAAAATAAATTGAACTGGTTTTTAAAAACAAATCATTCGTTGAAACCTGAATATAATGATCTGCAAAAATTATAAGAAACATTTATCGAATTGCAATAAAATCTTACGTAATCAATTAATGATATTAAATTATTCAGAACAATAAACCAATATGTAAAAGGATTCTATTACAAGGACTAGATTAACATGTAATTCAATTTTGGAGCGATTGGCAAAACTAGTTTATTATTGAAATGAAAATTTCTTTATGCGCGTTGAGTGGTATTTTATGCAGGTGATAAATTAATAATTTCGCGTCACCACATGCTAGTAAGCGTGGCCGGCCGTATTGTGCTAACGCGGTTTTATCCCATACGAAATATATATAAGAGTTATTGAAGTATGTATGCTTGTTACACATATATGTTCCAACAACTCATATATATATGAATAGTTAGCTTAGGTCAGCAAGGGATCGAACTATGCTAGTCTATCCAAGCCGAGGTATGCCGTACACCCTTGAGGTAGTTGTCAAATAAAATCGACTGAGCCTTAAGCGCTCGACTTAGTAGTCCTGTGAAGCTGTTAAGACCTTGCTAGGTCAATAGCGTAATCAGTTGGAGAAAAAACTTGCGCGACTTGCGTCAGACTAGTGACTTTTTGTTTTCTCAAACTGACTACGTTATTAACCTAGGAAGGTCTTAGCAGCTTTACCGGACTACTAGTCAGACTAGTGGCGCATAGCGGCCTGTGTTCATCTAATATTGATATTCTGTATTGAGCTTCTGCAGCTCATCAAATGTTTGATGAATTGATAAACTATATACATAGTTATTATTTGGAGTATCTCTATATGTGAAAACCAGAGCAATTCTAATAATTTAATTTAAAAATTATGAAATTAAACTAAGTCTATACTTACTTTGAAAATTCAAAAATGTACACAGTTATTCCACTGCTTTGAATTTTCTCTTCTATCAACAGTTTTTTTTTCGATCTGACTACGCTATTGACCTAGGTCTTAACAGCTTCACCGGACTTATCGACAGTGATTATGACTGCCTCGATTTTTTCATCATTCTTTAGTTCTGTAGGATTTGATAGGTATTTGAATAACTAAGCTAAAGCTAAAATACTCTCGCATTTTATACATCGCTTTTAACATTCAAGAGAAATTATGAATAAAAATTTTATAACATTTTTTTAACATTTATAGAACGACTATAATACCAGAATTAGGAAACTGTTTTTATTAACATTTGTACATCACTAATATTTCCAAGAACGTCGAATTTGGGTCTTTATTATTACGAGTTCGACAATTTTGAAAATAGTCACCCAAAAGTCAAATTTATGTTTAGATTAATTTAATACACAAGATGACCCCCTTGTATAATTTCTTCGTTCATTATCTTGTTTATTTTGCAACCAATTGTCGTAGTAAAACATTATATTGATGATATTGACAAGATTAAATTCTTAATTTTATCATATTATAAAGTTGATAACTTCTGGTGAATACAGTGTATTAATAAAATAACATCAATAACTTAACAACAATCATGGAAACTGTATTAGATAATACCAAGTTTAAGAATATAAACTGTGTAACAAATTAATATCCCTTCAAAAATTCCGTGCCGTTGATTTACTTTTATTTTTGGCTAGATTATTACTGCCATTGTAGAGTAGGTTTAGATGTAGGTTTCTTGCCATCACCTTAAATGAACTAACAAGATGGTGGCCGTCTCGTCAGAACTATCCGGGGAGTTCTTGTGGCAAGTCAGAGTCCATGTTCCTTGATGTTATTTTCCATTCATTTCACTTACGCAATAACCAAACTATATTGTGTAAAACACCACCAATATTACACAATATGGAGCCAAATAACACAAGGTTATGAATAAAATATAAAAACCACTACGTTCCACGATCCCGCCAACAACTCCATTTGAAATAGTTATGTACTCGCCCGTAAAAGGACAAGCACAGACGATACCGCCAAACAGCCTAGTATTAAAAATATATTAATTTGTAAAAAAATTTAAGCTAAAATACGAATTGATATTCTTTTGTTAATAAGTAATTTAGTGAAACGTGATGCGCGTAGGTCATATAAATAAACATTATTTATTCACATCCAAAATGCTTACTAATAGATATTAAAAAAATGGTAAAGCAGGTGCGTTGTGTAAGCTGTATTATAAAGCTAAAAGCGGTGTAATAAAAGTTACTTTACGAATGTGTTGGAAAACTATTATCACATAATGTACTAAAGTACTTAAACCGATATTTCATATACAGTAGAACCTCGTTAAGTTAAAAACCAAGGGAAACGGGAAAGGGAATAATTGTTAATTTATCGAAGGTTTATAGAAAGTCATTTACGAGTTATACAGTTCCTATTTCTACCCGAATGCACCAGAAAAAGTTTGTAATCCGGTGAAGCTGTTAAAACCTTGCTAGGCCAATAACGTAGTTAGTTCTAGAAAAAAAAGCCAGAAGAAGTGGTAAAATAAATTAAAGTTTAGTATAATGAAAAAAGTCTGTGATTTTTTTTTGTTTTAAGCATTTCGTGAATTCTATATCGATTTGAATTTCCACAAATAGAGTAGAGAACACATCATCTTTTTTGTTGCTACATTTATCAGCGTATGTTAGTGATGTTAATTTTCGTTTTTAACTCATTTTATTTAGGTAACTATTATCACACAGCACAGTTTCTTGGACAGTGATCTACAACTAATGATCCAAATAAGCCGTTGTCCTAACCATCGCAAATAGAGCTTTTAAGGATTTCAAAGAAACAATAGGTGATTGTACACTTATTATTGGTGTAATTTGTAAACACATGCAGGCAATAAAATTCAAGAAACTTTTTGTTTTGTACATTCATTCGAAATGACTCATTTTTTTTATTTCTCATTAGTTTATGTTATAGAATTCATCGAAACATTCCTTTAAGTTCAGTGATCCGGTGAATCTGTTAAGACTTTGCTAGATCAATAGCATAGTCAGTTCGAGGAAATAAAATCCCTTAAGTTTTTGAGGGCTAATAGTGAAATAGCTAGTTTAAGTTATAGAGAGTACGTATTATAAGTAAAAGAAGTTTTGGGCTTGGAGGGGAAGGGCGCAGATTATTTTTTTTAATTGTACAGGTTTTTATTTTATAGAGATTTGTGTCATCGATGTTTTATTGTTATATAGTTTTAATAGACATACAGAAACTCATTAAATGTTAACCAATCCGGTGGAGAAAATTCCCACAAAACATTTTTTTTTTTTCGATCTGACTACGATATGACCCAGCATGGTCTTAACTTCTCCAGTATACTATTGTTATCTATAGTCTTAACAGCTTCACCGCACTACAGATGTACTTCAAATATATGTATTATGCTTTTCAATATTCATCGATTATCAAGAATAATAGAAATATTACGAAATTTTCTATAACAATTTTTGCAAATAGGACTAATATCTACTTTAAAATTATACATTAAACTGTTAGCAGTAGGACTAGCCGGTTATTACTATGCGTTATATACTTTAGTAAGACCAGTTTTTATCAATCAAGTCTAATTTACTACAGATATTCCTTCATTTCGAGCCTACAACTTTGTTGATCGCAGCTAAACATAATATTCGAATCACGCTCAGATACCTTTAATAATCCTATTATCAGAAGTATTATAACAAATTCTTTACACAAAGTATCAAATTAAGGCTTTATTCAAATTTAGTTAATAGTTTTTTTATCTATTTTATTACAGTGTAGCGAATAGGCGAGTCTCATTAACAACGAATTAACAAGTTATGTTACCATACTGCGTATATAAAAGAAATAGCAAATATATATGACATCAGTTATATTGTAGTTTGACATATATTTTAACAGAATATTGCCGTTAGCGACATTTACAATCGGGTATTCTATAAAATGGACTCTAAGGCAACGTTAAAAAGGGTTAGTTTATTGTCAAAAAGATAAGTATATACTATGGATGTGTGTAGTGAATTGCTCTTATTTTTTGATATTTTTTTTATAGCATAGGGGGCAAACGAACAGACGGGACACCTGATATTTAACTGATCACCATCATCCATAAACATTTGTAACACCAGGGGAGTCACGAGTGCGTTGCCAGCCTGTGTTTGGGTGAAGAAGTAAGGGGAAGGGAAGGAGGGAGGGTTAAGAGGAAAGGAGGTGGGTCTCCGGCGCTCTCACTGACCAAACGAAACGCAATAATGCAAGCAATGTTACTTTGCTTCGGTTTTCTATGAGAGAGTGGTACTACCCCGTGCGAGCCGACTCATTCATGCTGAAACCAATAGCTTCAGCGTGACTCTACCACCTAAGAATTCTAATCGGTTACCTTTTTGTGTGACGAAAAGGGGTGGGGATTATCACTGTGTCGGGTACAGTGTCAAAAATACAGCTTCACGTCCGACCACCGAAGTTAAATAACGTCGGGCGCGGTTAATACTTGGATGGGTGGCCGCCTGGAACCACCCCGTGACCTTGGTTTTTGTTGTATTTTTTTAATTAGAATGTTGCCTGTAACACAAAATTGTCACTTTTATATTGTGTCTTTACGACACACTCTGTTTTTCTTATTAAATTTAATCGCATAAGTATTTTTATGAAAATTTATATAAAAATTTAGTGACGCACCAAGAAAAATCGTATAAGTTTTGTGAATTGTTATAGTAACTAAGCAGAAATTATGCAAGGTTTTCTAAAAAATATATCGCATTTTTATCTGAATTTTGGTAATTGCTCCATAGTGTCCTAAAAGCTGTCTACGAGAGTAACACTCCTACAACAACTTCACCCACCAAATGGTAATATTCGAGCCGTGAGAATTCCGGTAAATCGAAGTCAGTTGTATTTAACCTTAGCAGTAGTTCCAAAATACTGTTTAGAACTAGTTTAGGACTACAAGACTTTACTATTTCATTTTATGTCTATCACACAACCATCACAAATTAAACAAAGCTCGATATATTTTCCAGTATTTCTAGTAACTCGCATACATTTAATAATCCACGATTATTTTTAATGGAAAATACCTTGAAAAAATATTTGATAATTGTTCTCATAGTGTAAACATTATTTATACACTCTATCGTACTAAAATACGTCATGTTATTTCCCGAAATATTCGACGTAAATCTAAAAGACGTAAATCATCAATCTTTTTCTATACAAACCCCAATAGTGTTATTACAAAAAAGTTAAATGCGTACTTAACACTTGCTTTAAAAACGTTTCGTTTTAAATGCATCGCGCTTGCTGAATATTCGCCATCTTGCCCTTTTGTTTCGCTTTGGTTATGTTGGCTCACTCTTTCCGAGTGTGCTGCGTGGGATGAGCGACGCTGCACTCTAGCTGCGGCGGTAGGTGGTGATCTCTCGCTGCCGAGCGTCGTAAAAGCTATGCTCGGCAGCGAGAATGTATGGAATATCGTGGCCTCCTTCTGCGAGGAGGTCGTCTCGCAGAAAGAGGCGGCGGAGAGGGTCTGTGAGCAATAAACTCACAGTGGCCGTCTCCGCCAATAAAGGACAAGCAGGAGGAGGCGGCAGTTTGACCGCCTTCTCCCACTGTAACCAGACCAGGGAAGATGGGTTGGGGGGCCCATCTTCCCATTGCACAGGTCCAGCGGACGGAGGAGACGGCCGGTGTGTACACGGCTTCCGCCTCGGGCAAGCGCGGTGCCTTTAATACGAAACTTTTTAAAGTGAGGATTTAATACGTATTTAGCTTTTTTGTAATAACGCCGAAGAGTTTAGATACATACAAATATTAAAACGCTTATTAATTTTATATTACTTTAGTTGTTACACTGCATAAACGAAATGTAATTTTAGCCGTTCCTAATATCTTATACCTTTAAACGAGCAATTTTTATATATTTTTATATTCATATATATTCAGAATCTCAGAAACGGCGTCGTCTATTTTATAAGACAACCCAGACCAGTTTATTTTAGTTTAAAAATATTTTTAAAGAATCGAGCTAAGATCGGTCGCCCAGCTACTTTTATACTATTTTTCAAAATCTTTAAACTTTGTACATGTGAAATATGTCCGCCTGTATTTTCCACTGCAATGTCTAGTACAGTGTTATAGTGTATGTTTCCAAAATTACATTGCAAATATCTTCCCTTATCGAACTGAAAAACTCTTAATTTTCCGATAATAAATATATGGAGGAGTTGTTGAGGCGTGTATGCTTGGTACACATATACGTTTCAACAACTCATACATATATGAATAGTTAGCTAAGATAGGTCGCGATTTTGCATGCAACAGGCAACAGCCAAGCCGAGGTGTGCCGTGCACCCTTGAGCTGGTTGACATAATAAAATCGGCTGAGTGCCTTAAGCGCTCGCCTTAGTAGTCCGGTGAAGCTGTTAAGACCTTGTTGGGTCAATAGCGTAGTCATTTCGAAAAAAAAAACATTGCAAGTATCATCTTTTATCATAAAATAAAACAGATATTATTTTTATATTAAAATATTTTATGTCTTTATGTTCATACGATTATAAACAGCATATTTACATGCATTAGTTCCTTATTGCATACATAATTCTTGAGTTAAATTCTTATTCCAAACATTTATACTAGATTTAAGATAACGGTGACATATGCGAAGAACCACTTTACGAATATATTTCTTACATATTCTTGCTAACTTATAATGTGTCATATTAATTCTGCTCAAAACATATGTCGTCGCTTTTTATTAATTTGCCTTTTGACATGTAGATACCACCATTGTATTAGCATCAGAAGACTTGAATTACGCAGTTATTATGAACTAACTTTGTTCGCGTGGTATAGTTACTTTAGGCTAACGCCAAAACGCAGCGGAAGCTCTCAGAAGAAAAAAAAGATTTTGAAACATTCCTTATTGGTGCTCCACCCTTGTTGGTCCTAGCGTGCTGATATATAACCTATAGCCTTTTTCGATAAAGGAGCTATCTAACACTGAAAGATTTTTTAAAATCGTAGTTCCTGAGATTAGCGCGTTCAACCTACCAAACAAACAAACCCTCAAGCTTTATATTAGTATAGATTACTACTCTTCTATCGTACTTAACTCCAGTCGGCATTCAAATTACAATAACCTTTGATAGAGTGGACCGAATTTAATGAAACAAAAAAATAATTACTCCTGAGGATATGCTTTATGATTTTCTTGCTGAGGTTTTATCGTGAACTCAGTACTTTAGCATTGATGTGTGGTCAAACAAACAGACAAACAGAGAGACTTTTCTAAAAATGATTGAAATGTATTCTATTACTTAATCCAAGACACCTACCTGCAACAATTTTTTTCACAAAAATGTAAAAGTATAGGCACGTTAGATTTACGTTCCTATTATATGTATTCAAGATATACATTGAAAATATACAGTACAAATAACCACTGTTACCATTTTAGCGACTTTCTCGCTAGATCTAGCGGATTTTGGACATGTTTAACGACTTTTTTTTTCAATCTAGCGACTTAAAAAAACAGTGACTTCTAGCGACTAATTGAATATTGGAAATATTTATGTATTTTAGTACTAATTTGATTGTAATTACTGGTAAAAACACGAATTGTTGATGTTGTTTTTGAAATTTCCTTACCAAAATGACATTCGATCTCAGGGTCGACCAGAATGAAAATAGCAAGAAGAGTTATAACGTGAGTAAAAGTAGGTATAACTAATCCAACTAAACCTTTTTGTTTGTTTTATCACAGTGAACTATTCGCAATATAGTATTTTCACCATAGTTTTACCATGAAATATTTAGCGACTTCTGGCGGATTTTTTAATTATGTATTATTCAAAATCTAGTGACTTTTTAAATTACCTCTGGAGACTTTTCTATTGCTTAAACGGCAACACTGCAAATAACATTTTAATTGCCAAACAGAGATTAGATCATGATACGCCATTGAAACAAACGGCAGAGTTATTAAGAGTCTGAACGCATAACGAAACGTCTCCAACTTACAAAATACCAACAAGGTAATAAGTGTGATGGAAGATCTTATAAAAATACCTATTTGTACCGAGATACCGTTAAGCTCATATATTATTTTCTTAATCTGTTTTAGGGAGAAAAATTGATCCACAATGTATAATATATAAGATGGATTTTAATGTATACTACTTAAGGTTGTGGAGATTGAAATGCGATCACAATTCATAATTTTTTCAAGTTTCAGTATTAAGGAAAAAAAAATTTTTAATGCTTGATGTGGAACATCTATAGGCGGAGGGTAAGCCTGATTGTTGGCGTGGCGACGCAAAGACGAACATTGCACTATTAACGAAATACTCAAGAACATTTGCAACCCTATCTGTATGAACATAAGATTCAAACTTCGGCCACTCGTTCTACTAGTGTTATGCAGCACGCGCTGACTACTTAGCGCCCTTTGAAAAATGCCCCCATAAACATCACGCCTGCGCCTAGTTAAATTTATGTATTTAATAAAAATGAATATTTATGAAATAAAATAGATAAATAGTCATTATTTTATGGAACAAATTTGTAATGTTTATCTTTTCATTATGCCATAGCTGATTACTATCGTAATGTGCGCTTTTATGCATAGTACCTGGGCGACCGAGCCTAGCTCGGTTCTTTAAAAATACATTGTTAAATTAAAATAAACTGTTAGGTTTGCCTCATAAGATTAACATTTTTGACAACAAAAAAAACCGAAGCAAACGATTTCCATATGCGTTATTTCAGTTTTGACAGCGGCGGCGAAATTTACATTTATATTCTGGCTATATTTTTTCATTGCCTGAAAACTCAGTAAAAAAAAGTTTTCTATGAATAAAATTTAGCTAGATCGATTTATCGTCCCCGAAACTACCTACATACTAAGTTTCACGGAAATAGATGATGCCGTTTCCGAGATCCTGAATATATACAAATATAAAAATATACAAGAATTGCTCGTTTAAAGGTATTAGATAACTTATACAAAACAATTTCGATATTTCACATCTGCCAGGCGTCCCGTGACGCCTCAATTTTTTTAAATTATAAAACAGAACAATAACTGTGTATGGACTAAATCATTTAGACTTAAGTTTTCAGTATCTTAACTCGTTCCCTTACATTATATAGTAAGGGTGGATGGTAGGGTAGATACCTGTATAATTATAATAAGATGTATTATTATCATCACTCATTACGTAAATAAAGTCCTCTGTCATGTCTGTCTGTCTGTTCGCGATAAACTCAAAAACTACGGAACGGATTTTTATGCGGTTTACACTGCTACAACATCACACACATCACCTATACACACGTGCATGCCTACACGCTTACACGATGTTTGTTCTTTTTCAGAGTTTAGAGGAATTTGTCGCGATTTTAGCAAAAATCAGGCAACAGCCCAAGCCGAGGTGTGCCGTGCACCCTGAGTTAGTCGCCCAAACAACGCAAATCGGCTGAGTGCCTTCAGCGCTCGCCTAAGTAGTTCGGTGAAGCTGTAAAGACCTTTCCAGGTCAACAGCGTTTTCATTTCGAAAAAAAAAAAATCTTATTAGGTTAAAGCATTACTATTTTTAAATTAACATTTGACCATAAAATCATATTTACTACTAAAACCTAATACACTCTATTGGACTTTTTGTCCGAACATTCAACCATTAAGCGGTCATAGCCCTAAATATTGAAGACTAAACAGACGTTACGCAATTGAAATAGAACAATTTTGCAACCTTCACAATTATTCGTAAAATATTCGAGGTGAATATCTTCAAAGTAGATCTGAGTTGATAAGCGATTTTTTAATATTTAATAAATGTACGAAGTATACTTTAAAATTCGATTTACATTATTGTTTTTGGAGCCGTTCGTGAATCCTAATTTATTTAAAAGGTCCACAAAATTGAGTTCGATGATCAAAATTGTCATGAACGCTGATTGACGTGAACACTATGTCCATCCAGAAACAAGAGACAGTGTTTTATATTTATATAAAAAATTCTTATGTACGTATGTCACTGAACTCGTAAACGGCTGGACCGATTTTGATGAAATTTTGTGTGTATGTTCCAGTGCATCCAAGAATAGCCTTTTTTATTATCAGGGTGGGACAACGTCCGCCAGGCCGCTAGTATAATATTAAAAACAAATAAAAATTATTTGTGGTAAAAAAAACACAAAAGAATATATAACATTTAAAACGTAAGATATTACAAAAAAAATACTATCATCAGTAAACAAACCCGTCAAATTGAATTGAATTGAATTGAACATGTGAATGTTCAAATTCAAAAAATTACGTATTAGACATTGGCGAAGCTTAAATGTACCTAAGAGGATTTGATTAAATCGATATGAAAAACAGGGTGATGCAAATAGATTTGAGTGATAAACATTTTTTCTATCTGTCATCAAAAATAAGCAAACTAAAGACCCAACACCCTTCTGTAATGGTTACATAGTACTACGTAATGGCACGTGTAGAACAATCGTAAAACAATCGCGAATACTAATTACAACACAATAGCAATATACACGACAAACCGAAAGCGTGTCACAACTACGGTCTTCAGCAATTTTAAATATGACGAGACTAAATTCATATTTCAAATTAGATCACTGCTGCTTAGTATACAAATGGCGTGTCGAATACAAAAAGGACCTATCACAGCAGTTAAGGTTGCCAAAGAAGTGCATAACTTTTTTCTTTTAATTTTAAGCTTAAAATAAATAATTAAGAAAAAAAATACTAAAAAAAAAACAAAGAGAATAATATTATAAAGAACTATAAATTTTGTTACACAATTTTTGTGACTACATGTAAAAAAAAAATTATGTTATCGGTGGCTAACGAACCGGTGGGTTACCTGATGTTAAGTGGTCACCACCGTCCATAGACACTTGCAACACCAGGGGAGTTCCAAGTGTGGTGCCAGCCTGTTTTGGGGGCGGTTGGGGGGGGTTGGAGAAAGGGAAGAGGAGAGGGGGAAGGTAAGGAGAGGTGTGTCTCCAACGCTCTCACTGACCGATCGAAACGCAACAATGCAAGCACTGCTACTTCACGTCGGTTTTCTGTGAGAGGATGGTACCACCCCGAACGAGCCGACCCATTCATGCTGAAGGCAGTAATAGCTTCAGCGTGACTATCTGTCAATAGTTCCAAATTTTTGACTTTCGTTCGTTATTCAGGAGAACCCAGTCCGTTTTATGGGAGAAAGAGTATCCTAGATGTAACTCTATAATATTAGTCATCACTGTGTCAAGTTTCGTCAAAATTAATTCAGTATTTTCTGAGTGATACAGGTTCACAGGGACAGACATATAAAAATTGTAAAAGGATTTATTTCTAGCTTGTATATCGATAACAAAGTCTACACCGATTATAATTTTCAAAAAATATTTAATCTACAGATTTGGCCTAGTTACAGTTTTGTGATAAGTAGAGTATATATATGGATTTACAAATAAGGACACATTAGTATTCATGCTGTAAATCAAGTCCCTTTATTAATTCTTATTGTAACAATTTTACAAAGATGTAGAATATTCAAATCGGATCTTATCTTAATAGTATTTGTTTCCGACTTGATAGTTCTAATTAATTCAAATACACACCACGTGACTTAGATGTTCTTGAGTTCCTTATTATGTTCATTAATATTTTATACTATATACTGATGATGAATAAATAATAAATTATTCTTTATTATGATAATATCTTCAATATATTAATAAAATGACATTTACACATTCATATTTTTTCAAGAATATCTATAGAAGTGAATATGCTGGTGTAATATTGAATAATTATATTCATTTGTATATATTGAAAATACAGTTTCTTCTAGAATCAATCATAAGTAGATGGTGCTAGGTTATTAAATTATTAATCATTTGGTATTTTTTTAAATAAGACGGGTATCAGCTATTAAAGCAAGTTCGCAGTGAAGAAAATTTATTCAATGCTATTTATTTATTTACCAATATTATGTAAAGAAGTTGAAAAGATCACATTTAGTAAATAGTTTGTATGTTTTAAATAAAATATGTTATTTTATTAGCAAAAAATCGCATTAAGATTATACCAGATTTGTATATCACATAATAGTAATGTAAACCAAGTTTATAGAATTATTCAAATACAATATTTATATAAGACAATTCTTAGAGATGTCTGAGGAATTATAATTAAACTACGAATTGCGTTGCTCTGTAATCAAAGAAACGACATTTAAAGTGAATTGTTTAACTGTTAATTCCTTTATTCACACAAATCCAAATTTTACACTATCATTCTTAATCACCGTTACTTGTCAAAAACTCATATACTACTTTCACCACAGATCTATTATTATGCTAAAGCGACATCTATTAAATACGAGGTGTACAAATTAAAGAAGTAGTTTCTTTACATTTATATAAATTCATTTATCGTTTAATTCTTATAAAAATGTGTCAATGTAAATTAATAAACTAAAGAGCAGTAATTAACTGTTATTGCCTAATGTTGTTTATGGCACATATATACTCACTGTTCCTTAAACTATTTTTATTAACATTTACTTTTATTATATTATCTATATATATAAAACAGTGTCGGTTTTTTTTTCTCGAACTGACTACGTTATTGAAATAGCAAGGTCTTAACAGCTTCACGGGACTACTAAGGCGAGCGCTTAAGGCACTCAGACGATTTTATTTGGCAACTAGCTCAAGGGTGCACGGCACTCCTAGACTTGGGCTGTTGCCTGATACATGCAATTGGCGACATATCTGAGCTAATCTAAACAAAGCAACATATTCATACTTATGTGAGTTATTGAAGTATATATGTGTACCAAGCATACATACCTCAACAACTCTTATATGTATTTTGTATCGAATAATTTTCTTAAACTATTTTAGTTCGATAAGGGAAAAATGAAACCCTTACACTTTGTGTATGCGTGCACGAGTGTGGAGGTGATATGTGTAATGTTGTTGCAATATTGTAAGATTTTGTGATACTGTATCGCGTGAGCAGCATACTCAAGGGCTGCACGCCGAAGGAACGGACCTAGGCTTTAGCCGCTGCCGAGGAGTAGTGCCTAGTCTGGTTAGAGTCGGTTTAGTTACATTATTTATAACTCAAGAGCCGCTGAACCAATTTTTTAATTTCTTGGAATTGTATCTAACGCGACTAGAAGCATAACCATAAAGATATAATAAAAAGCATGAAGTAAAAAAAATATGACAAAAATTCATTTTGTTATACATTTTAGATTATGTCTCGAGAACGGATTGACTGTTCTGATGATTTAAATTCATTTTGTTATACATTTTAGATTATATCTCGAGAACGGACTGACTGTTCTAATGATTTTTTTTCTTCGTATAAATGATGTTAGGGTGTATGCATAAAATACGTTAGCACTTACGCTTGCCGTACGACGTGTCAAGGAATCGTGATGTTTGGAACTCAAAAACGATTTTGCAATTTTTTCTGTTGATTTTATTTTTTAGGATATAATAGAATGTTATTTGTTTTATTTATATGGATATATAAACATTTTTACGCATATATTTATACATTACGGGGGATTTATCATCATTCGCGACATAATATTGATAGGTGGGTTGTAGAAATGTGACGGCGCGGCGTGATAAAGGAGGTAGTGTAAAATAGTAAAAGGTTGTGTAGCTAATTTTATGAACAACCCCTAATTAATGACTTCACTGTCTGCAATCGCTTCGTTGTAGTCCGGTGAAGCTGTGGAGGCTAGTAAGGCCAATAGCGTAGTCAGTTCGAAATAAAAAAACTTCTAAGTTTGATCATAAAGACATTATTTTTTAATATTGTTAACATTTATTTTCTCCATTGTGATGAAATACGGTAGGTACTAAAAGTATTGTTTACTTAAATATTCTTAAAATTTCTCGAACCTTAGTTGGTAAACGCAATATTCACGGGTAGCACATAACAAAAAACAAAATAAAACAATCATTTTGCAAATCAGCAATCACTTAGGGGTATTGTTTTTCCATTTCTTTTAATAACAAAGGTTTTTCAATTTTCCAGGCGATTCACCGACTGTTAAATATTCACGAGCGACACAGTTTTTTTAAAATCGGTAATAGCTTTCTTTGCGTAAATTTTTCTTAATTTCTTTTACAAACACATAAAAACAGCATCAAGGTTGAATTACGTAGACGACTTGATAATCACGATGCGATACTAGAAACTTTACATTTGTATGCCTGAAACAATGTAATACTGAGTCTCACTTTTTATCCAACTTTTTGTTATATTTTTTTCAATAAAATTTTTCCCTATGATATAATAGTTTCACTTTATCGTGTGTCTTTACGATACACGCTGTTCTTTTTTATAATTCGATATTTTATACCTTATTTTTAATATTTGAATACTTTCCAAGAACAAGATTTTACATTCCTGGCAGAAATTTTCTGACGGTAGACGCTTTATTTTTATATTTATAAACATAATAACAAACATTGCATTAATTAATTTGTGTTACAACCTCGATTAACTTAACATATTCTATTAAATTGAATCTCTCATAATAACTAAGTAAACGTAATTTCTTTACATTAATATACTGGACTCTAGTTGTCTTGTGAATAAATAAAATAATGTAATTAGTTATTTTAAAACTTGCTTTGTAATGTAATACTTTGCTTTGGACTGAATAATATCAAAATTAACACGATATTGAAGTATTCTATACAAAATTTTACATTACACGTGGTCAAATTCGACTATTTATCTGCGCATTATTAGTTATTCATAGGCAAGTATTCTAGTCGCGTGAAATTCATCCTTGTCGTAGACTTTTGTATGCAAAACGTCTACATCCATTGCAGCAGGTGACATTTGACCGGCAAGGTCTAATTGATAGTTGCTTTCGAAAGAAACATTTCAATCTTGTTTGTTAATTCAAGATTCTCAAAAAATGCAAATTTGAATTACTTTTTCTACTTCCAAACTACCAAATGTTTGACATCATTTAACAATAACATCCCAAAGTGTAATACTTAACGGTGTTATTACAAAAAAGTTAAATACGTATTGAATACTTGCTTTAATAAGGTTGCGTTTTAAATGCTCGGTAGTCGCCGAATGTTCGCCATCTTGCTATTTTGTCTCGCTTTGGTTAGGTTAGGTTAGACTTGCGAAAAAAGGATAACGCGAACTTGCCTCAAGCGAGTGCCGTGCATCTAGTACGAAACATTTTTAAACCAAGTATTTAATACGTATTTTTTTTTTACTAACATCGTAAAGAATTTTGTCTAACATGTCTATATGTCTTGCTTTGCATAATTAGACATTGTTCTAAACAGAAATTCGTTTCATATAGATTAGTGGGTCTTGCGAAATACTAAAAATGTAAAAAAAAGACGAGGCAATCATAAGGGCTATCGAAAGATGTGCAAAACTTTTAAATTTTTAAGTTAATTACAATGTGACTGACGCAATATATATATTTTTTTTATTGAAGCACGACAAAGTGACTGCACTATGCGTGATGTTAAGCATATTACAATCCAAAAACATCGGCAACCACCGAGAGACAGATTATCCATCGCCGGTCGCCGCTGTCATGCCGGCCATAATGACGAAAGTCGCCCGGTACTCGATATGATATGCACAGGCTTATCCCGAAACGCGACACGCAGAAGCGAGTCACTATGACGGGCTTTTTCGCCATGTACAAGGTGGTTGCGACCCAGCCGGGCTGTAAAACCCTACCACCCGCTCTCGCCATTGCCTCGTTCGTTGATCAGCAAGGTGCACCACGTGCAGGTGAGGTTGGCTTGGATGTCTCAAGTCTTAAGATGTTGCTCGGCACCCCTTACACCCCTAAATTTAAGTATTCATATTTATTTATCGAAATTATTAACATTAGTGTTGTTTTTATAACTATTAACACTCGGAGCAATAGTCATATACATTTTCATTAAGTCTATTAATCAATCAAACGTATGACGAGCTTCAAAATATCAATATTACATGTACACAGGCCGCAATTCGGTTGGTCACGCTTACTAGCATGTTAAGATGCGAATTATAAATTTATCTCCTGCCAAAGATACCGCTGACGCCTAAAGAAGTTGTCACAATAAAAAAAGATATAAGCCTATTGTATATAAACAAGAATGTTTGTAATGTATGAGGTTGCTACCTCAACACAGATTAATCAGTCACTATGCTAATCGTCATATCTGTTTTTATAGTTAATTTTTTATGCTATGCATTTCATTATATCTCGCAAATAGTCGACGCTAGACTAAATACTATTGTCATTAATTTTGGAATTATAACTAAAAAGTGTGTGTATACTTATGTAAACGCGTTAGAAGTTATACTTCTTTGGCTTAACATGATAAAAATCTTTTCAAAGTTTTTATCTTTCCCCTTACTCTATGTTTGTAAAAAGAGGTATTTAATAAATTTAAAGTTTTAATACAAAGAAATAAAAACAACAAATACATAGAAACAAAATGTTTGCTACAGCTAACTTCAGGATGTCGTTTTTTCGTGACGTTGTGCGCGCGCATCGTATAAATTTACTCTCGTCATTTTTCTCTAAAGCAATATAACTTCAAAAACGGACAGCGTCAGGGGCGATTAGTACGTCCATTAATATTATACAAGAAAGTTTGTAAGGATGGTTGAAAGTCGGGTAATCTTTCGCGGCCAAATTTTGAACAAATTTTGATGAAACTCTGCAATAATGAGGCTCATACATCAGAATAACATATTTTTTTTTTTTTTTTGTTAAAGGGGAGAAAATCCATCATGGATACCCTCGCACTGCCGGGGGACAGTGGGAGGGTGATGTGAGACTCTTACTCACTAAAAACCCCCCTTCCGCTCTGCGCATGTATGGGACCAGGATTAAGGGATAGCGATGAGCATATACTCCTCTGACCTGGTCACGCGCTTGGGTCCCTGTAGGTGTTGGAAACAGGGAAACCTACACCTCGAGAGAGGAAAGTCCGCCCTCCTGCTTCAAGTTGAAGCGGCGGCCGAAAAACCGTGCTTCTCGCCACGGGCCTTCAGTCTACAGCAACGGACACCCCCGCATCTCCTGCCTGAAGACTAATTAGGGAGGCATTCGGTGAGGTGCGTTGGCGCCTCTCCTCCGCCCGCGGCCGACTCTCCTGCGTCGTATTGCCGGGGCATCCGCGTGCCTTTCTCTACACCTTTCGGCTTCTTCTTTTTGCTGGAGGACAGTTTCACAGAAAGCGAGCACAGCACTCCATGACCTCTCACTATCGGTCATGGACTTAACTAGAGCCGGCAATGAGAGATCACTGCCCACTACTGCTACCAGCTCACTGCGCTCCGCAGCCCACGCCGGACATTCCTCTACGGTATGCTGTACCGTGTCCACGTCACATCCGACGCAGTGGTGACACCGCGCGTCGACCTCTTTACCGGCCGTCTGTTGCAGGTACTTACCAAAACAGCCGTGCCCTGTAAGCACCTGCACCAACCGAAAGGTGAGGGCTCCGTGGGTCCTGTCCACCCAGTGCGTTAGTACAGGACGGATAGCCTCCACAGTGCGCAGATCAGCACTGGGCGAGGACAGCCGCTCTTCCCACATGTCTAGCACCACCTTGTGCAGATGGGCCTTCTGTGCTTCCTCCTCTCTGGGCACTATGGTCTCGCCCCGAGCTAGCCTGTCCCTGCGCCACCTATACATAGCCGAATGCGAATCAGAATAACATATAGACAATGATTTATTAATAAATCGTTTAAATTAAATTAATAATTATACCGAAAAGCGATAAGTAAATTTAAAAGAATTTTTCTATCTTTTTTTTTCTTTTTTTTATTTATTTGTTTTTTAACGTGGTGAAATCTCTTATGGATACCCACCCTCCCGGAGGAGAGGGTGGGTTATGTCCGGCTCGCACGGACTAAAACCCCACGGTGTACCGTCAGACCGTAATCCGTCCGTCTATCTGGAATATGTTCACGCATCCCACACTATTGCGAAGATAACGTATGAAGTCATAATTTGTATACAGTTACGTTTCAAAATGACTTAAATCCACTTTTAACAATTCACTTTATGTTGTTTTTGAAGACCTTCAAATTATATACATGTAAAATAGGAATTTCTTTGAAAGAAACTTATGTAGGTGGTAGAGCCACGCTGATGCTATGACTGGTTTCGGCACGAACGGGGTGGCTCGTCTAGGGTAGTACCACCCTCTCACAGAAAACCGACGTGAAGTAATATTGCTTGCATTGTTGCCTTTCGTTCGGTCAGTGAGAGCGCCGAAGACACACCTTCTTCCCTCTCTTCCCCTACCCCGCTTCCTCACTAACACAGGCTGGCAACGCATTTGCGGCTCCTCGGGTGTTGCTGGTGTCTATGGATGGTGGTGATCACTTAACATCAGGTGACCCACATATTCGTTTGCCTGCTATGACATAAAAAAAATGGCAAAATTGGACGTTGTTCTCAGTGTACAAAAATTAGAAATCTTAAAAATGTAGTTTGGTGAAACTGTAAAAGCCTAGTAAGGCCAATAGCGTAGTCAGTTCGAGGAAAAAAAAAAGAAATCTTAAAATAAACATACATATTATATAAACGATTCAAGTTGGATTTAGCTCATTCTGAAATGTAATAACACAAGTATAAATGTACAAACGAAGACAAGGTCACAACCAATTACAATTATTACAGATAAACGCAAAAAAAAACTGTGCGTGTATCGTTGTGTACACGCAGAGGAAGTGAAATTTCATTAGCTTATATGTTTTAAATTACATATATATGAGAATGCTCATAAACTATATTAAATTCCTTAGTATAAACACTTAATTATATATTTAGGCAGATACTTATACACACATATACAGACAAATACATACATTATATTTAACGTGTAACGCAAATTTTTCCCTACCGCGCCATAATTTTTTTTTCCCACAGGTAGATCTTCTGATGTTAAGTGACCACCGCCGTTCATAGACAGTAGCAACAGCAAGGGAGTCGCAAGTGCGTTGCCAGCCTATGTTTGGGGGAAGGGGGAGAGGGAAGGAGGGGCGGTGGGACTCCGGCGCTCTCACTGACCGAACGAAACACAACAATGCAAGTACTGTTACTTCACGTTGGTGTTTCTGGGTGGTACGACCCCGGGCGAGCCGACCTATTCATGCTTAAACCAGTAATAGCTTCAACGTGGCTCTATCACTAATTCAAAAACATGATGTCGAGCATACTTCTGATTGAATCATTATTATTCAGTTAAATATAAACTCTTGCGTCTTTTAAAATTGTACAATATTAGAAAGCAAATACTACGAAAACGTTTTCATAATTTTATTATGAGTGTTTATGCATTCTGTTACATCATCAAATTCAATAGAAGAAGGCTATTCCGTCCTTGAACCTGCAAAATGAAGGACAAGGATGCCACCAAACAACGTTACCTAACAAAACGCGCCAATGAAATGACAAACGTTTGTTCCAGTGTTTGACGCAACGGCCAAGCCCCCGTCCGGCATACTGAGTGGCAACGGTAACCAGTACGGCGACTTTGACGAGTGCCTCAGCGTCGACGGACCAGTACGTGGAAAATATTGCTTGGCCTCACTACTGATCTCCTTTGATGATGTCAAGTATAAGGAATTGGACTATTTAGTCCACAGTGGGCATTATATCAGAAGCAATATTACAGACGTGAGTATAATTTTATTAAAAACTAACTGTGCCCGCGACTTCGACAGCGATTTAAAAAGTAATCTAAATGTATTAAGTCAATTTACTTACAATAAGTTTTGATAGACCAAACTGATTATAATGAAAAAAAGACTAAATGTTACTCAAAGATGTAGTCCGGTGAAGCTGTTAAGACCTTGTTAGGTCAATAGTGTAGTCAGTTCGAGAAAGAAAAAAGTTACTGGAAGATATATTGTGCTTTATGATTTTCTTAAAGAGATTTCATAATGAACGCAGTATTTTACCAACGATGGGTGTTCCAACAAACAGACAGACAGATAGAATTCCTACAAATGATTGAAATGTATTTTAATACTTACCCCTAAACACTTGTACATTTTTTTTAAATAATGTAAAAAGTACAGACACATTACATTTACATCCTTATTATATGTACAGACGAGCGGACACGGAGTGGAGTACGTTGCCCTGGCCTTGAAAAAAAAACTACATATCAAATGGCAACGGCACTTACCGGATCCTGTTATGAGTTTAAAGCTTCTAGGGGAGTTCTCAAACACACACATAAACAAAAGAATTATATATAGTGGTCGAAATTTAACCATAAGTTCTAACATTTACGGTGTTATTATAAAATAGTTAAATACGTATTGAATACTTGCTTGAAAAAGGTTACTTGATTCGGCATTTAAATATTTTTATATTTATATTGCTAGATAGACATACCTACAAGCACATGTAAATAAAAAAGTCATTTTGACAGCCGTCAATAATTACGAACTTCAAAAAAGGTTCGGAAGGAGGTTGCTCTGCTCGACTGTATGTATTTTTAACTCTTACGTTCCAATTACCATTTTTCATCTTACATTCAACAATGATAATAACTATTATTGTAATGTTTATTATTTTTTATAGTGAACTCACTTCAAATGATGATTTAATAAAAAATGAGCCAAATAATACTTTGTATAATCAAAATCAGAATTTTGTTCATAAAAGTAGTCCATGACTTAGACCTCCACGGTTACAATGCTGCAATTCAACCTCATGTAGCAACAAAAAAGAATTTATTTTCAAAAGCTAATGGTAGTATTAAAAACATATTTGTCTTGGATTCACCATTTGATTGTATTGTGCATCCATTACTTTTCCAAACGATGATACTGGGCATATCACTATTTCTCATAATGAACAGACTACATTTAATTCAATATCACCCAGAAAAACCACTCACCCACGGTGTCGTGTCATGGGTTGCGATAAATTTATTTATTTTCGTAAAGTTATGTTTGCTTAATATTTGAGAGCTTTATTTACCACGTGATTTTTGTTTCAAATTTTCACACAGATTTTTTTAAATGTTTATATAATTAAAAATCATGGCAAATAACTGAGTAGCCATAATGAAAACCTTTGATTATAGAAGTATAACCCTTTCACAAAAGAACCCTAATAAAGTTCAAACTTTAAAATATCAAATAACTATGGTCGCTAGTTAAAATTAATATGCATGCACAATTATACAAATATTTCTGAGTATACTAACTTAAAGATACCAGGTGAAAGCTTAAACACTCACAATATTCTGGGATATGACACTTCATGGTCATATTTAACATAATAATTAATAATACCAAAACAAATACTTAGCGGTGTTCCCAGACTATTACAGTTCACCATCTTTCAAGAAACGAGCCTACTCCTTTCTTAAGGGCCGGCAACGCATCTGTGATTCTTCTCGTGTCGCAAGTGTCTATCGGCGGCGGGGATCACTAACAATCAGGTGACCCGCATGTTCGTTTGCCACCAATAGCATAAATAATAATAATAATAATAATCAACCAAGAAAACCTAAGTTAAAGTTTGTTTTAAGACTTTCAAAATTATAAACACCAGCACCGAATGGTACAATGGGCGACTTGGAGTTAATAACGTTCGATAATAAAATAGACAATAGACCCTTTTGTTTTGATCCTGGCGTTCCCACATTCACGTTCAAGTGAAAGTGTATCACCCGACAATCAATGATACTGTGCTTTAACATAGACGCGTTGAGAATTGTGTATATTTTTTATTTTTCTAGATAATTATATCAAATATTAAGCTCCTATTTTTCAATTGATTTTGTACTAGAATGGAATGCAGAGTATCCTTAATAAATATTGCTACTGTCTAAACATTCAGTCTCTATGTTATCAGAGTTAGCATATGTATTTATAGACTATGTATGGTAATTGTGGACATTTTATAAAGGTTATATAGTATTGCCTTTTGCTAGATAAAAATGATGTATTTGAAAATATTCAACATATCCAAGGTGATTATTGTTAATTTAAATTTCTAAAACCTTATAAACGTTATGTCATTTCCTCATACCTCTGAGTTCCACGTGTAATAACAACAACAACCTATTTAGATGTTTTTGTTTTGTTTTGATTTCAAAGTCATGGTACTCTCGGCCTTTATCAATTAAATATAATGATTATTATCAACCACAAGAGGATATGAGTTATATAGGAAGACATGAGAGGTCATTCGATTGCCGTGACATATTAAGTATATTAACTCATCACGAACGTTTTTAAATTACTAAAAATGATTTAAAAAAATATTGCCTAAATTACCATAATAATGGGACACTAAAGAACCAATTACATAAGTATATATATATATATTATTTTTTTATTTTTCAACCATTACGTAAAATTAATATAATAAATGTAAGTTTATCTGTTTGTTAGGACGCGTTAACTAGCCAATCGATCACTATGAAATTTTGAATGCATTATCAACAGTACAAATGAGTTTTCGTTCGACCGTTTTTTCCCCGTCTTACTTTGTAAATCCGACTGCCACAAAAAAGTCTTTTCATTTTTCGGATTAATATATGTATATATATATTATATATGTATATATGTAGCCTATAGTACTCATAAATAACGTGGCTTTCTTTTTTTTTCTCGAACTGACTACGCTATTGACCTAGCAAGGTTTTAACAGCTTCACCGGACTACAACGTGGCTTTCTATTTGTAAAAGAATTTTCAAAATCGATTTAGTAGTTCCTGAGATTACCCCCTACAACCTAACAAACTCACAAACTTTACCTCTTTATAATATTAGTATAGATTTAGTTAAAACAATTGTGATTAATAACAGAATTCCCAAATTTTAGGATGACTTCATTATACATAATAACTTATGTTAGTTCTAATTGGAGCCAGCCAAGCGAAATGTTACAGTTTTACTATAAAGACCAAAAATATTAATTATGACCACCGAAAAAGAGCTCTAATACCCTATTCAATAAAGTTAAAAATGTAAGACTTAAAATTTATGCAAACATTATAATATCGTTACGAAACACGAATACTTAACAAATGCTAGATAACTACTTTTTTTTTCTCACATTCATAATTCTTTTCTGTATTTTTTTTTGTAAATTTAAATATGCAAACTGTAAAATTACCAAAATAAAGGCGTAAATATAATTTTATTAGTCTGTGGTCTCGAAGACTTTTTAATTATCCTTCTCTGTGCTCCTCGCCAGTTCAAATATATATTCAATTTTAACTGTTCAGCTTCCATAACACAATCTATTCTTAGTTTGGATTACGAATTAAATGATTGTGTGTAAAATTTCGTCATCATTTCTTCGAGAGAGAGCTCATCTTATTGGAGTGGCTGATAAATCCGTACATCCTTTCTATAGAACTGCCATCGCCGGTCGCCGCTGTCATGCCGGCCATAATGACGAAAGTCGCCTGGTACTGGATATGCACAGGCTGATCCCGAAACGCGACGCGCAGAAGCGAGTCACTATGGCGGGCTTTTTCGCCATATGCATGGTGGTTGCAACCCAGTCGGGCTGTAAAACCCTACCACCCCGCTCTCGCCATTGCCTCGTTCGTTGATCAGCAGGGTGCACCAGAAGAACCAAACAAAAAAATATCGAAATCGATGTAATACTAGATCCTGCCCGCGATTTCGTCCGCGTGGAATAGTTACTTTGGGCTAACGCAAACACGCAACGGAAGCTGTCAAAAAGAAAAGAAAAACCCGATTTTAACATTCTTCATTGATGCTCCGTTCCTATTGTTCTTAACGTGATATATAGCCTTTCTAGATAAATGAACTATTTAACACTGAAAGCATTTTTTTTAATATATATATAGGAAGCAAACGAACATGCGGGTCACCTGTTGTTAAGCGATCACCGCCGTCCATAGACACTAGCAACCCCAGAGGAGTCGCAAGTGCGTTGCCAGCCTGTGTTTGGGGGAATGGTGAGAAAGGGGGAGAGATTAGAGGAGAGGGGAAGGGAGAGAAGAGGGGAGATGGGTCTCCGACGCTCTCACTGACCGAACGAAACGCAACAATGCAAGCATTTCAAATCGGACCAGTAGTTTCTGAGACTAGCGCGTTCAAGCAAACAAACAAGAGTTTGCTTTAAAGCTAAAGATAGCTTTATAAAATTAGTATAATCGTATAGATTTTATCCAACTTATTAAATGATTTCTGCTTATAAATATTAAAATACCAGTGATATTCGAATTTATATGAATATTAATAATTCCGAAAACTGATCGCATTCAAATACAAATCGCAGTCACGTGAGTAAGTAAAATAATAAAACAGACGAATGCAATAAATGTATCCTAAATTTAATTCTGTTCTCATCGTTTTTTAATTAAGAATCTTGATCATCTTGTTGAGCTGGCTTTTGGATGTGATACCTAACTGTCGCAGGGGATGTATTACGTAAAGCCTGTCGCAATTCGTACGCGGTCGAGACCCAGGTCGGTATGTACCCATGACCTTCATACAAAAAGGTAGAATTCTTGCGATATCAGAATTGAATTGCGCCAGAACCAGACAGAAGCGTAACTTGTTTGCCTAAATACGAAAATCTAGGTGCTTAGCCGTGTGTATTTAGGTATAATCAAATGCCGAATTTAATTTCTATCAAAACGGAAAAAAAAATTAATTCATCAGTTGCGATACAGTTTCTAGACTAATATAGTATGCTAACGTAGGCTTGAAATATTACCGTCTCATTAGTTACATTTACTTTTGGAAAACTAACATAGTATGAAATGTTATATATTTGGTATAAATTATTCAGTAAAGGGACCATTTTTAGATTAAGGTGTTAGGGTTGCCACACAAAGTATTTTTATAAAAAAATATATTAAAATAAAGATATTTCTTTTGCTGTCACTCGGATTTGAAGTGGGGTTAGACGGATTTTCGAAGCAGCCGATTTTCCATCTGAGTTATTTTTGTTTTGACAGCAGTGGCGAATTTTACCTTTATATTCTAACTATATTTTTTCATTGCTAGAAAACTCAGATAAAAAACGTTTTCTATGAATGAAATCTAGCTAGATCGATTTATCGTTCCCGAAACCACCTACATACTAAGTTTCACGGAAATCGCTGACCCCGTTTCCGAGATTCTGAATATATAACAATATAAAAATATACAAAAACTGCTCGTTTAAAAGTATTAGATAGATTAGATATAGATAGATAGATATTATTAAGGAATTGTTCATTACAACTTCAATCTAAAGTGGAGTCATAGTTATCGTCTGCTACATTTATTTGCATATAAACATTTGTACAAATTCTCTAATAATTACAACTAGCTAATAACCTCGACTTCGTCTGAGTTGTTTCAACTTGTTAAGGTGCGTTAAGCGGTATTTTATGGCAGGAGATAATTTATAATTTCACGTCATGAGATGCCAGTGAGCCTGACCGTCCGTATAGTGCACGGCTTACGTCAGACTAGCGATTTTTTTTTCTCGAACTGACTACGCTATTGACCTAGCAAGGTCTTAGCAGCTTCACCGGACTACTAAGGCGAGCGCTAAAGGCACTCAGCCGATTTTATTTTTGGCAAGTAGCTCAAGGGTGCACGGCACACCTCGGCATGGCTGTTGCATGATGCATGCAAAATCGCGACCTATCTTAGCTAACCTAGCTAGTTATTCATATATGTATGAGATGTTAAAACGTATATGTGTACCAAGCATACACGCCTCAACAACTCCTCCATACATTTATTATCGAAAGATTTGGAGTTTTTTCAATTCGATAAGGGAAAAAATAAACCCTTCCACTTTTATGTTTAAGCGTGTAGGCGTGCACGTGTGTGGGGGTGATCGTGTAGTGTTGTAGCAGTGGTGTACATTTTTGTGTCACCGTATCGCGCAAGCAACGCAGACTAGCGACGAGTAGTCCAGTGAAGCTGTTAAGACCATGCTAGGTCAATAGCGTAGTCAGTTCGAAGAAAAAAAGAAAAGACTAGCGACGCGTATTATAAGAGCATGTGTACATCTAATATTTACATTTTATATTGAGATTGTGAGATATATTTGATCAATTATTAAAATGTATAAAAAAGTACATTATTATTATCCGCAGTACCAATAGATGTAAGAGAGTGACTAATGATAATAATTTCAACTTCCAAATATAAAATTTAAATAGTTTACACTATAATTAATTAAAAAATTAACACAGTTTAATTTAATTTTGAGTTTTCAGCATGTCGATATGACTGCCTCGACTTTTTTTTATCTTAATAGCGTATTTTATGTACGGAAGAAAACACAGTTAAAAGGAAAGCAAATATATACATTCCCTCTCCTACGCACGGCTACCATACCGTTTACCGCTCTTCGGTAAGAAAACAAAATGGCTGAACGCGTAGTACGTATTTTACTAAAACTGCAATAACTTTGTATTTAATTAAGACTTTGTGATAATTTAATGTTTTAGACCAGGGCCAAGAGTCAAGAAGTAAAACTAAAAAAAATTGATCAAACTCAACCAATTTTTGCACGATGTATATACGACGGCAGAGCTCTATCATTTTATCAATATTAATTAGGTAATAACTTATTAACATGAATTATAACTGAAATAGTATTTTTGTATTTATTTTCGACTAGCCACTTCCCACGACTTTGTTCGTGCGGAATAGTTACTTTGGGCTAATGCTAACACGCAGCGGAAGCTCCCGAGACAAAAAATATTCCGATTTTGAAACATTTTTCATTGGTGCTCCGCCCCTATTGGCCTTTGCGTGGTGATATTTATCTTATAACCTTCTTCAATAAATGAGTTATATAACATTAAAGTGGTTTTCAAATCGGACAAGTAGTTCCTGAGATTACCCCTTACAACGTCACAAACTCACAAACTTTACCTCTTTATAATTTTAGTATACATAGATTGAAGTCACAAAAGCTCAAATGTTAAGTCAAACATTCTTAGAACAAAACATCAACCTGTATATCGATTCCACAAAAAAAATCGTTATTCCTTTTATACTACTTATTCATGGTATTCGCTTCTTTTATCACGTTTTTATAGCAATAAACACTGATAGTTTAAATAAAGTTGACGTATCGAATATATCATTTGTGTATGCAAAATTAATTCCACCATTTATTAATACCGATAGCTAAACATTATTACAAGAAAAAAAACATAACAAACAAGTCTCTTGCATCCAGACACTAGAATTATATCATTATGTAAACTAAAGACATAAAATAACGAAGCGAGTAACAACTACTATATAATAAATTCAAATGAACGCTTAAATAATAAATTTGTATTAATACAATCAATATCAATAATAAGTAAAAAGGTTATAATATCAAAGAATGCAATGGTTCAAGGACTGCTCGATAATTGAGCTCCCTAACAATGGAATAATTTTTCAAATATATATATATATATATATGTATGAAATGATTTGAAAGAGTTATACCCCGAAGTTGGTCCCATATACATTTTGACAAGAAAAAACAACCCCAAGGGTAGGAAAACAGGGATGATTCATAATTTAGTCTCTGAGTAGTGTATTATAAATATATTGAGCATATAGTAATCAGTTGATTATATCTACAAATTATAGCCACAAAAAAATATAAGATAAAAACTTTTTAAGAAAAAATAACCACCGAAGAAACTGAAAAGCAAAAACTAACTTTTAACTTTTCCCTTTACTTTATTAATCTTAATAACTAAGTTCTTAAAGTAATGTAAGTATACCTAAATGATTTTGAGTCGGCGCCAAATAATCAATGAACTAAATTATTTTAAATTCAAACATATAACCAAATCAAATCAAAAATGCAATGTGAAATCCAGCGGTAACGTGAGTGGCCGTTTGTGTTGTTGTCTCGATAACATTAACTTATTATATATATATGCTTTACGTAATTAATTAATTTGCTTGTTTGGCGCACACTTAAAATCACTTAGGTTTGTACATATCACCTATTGCTATAAAACAAAATCTGTAGATAACTCTGGGTCTGAATTTGTCAATATATAGTCACCTAGATAGGTTATTTAAACCGTGCCCATCTTCATGAAGACTACCTAAAAGCCTGGCATTTACAAGATTGTTATTATACATAATAATTTAAACAAATAAATCTTTTTGAGAAAGCATTACTTGGTGGAAATGCATATTAAAAAACTATAGTGACAGTTACTTCCTCTGCCTAGTACTGATTGGCCGTTGCCACGTCTCACTCAAAAAAGGTTTGATTTCATTTACGCGACGCGTATCTGAAGAAACTAAATCTGAAACTAGTAATAGAAAGAGCTAAATATAGTAACTAAATGAATAAAAAGGATTTAACAAGGCGTCCTTGGTTGACGGTTGAACCTGACGCCGCGGCACTTGACACTGTCGGTATGCGACTTTGTTTTTTTTTTAGTAAAATAGTAAGTGTGCACTTTTCTGATTGATTTAAATTATTATTTTCATAAAATCATTTAGAACATAGTGCAGCTTATATAAAATATTGAATTGATTAAGACTTAGCCATTTTTTTATTACATTACTAATTTTAACTAATTACAAGTACGTGTAATGGAGTTTTTGGCGGGATTTTAGTCTGTCATGTAGTGGATTTTATATTTCATTCATAATCTTATGTTATTTGACTCTATATTGTGTAAATTTGGTGATGTTTCACGTAATATAGTTAGTTTGTTGTGCATAAGTGAATTGAATTGAAAATAATATCAC
Organism: Antheraea mylitta; assembly: GCA_014332785.1. NCBI lineage: Eukaryota > Metazoa > Arthropoda > Insecta > Lepidoptera > Saturniidae > Antheraea > Antheraea mylitta. The sequence goes on along the minus strand of JACEII010000017.1, from coordinate 4,322,541 downwards.
GGAGCATGAAATTCTGAGATGTGCCTCTGATAACTGCCTCGATTTTTTTACTTTTACTTTTTTTTCTTAATTATGTCTAGGCGTGACTGACGCATCTGCCAGTATCTTGTTATATAAGTACATAGAAAGTACTACTAAATTTTTAAGTTAGGGAAAACATCACGAGGTAAGAAAAGAAAAAAAGTGTGTGTATACTTATGTATACGCGTTAGAAGTTATAATTCTTTGGAGTAACAAGATAAAAATCTTTTAAATTTAAATCCATTTTTTTTCTATCTATTTTATCTTCTTTTTAAATTTTCTGATACAAAAAATATATCCTTCACCTTACTCTACGTTTGTAGAAAAAAAGACACTGACAATAGAAAAAAGGTATTTAATACATTGAAAGTTTTAATACAAATAAATACAAACAACAAATACAAAGAAACAAATTGTTGACCATAGCTATCTTCAGGGTGTCGGTTTTTCGTGACGGTATGCGCGCGCATAGTAAAATTTACTCCCATCATTTTTCCCTAACGCGCCAAAAGAAGTATAACTTCAAAAACAGAAAATTTTGAAAAGGATCAGTAGCGATGTAATTATTTAAGGAAAGGAAAGAAGGAGCTAAATTCTAATACTATTACGCGTAATAAATAAAGCTAGTGTACGATAAATGAAACGAAATAAATATAATAATGAAAAAAAAAAAAAAACTTTTTTATTATTAATTTTCGATAAATAATAAGAGGTCTGTGTCATTTAACCGTTATTTATTATTTAACCGTATTTTAGTAATATTCACTAAAGGTTGAACTCATACAAAGATCTTTACGACACGTCACATAAAAATAGCAACATATCTCACTACCTTTAGCAATTTTAATTATAATATTGTAATCCGTTCTACAGATGAATTGTCAGCTATAAAGTTTTTGTTTTTATGGGTTCCGATTAAGGCATTGTGATATTTTCTTTCATTATTCGATGTGTATTTTAGTAAAAAATTATTTTATTATATATAAAGTGTGAGATTTAATCTGGTCAGGGCTTGGCAGAGTAATATCACACAAGTCGTGACAACTAAAATATACCACAGTATAATAATAGTGTATGTGACCTCACAAAATACCTCATCCGTCTAGACATATACAAAATCTGACGGTTTATAACAAACTATTTCTAGTAGTTCTGCCAGATGTTTCTCCGCTAATAAGATGACTCCTTCCGATTTCCATATTTCCTTATTAATTGTTAAAATATATATAAGAACTAGCAGGCTTGGCGGACGTTCTCTTGCTTTAACAATATAAAAAATCCTAAAATTCAGTTGCAGGGCCAGCTACGGGATCCATTTGTGAATCTAATTATTTTTAAATCCGCATGAACACACACAAAAAATTCACCAGAATCTGTCCTGCCGTTTAGGAGGCGTTCAATCACATTCACACAGACAAGAATCACTGCATATTATTTAACAAAGTCCTCTGCCACGCCTGTATGTTCGCAATAAACTCAAAAACTACTGAACGGATTTTAATGAACTCTTACCAGTAGATAAAGTGATTCATGAGGAAGGTATATAATTTTTTTTTTTTATTATCATGGTGTGACAACGTCCACCGGGCCCACTAGTTATATATATAAAGAAGATAATCGTATGAAATTTAAATATCAAACTACTGAAATACTAAGAATGTGAACTGACTGGTTAAATTCGTCTAAAGATTAAAGTGAAAAATTTCCCAAGATTATCTATGGTTTCAGTTAAAATTTATTAGGTTTGTTTCCCAATAAATAGATTATAAGTCCGACCTACGGTGGCTATTAACCTTCACAGTTTTTATTTTATATGATATCTTTACATCCTATATCTTTTTCTATTACGGAAGTATTGCTACCGGAAGTGTAATCAACATTAATGATTCCGGTAAATCATTTTAATATAAACAAAAACAGGAATAAAATATAAGAAAAACAACTTTATTTTTTTAAAAGGAATGGTGGCTGATTATCAGAAACTAGCTTCTGCCCGCAAGTTCATCCCCGTGGTATAGTTACTTTTTTTCGATATGGCCTATGCCTATGTAGGCGATTTCGCCAATGTCAAGTGTGACAAATACAGGTTTTAAAATGAACGCCAAATTCAGTGTAACAAAGTGGAATAATGTAAAATAGCATCATATCAATATAGAGAAATCACCAAAAGGGGATAAGTACTATGTTGTGAGTGCCACAGGGATTATATACAATAATATACTGGAGATATACATACATATACATAGCATCTATACTAATATTATAAAGAGGTAAAGTTTGTGAGTTTGTGATGTTGTGACGTTGTGACGTTGTGATGTTGTAGGGGGTAATCTCAGGAACTACTGGTCCGATTTGAATAATTCTTTCAGTGTTATATAGCATCGAGAATGGTTATAGGTTATATGTCATCACGCTTAGATCAATAAGAGCGGCGCACAGATGAAAAATATTTTAAAATCGGGATGTATTTTTCCTTTTGAGAATTTCTGCTGTGTGTTAGTGTTAGCCCAAAAGTATCTATCTATTCCACGCGAACGAAGTCGCGGGCAGAGGCTAGTATAAATATAAACTTGAATAACATTACAGTTTAATATTCCTACAGGGCTAACGCTAACCTTAACCCTCGACTTAATCTACGTAGAAAGTGAAGATATTTTTAAATCATACGTACGTTAAGGAGCTGTTTTAGGTACCTATATGACGCCTTACATTAGTAAAAGTGGAACATTAAAATGTTAGGTAAAATCCAATGGAAGCTTTTAAAAGAAAAAAAAACATTCTTCATTGATGCTCTGGTATAGCCTTCCTCGATAAAAGAGCTACCTAATACTGAAAGAATTTTTCAAATCGGACTAGTAGTTCCTGAAATTAGCGCGTTCAAGCAAATAAACTCTTCAGTTTTTTAATATTAGCATACATTTTATCGGTGCAATTTGTTTCAATAATGGGCTTGGGAAATGTCAATTTTCTTGGTTTTCAAGAACAAAAACTTTAAAACAATAATCTATACTAATATTATAAAGAGGTAAAGTTTGTAACGTTGTAGAGGGTAATCTAAGGAACTACCTACTGATCCGATTTGAAAAATTCATTCAATGTTATATAGCTCATTTATCGAGGAAGATTATAGGCATCATCACGCTCAGACCAATAGCAACGAAGCACCAATGAAAAATGTTTCAAAATTGGTATTTTTTTCTCTTGAGAGCTTCCGCTGCGTGTTAACGTTAGCTTAAAGTAACTATTACTTGGGAATAGACGCATTGCCAGTGGCAGCTTCTGCTCCCCGGCCTATACGTGAGTGAAGCCATCATGGGGTTTTAATCCGTGCAAGTCGGACATAACCCACCCTCAGCAGCCCGGCTGGGGTGGGTACCCATAGGGATTTCCCCATCTAAAAAAAAAAAACTATTACTACGCGGACGAAGTCGCGGACAGGGACTAGTATTCGATAATTCACTATGACGCCCGTCCGTCGCTTGTCCCGCTTATCTCATGATTACTCAACCATGTCGATTGCGTTGCCGACTGAACATCTGTAAACTGTGGTACTAAAATATCCAGTTGATTTTAACCTTTTACATTACTATAGGCACCCGGTCGCGAGTCTTGCAATATCCCAAATGTGAACTGCCATATTGATGTCTAAAGAAAGAGGGGCACATCTGCCGTTATTGCAAGATTGGGTTTTAATTTTTTTTTAATATCAAGTGGGCAAACGAACCGGTGCGTCACCTGATGTTAAGTGATTACCACCGTCCGTAGACACTAACAACACCAAAGGAATCGCAAGCCTGTGTTTGGAGGGAAGGGAAAAGGAACGGAGAGAGGTGGAGGGAATGGGGAGGGAGGAGGACATGGGCCTCCCGCGCTCACAGTGACCCAACGAAACAAAACAATACAAGCACTGCTACTTCAAGTCAGTTTTCTGTGAAACTAGTAATAGCTTCAGCGTGGCTCTACCACTGACTAAAATATATATATACAAAACAAGGTACAAGAAGACATATTTAATAGGGTCTTTTTCTTTGTGTATGAACTTCTATTTTTGAATAATACTTAATTTAAAAACTAATTTATTCCCTAAAGTCAGAGGTTACAGATTTTTTTACTTTTATACTGTTATAGTTTGTTGCGTCATTTTTCTTATGTCGACAGAATATCAGTATAGTGACGTCACAGAAAATGCACTTACGTCACATAAATCTATTATAAAGTCCTTCCCAAATTTTATGAGCGCTCTGAATATAGGTGTGCAGAGCACAAATTTAGATATCTATTATACTATATGTATAACATTGAGACAACTGAAGGATAAATAAATACTAATTTTACATTCTTATAATAATATTTTAACTTCGTTTTGTATCAAAACCTTGACCATATTATTAAGGCCAAAGTTACGGTTATTCAGAACGGCCAAAAAAATTGTAAATTACAATTGGCATATCAGTATAATTAGTATTATTTTGATATCATAAGAAAAAATTGTGTGTCTAAATTACGCAGAAACCGGCGAAACTTAGCATATTGACAATTCTCTCAGCCGCACAAATACAGGAAGGAAGAAAGAAAATATATATATTTGCAATACACACGTGAATATAGTTATTGATTATAGAATAAACATGCATATAATATAAACGCTAGTAGATACAAATAAGAATTTAGGATTTAGTAAGTGTGTAACAAATGGGCCCCGAGTCAGCAGAACTGTAGGTTGATACTCTAGCGCTGATTTTCACTTGGGATCCACATTATAATGTTATGAGAAAGGATCGTATTCATAAGCTGTATTACCTTTGATTATACATTCTATACTTTTTTTTTCTCGAACTGCTTACGCTATTGACCTAGCAACGTCTTAACAGCTTCACCAAACTACTAAGGCGAGCGCTTAAGGCACTCAGCCGATTTTATTTTTGGCGACTAGCTCAAGGGTACACGGCACACCTCGGCTTGGCTGTTGCCTGTTACATGAAATTCGCGACCTATTAACCTAGCTAACTAACTGTTCATATATGTATGAGTTGTTGAAACATATGTGTGTACCAAGCATACATATCTCAACTCCTACATATATTTACATATCTCAACTCCTACATATATTTCTTATCAGAAAATTTCGAAAGTTTTTTCAGGATATACTTGTGTTATAGCACCTCTTCAATATGATGAAATGATGAAATGAAATGATGAATTTGGGGATATAGGACATAGCTCGCGAATATTTCTGCAAATTACGTATAACGACCACTCCAACCACTTAAAATGGCTAAGATAAAAAAGCCATTAGGTTAAATAAATTCTCGGCTGAAAAATATAAACGTGACTATTCAAATTATTTTTATTATGTAAATGATACATTAGTGAACATGCCAGATTACATATTAGATGGATACTTTAAGTCAAGGACTATGATTATTTTATGAATAATACTATAAAATAAGTTATTCGCTGAGCTTATAACTAAGAGTATTATAATATTCATAAATTAATCGTTAACCTTCAGAGTGACAAGGTGATAATGCAAAGTCCGTCGTATTTTTTTAATCAAAACAGAGCAATTTTAGTAGACGTAGTATCGATTAGGCAATCCTTGCTCCACCGGCCAAAAGGTGTAAGAAAGTACCATAGGCTTTTTAATCCGAGCGACTTGGGCATAACTTATCCTTTGTTGTACAGCGGGATGGATATCCATTATGGACTTCCTCATGAAAAAAGGGCAATAAAGTAAAACAACACTTATATTTCAATAATAAAACAATTATATTCCTAAACTATAAAATTCCTCGTATATAGGTATCTCTTCACATCATGCAATTTCAGGGGTTTAGACAGTTGAAGAGGCTGATGAAACCTTGTATATAGACCACCTTGAAAATAAAAAGGGCATAAAAAGACGTCAAAAAGAAAAAAGAGCATGCAGTGGTAGGTGGCCTTACTTATAAATAAATAAAATAGCTAAGACTCCAAACAATAAGCGTGGACTGACCTGCAACTAAACGCCTTGTACGGAGCAGCGTCATCTCAAGAGAAAATAAGGTCATTCCTACCTTAGCGGCCAATTCTAATCAATACAATCAAGAGAAACAAGATAACAGATAGGATAGAAAAGATGTGATGCGTAAATTCATCTTTTTTTCTTCTTTCAAAAGCCTCTGCATACGCTGTATTTGATCAATAATGCGCAAGCTAGAAATACATATAAATTTCTGGAACGCAGCTATTAAATTTGTTTATAAGGGCAACTGTAACTGTAGAAAAGGCAACAGATTCTTATATCTCCTTTTTCGTAGTAACTCTTATAAGTTTTTGCAACAATTAAAATTCTGTGAACGTGCACTCCGACGATTGCCAATAATGTTGGGATTTCAAAGGAAACTATCACGATGAAATCATAGCATAGTAGTAGGGCTTTTTTCTAATGCTCACTAGACTAGCCATCTCCCTCAGATTGAAAATTTGTCACCAGGAATATATGGTGTCTTCTGGTATTTGTGGTAGACAATCAAAGTCCCTTTAAGGCTTAGAATATCAATCGTCTTCGGTTACAAACCGACTTAATATCAGATGAGACTTCGCAATTTAAAAAATCAATGTAAAAATGGTTATTCTAGAGAATTGTATATATTGTAGAACTGGCTTTTGCTAGGCCACGCTTTGTTCGCGTAAAAGACTATTTGATCTATCATTCAGGAACAGTAATTTTTTTCTAAATGAATCAAATCAAATCAAAACTACTTTATTCAATTTAGCCCCAGAGAGAACACTTATGAACATCAAACAACCACTTCGACAAAGAACCCAGTCATTGAGTATAACCGGCAAGAAACTCGTTCTGGTTTATCTTTTCATTACATATAAGATAGCATAACGTATCTTAGACATATATACAGTTACATTTGTTTTTGGTAGATGTACAGAGAGAGTTGTCATTTCCAGACGTCACAGTCGTTCACATATTAATCATATATAAATGTAACACTGTTACCTATAATATTTGTTATTTGTAGGTGGTAGAGCTACGCTGAAACTGTTATTGGTTACAGCATGAATGGGTCGGCTCAACCGGAGTACTGCCATCCGACCCACAAAACCGATGTGAAGTAACACTACTTGCATTGTTGCGTTTCATTCGGTCAGTGAGAACGCCGAAAATCCACCTCCTCTCCCCTCCCCTTTTCCTCTCACCTTCACCATTTCACCCCACTTACCCCAAATACAGGTTGGCAACGCACTTGCAACTCCCCTGGTGTTGCTAGTGTCTATGGACAGCGGTGATCACTTATAATCAGGTGACACGCCTGTTCGTTTGCCTCCTATGATACAAAGATGAAGACTGGTCTTAGTGTAACAAACAAACGGATTCATTCTCACAATAAATAATGTTAGTAAAGTTAAACTATTAGATACTATATAAATTGTAACCCTTACGATAACATTGATCTTGCATAAAACAGATCAATAACCTTCTAAGGCAACCCACAAACTACGACAGTAAACAAAATTATACAAATAACTGAATCTGCGCAAACACAAATATGCAAGTATTCACCTAGATAATCCAAGCGAAATGCAAATCGTATAGATAATATTGAATGACACATCGAGTTCATTGAACCGATTGCTTAATAATAATAATTGTTTATGGATAATTACTTTTTTCGTATCAATTTTAATAATCCTCTGTTAGGTATATTCCTGTAATTATGGAAAAAGTAAACCGACCAAATTCTGTTTTTAGGGTTAAGTATAAAACGTTTCATACGTCACACACATTCCGCTGCCTTAAGGAAAAAACTTACACTACACACTGTAGACTGAGCCATCAACGAAATATGGCTATTTTTTTTATTAATTATGAAGTGAGAAAGGAAGAACAATACGTTATTATTCTAAGCTCATTGGTGAACTAAACAATAATACATTTTTTTTCCTGATTCTTGTTATCACTACATATTATAATACAAATTTCTCTGCCAGCTGTGTTTCTATTTGTCTGTCAGTCTCTTCGCGATAAACTCAAAAATACTGAACGATTTTCATGCGGTTTTCACCAGTAGAGTGATTCATGAAGAAAGTTTAGGTATATAACTTATCATTTTTTTTATATCAGGGCGGGTCAATATCCGCCGGGCCCGCTAATATAAGATACAATGTAGTCAGAAACAGCAGATATGTCTTTTGTTCTTATCTTTAAATATTAGTACCTGGGCGACCGAGCCTAGCTCGGTTCTTTAAAAAACAGTTTTAAATTAAAATAAACTCTTAGGTTTGCCTTAAAAATTAACATTTTTTCACAAAAAAAAATATATCTCTTCTTCAGTCACTCGTATGTATACCTTTAAACGAGCAATTCTTGTATATTTTTATATTTGTATATATTCAGGATCTCGGAAACGGCGTCATCTGCTTCCGTGAAACTTAGTATGTAGGTAGTTTCGGGGACGATAAATCGATCTTGCTAGATTTTATTCATAGAAAGTTTTTAACTGAGTCTTCAGGCAATTAAAAACATAGCTAGAATATAAAGGTAAATTTCGGCGCCGCTGGCAAAACAAAAATAGCTCAGATAGAAATCGGTTGCTTGGAAAATCCATGTAACCACAGTTCGAATGCGAGTGACAGCAGAAGACTTTTTAATAAGACTATTTTTTGTTATATGTGTAGAAGTAATATGTAGAACAAATTATGAAATTAAATGTATATAAAGTTCTGTTGTATTTTATCTAAATTCAATATTCAAATAGACCACTATAATGCAATGGTTAATGTTTGAGTATGTAGATACTTTTAATAAATGCGCAGTATCACAAATCTGTTTTCATTACATATTGTGTAAAAAAGATTCTGCAATAAATAGTCCAATATATTAAAACAAACCATCTAATGATAATAAAACTATATTAAAATGTTTTTTATAATTCAAGTGAACAAAGGCACGAGCATAACTAGTTTATACTAAATCAGGTAACATGACACGTATCGATAAAAAATAATGATTTATTTTTTAAAATAAAAGCCAATACAACAGATGCAATTTATTATGCTAAAACCAATGTTTTTTTGTAAATTATGAGAAATATGACACGCATCGCTACAAAAATAATGTTTTATGCAGATAAATATAAGAATAAAAGTAAATAAAATAGATGCACTTTATTTTGCTAAAACCAATGTTTTTTTTTTTGTAACATTTGATTTGTAAATTATGAGAACTGTGACACGCATCGCTACAAAAATATTGTTTTATGCAGATAAATATAAGAATAAAGGTAAATAAGACAAATGCACTTTATTTTGCTAAAACCAATTTTTTTTTTAATTTGATTTATAAATTATGAGAAATATGACACGCAGCATCGCCACAAAAATAATGTTTTATGTAGATAAATATAAGAATAAAGGTAAATAAATCAAATGTTCTCTATTTTGCTAAAACCAACGTTTTTTGTAAAGTTTTATGTGAGCAATATGACACGTCCATAAAAAATTTAATTTAGGTACAGATAAGAATAAAAGTCAATAAAACAAGTGCACTTTACCTTGCTACAAACAATGTTTTTTGTAAAATTTGATGTGTTAATTATTACACGCATCGATAAAAAAAAAAATGTTTTATTTAGGCAAAGATAAAAATAACAGTCAATAAAAAATACGCTTTATTTTGCTAAAACCAATGTTTTTTTTTTTTGGTTTGTAAATTATGATAAACAAGGTCAATGAAAAATGTATTATAGATAACAATATACAAATGGGCGGAAAACAAATATTTAAAATATATATACGAGTAGACGTTTTTAAATAAAAATTGAAAAATAATTTCATTAGTACATCGTATTGTACGTAAATAATTTAACATATCATTTGAACGGAATTAATCTCAAAACAACTATTGTGCCCATAATTGTTATTCTCGGTATGTCCTAAAGCACTTTGTATGTCGCAGCAAGAATTTTTTAATAACGTCCTTGGTTTATTCGTTGGCCAGTACATTAATAACATAATATGCATATTTTGTTAACGTCCGTGTGTCTCCTGTGTATCGATATACGAGGGATTTCCTTAAAACTTGTATGGGCTTGGTGTTATTACATAATTTTTTTAACAAGTTTGTTACTCAACGACCGGTTGGAGGAAAAACAACAATGATCAGAGATTTTTTGGACATGCACCGTTATTATGCTGAATATAAAGTTATCACGAAGTTATTGCTATAAATACTGAAACAAAGAAAAAAATATTTTCTATTGCAAATAACATTTATTACTTTTACAGTGTGTTAGTTTAATACATAAATATAAAATAATTAAAAATACAAAAAAACTTATTCTAAGTGTTCTCTATTGGCTGTAATACAATCCTTTAAACGTTGAGACCAGTTAGTTATCAATAGAAGCATGCACTTTTTCCATGGGATAATTCTTCACTGCCAATCGTACGGATTGTTTTAGGAACTCCAAATTATCATGGCGTTTAGCCGTACTCTCTAAAACTGACCATGAATTAAGCAAATTAAAATCGGTATCGGTACTAGACGATGGGCAGTCTTCAGCTCTGCTTTATGACCGAGCTTTATGACCCGGCGCTGAGTTTTGCTGGAAGGACCATTCTTGGTTATTGAACATGGTGTTGTTAAGGAGCTTCACTACCTTCTCTAGAATGGTATCTTGATACACTTGTGCACTTGTACACTTGATGTTTTGGTACCTTACTCACAAAAGTGTGGCTCAGTTACTCCTTTATAACTAATACCCTACCAAATCACCACTGAAGTCGAATAGTGCTCACGTTGTACTCTGTCAACTAATTGGGAAGCTTCCTTAGAGCTTTGAGCATAAATACGGTCATTTTGTTTGTTAAAATTACCCCACCAAACCATCACTGAAGTTGGATAGTGCTCACGGTACATTCTGTCAACTAATTGGGATTCTTTAGAGCTTTGAGCATAAATATGGTCATTTTGTTGGTTAAAATGTTGCTCAATTGTAAAAATGTTCTCATACGTAAACAAAAATTTTCTGTGACCCCCTTTGCATACCGTTTCAGTAGTTGTTTCGAGTTTACCACCCTATTCTTTTTTAAATTATCAGTTAAGAAATGACCAGTACGTCTCTTATAAGCTGCAATGCCTAAGTCATCTTTTAAAATACGCGACATGCTATCTGCATCTCCTGAGACAAAATCTTTTGCTTCCGAACAGGATTTATTCGAATTCTTTCCCTTACTGCTTTGACCACCTTTTTCGTACGAACACTACGTGGACGGCCAGATCTTTTTATGTCACAAACAGAAGAGGTCTCATTGTACCTACTACTAGCCCGGTATACAAACATTTTACTAATAATAAGCGTATGGAGAGTTTTAAATATTATATTTTGCTCCATCCCTATTTTGCAATCACATCAATTCGGTTCTCTTATCACCCCACTTCATTTTAATATCGCAAAATATTTACAATGTATTAGCGCTAAAATGGGAAAACTCAATGAATAATTATATAAAAATGACAGATTCCAAATTCAAATGTAACATTTTGTTTATTTTTAATTGTAACAATATTTATGACCAGACTAAATACTTTGTTAGCTGGACTCTGAAATACAAAACAGTTGTTAGAAGGCCCTTGTTTATTTTTGGACCCTGGAATGTACCATGTGTTATAATTTTATCGATTCTAAATAGATATATATGACTGAATTTATATACGGTAAGTTAGGGTGTCTGATATTTGCCAATTTGGCTTTTTAGACTTGTTAGTTTTTACCCTAAAACATTAAAAAATGATTGGATGAACCCTATACGAGTGAAGCTAAGATGCTGTATGACTTGGTTATGATACTTCACTAACAACTCTCCTGATTGAGTTATAGAGATTGGGGAATAATGGGGCTGAATGTTCGGCGGATTAAAAGTTAATCTTTAAAAAAATAAAATTAAAAATAAAGGTTTTTTAGAAAAATCATCCAAGGGCTCATAGTAGATGGAACATTAATATAATATTCGTTAAACTATTCAATAAAATAAGCATTATAAAAATTAATTTCTAAAAAGTGAAAAAACCCCACGTTAAATGAATGAGAAAAGTATTTCGAACTGAAATAGTTTAGAAAAAATATCTGACACAAAATACATATAACAGTAGTTGAGGTATGTATGCTTGAAGCACATATATGTTTAAATAACTCATATAAGCATGAATATGTAGCTTAGTTTATGTTACCTAAGTCGCGAATTGCTTGAATCTGGCAATAGTCCAAGCCGAGGTGTGCCATGCACCCTCGAGCTAGTTGTCAAAATAAAATCGGCTGAGTGCCTTAAGCGCTCGCCTTAGTAGCCCGGTGGAGGTGTTAAGACCTTGCTTTGAAAGTGTAGCCAGTAGGAAAAAAAAGTGAAAAGTATCATTAAGGCATGATTAAACGACACCGGATTTTTTTATTAAACGTTTTTATACTATAAACTAACAATTTGGACTATAACCAATTCTATAAAGCCAATTTGCTAAATAACGGACAACCTAATATATCCACAATATATATTATAATAGAAAAAAAATTACATCAAATCATCCTGTAAGCAACCAACTGTACGACCACAGGATTCTTCCCGAAAGCAAATTTCGGGAACAAACACTACGACAGTACATAGCATATTGGCAATTTCAAACTCTTAAAATATCCTTCCTTCTATGTTTTCCTAAGTGGTCCTACAAGAACATTTCTCAGGTGCTGGTTTCCTCCCGAAATTTCTCTGCACTGTCAGCGGGGTATGTTAACATTGTCAATCAAATGTACGTGGATTCCGAATAACTCGTTACTATCATGACTCACAGGAATTTATAAATTATGTATTTTTTAATCATAAATGGCTCTATGTAGGATTGTTCACGAATATTTTTTTTTAATTCGTTACGCTGGTTGAACTCTAACATGACAATAATACGGTTGTAAATACCGTGATAAGAGCAAAGCAATTTTCCTAACGATATACGTGACGTTACATGTGACGTAATACAGTTATTTAAATACGATAATATATTGTTATAACAATATTATTATAGTTAGACTGTGTAATAGAACCCACTTAATATGGAAGAGTCGATGTGATAAATTTGTTTAATTGCTAACCAATAAATACAACACATGAACTTGAATCGCGCTAAGCTCAATTTAGGCTACAATTAAGTTGGTTAGGTGGGTTTATAGGTAGTAGAGTCACGCTGAAGCTATTACGAGTTTCAACATGAATAGGTCGGCTCAACCGGGCGAAAACCACCCTCTCACAGAAAACCGACGTGAAGTAACAGTGCTTACATTGTTGTGTTTCATTCGGTCAGTGAGGGCGCCAAAGACCCATTTCCCAGCCTCTCCTCTTGCCTTTTTTCTCCCCCTTCCCTCTCCTCTCTCCATTACCCATTTCTCCATAGTCCCAAAACAGGCTGGCAACGCATTTGCGACTCCCTTGGTGTTACTAGTGTCTATGGACGGCGGTGATCGCTTAACACCAGGTGACCCACCTGATTCTTTGCCTCCTATATGACATAAAAAAAATTAAGATAACATAAGGATCATAATTTAATTGTGTTGAAATAAAAGTATTTCGTTTCGAAACAATGTTTTGTTTTAAAATGTGTCTAATTTTAAAATGTTAATTAAATATGATCTAAAATGCATTATTGCTGTGTTGTGCCGGTGACGAATAGCACATACCCTAATCGGGTGTCGTAAAAGGCGACTAATTCCATTAGCGACCCAAACATCGAATTGCAAATACCGGAGAGACGAACTCCATTAGCATTGGTTTGCAACCGCTCAAGAAATGGAAAATTCTGAAGAAAAACCCGGGGGTGGAATCCGCGTTAGGCGCAAGTTGAGTTCGACTCGTAATAAGCGTCATATTCCTGCAACCGAATCGGTTCCACACGTATCGATTTGTCGTTCCTGTGGATCCTTACTGATAAGGTCGAGAGGGTGACATAGGCCTTGGGCAAACCTATGTTTCCTTAATTGCGTCCCAAGCGATGCAGCGTCTGTGAAGAGGACACTTCACCCACGTCAGGCCAACTGCGTGGAAACCAACACAGGGAGTGACAGTCACCGGTTATAAGTTCGCGCGAATGGGCGAAAGCGTGAGCGCCAGGGGTCACTCTCGTCAGTGGGAGGATCCATCGTAGATCCACTGACCAGTTACCGCCCGCTCTAGCTGGGCAGCCCCCGGTCAATTAGGTACTGGTCCGCCTCGGCATTGATCTGTTCCCCTTGAGTGTAGGGAACACTAGTAATAACTAGACGATTGATGCCGTTCTCATTACACCTGCAAATAAAAATAAACATTTAAAGAAATTAAGAAATAACAACAGAACCTTACCTTTTACTATGCGTTTAGGAACATGGAATGTCCGCACTATGAGGACAGGCCTCCCAGACAGCAGTGGAGGCTCAAATTGCGCAAAAGACCTGCGTAAAACAGCTGTTATAAATACAGAATTGCACAGGCTAAATGTCGGTATTGCAGCTCTACAAGAAACTCGACTCCCTGGTGAGGGCTCTATTCGCGAAATAAATTATACCTTCTTCTGGAAAGGAAGAGACGTATCTAATAGTAGAATACACGGTGTAGGCTTTGCGGTGCGTAACGATGTTTTATCTGCTATAGAAACTCCTCATGGTATTTCCGAGCGAATTATGGTGGTGCGTTTGAACAGTAAATGCGGATATGTAACTCTAGTTTCAACATATGCGCCGACGCTACCTTCTAGTAGTGAAGACAAAGATCGATTATATGATCAGCTTGCAGACATTGTACGAAATGTACCTTCCAGTGACCGTCTATATGTCCTTGGCGATTTTAATGCTAGGGTTGGACAAGATAATTCTGCTTGGCCTGACTGTATCGGTAAATATGGCATTGGCAACATAAATGAAAATGGACAACGTTTACTTGAATTTTGCTCTAGCCACAAGCTATGTGTTACCAACACATTTTTTTAAGGGAAAGCTAACCCATAAAGTATCTTGGAAACATCCCCGCTCTGGCCATTGGCACCAACTAGACTATATACTAACTAGAAAGAATGCGATACGGGAAACTCTGCACACAAGATCTTTTCAGAGTGCTCAATGTGATACTGATCACTCACTCGTTATTTCTCGCGTTATTGTCACCCATAAGAGGATCCATTCATTAAAGCCTCTTGGTAGGCAAAAAATAAATCTCCTCAATATCAGGAACGATAAGTGTCTTGAATCATTTAACATACTAGTACAGAATTGGACTGATACCTGGGACACACATGTTACTCTTGAAGAAGCATGGAGCAACGTGAAAACGCTGCTAACAGACATAGCTAGTCAAGCTTTCGGATGCGCGAAGTTTGCAAGCAAAGACTGGTTTACCGAAAACTTGGAACACTTAAAACCTTTACTTGATCTAAAGCGACAGGCTGCTCTAAGATACAAACTCAACCCAAACTCAACAACGCGCAAGGAACTAAGCAGTGCTAAGTCAGTTTTACAACGTAATGCACGTTATTATGCTATCAGTATTGGCTGCAGATATGCCGCAGCATTCAATCGTAAGCAGATACCGGTAACGTTCGCAACTTATATGCTAGTATAAGGCAGCTAATCGGTCCAGTACCAAAAAAGACGGCTCCACTAAAAGAAGCAAATGGAACTATAATAGTTAATAATGAGCGTAAGTTAGCTCGGTGGGTAGAACATTATAAGGATCTTTATTCAAGTCCAGCTAATATACAGCCTGAAGTCGTTGATAACATACCATGCTTAACAATCTGGAATGAGTTAGACGACAAACCCACTATAGAGGAATTCCAAAGAGCCGTTAACCAACTGAAAAGCGGAAAGAGTCCCGGTGGTGATGGTATACACACCGAAATTCTCAAAATCGGATCCTTAGCACCAATATTGTATAGTTTGCTGGACAAATGCTGGGAAGAAGAGTACGTGCCTCAGGATATGCGTAACGCCAACATTATAACCTTGTACAAAGGTAAAGGTGACCGCGGTGATTGTAATAATTACCGTAGTATATCGCTTTTAAGTACAGTAGGTAAGTTGTTTGGCCGGGTGATACTGGGCAAACTTCAGAAATTGGCAGAGCGTATCTATCCTGAGTCCCAATGTGGTTTCCGGGCTCACCGTTCAACGGTAGATTTAATCTTTACGCTACGTCAATTACAAGAGAAATGTAGAGAGCAGAAAACACCTTTACTAATGGCATTCATCGACCTCAACAAGGCATTCGACACAGTAAGTAGAGAAGGACTTTTTACAGTATTAGTCAAGATTAGGTGTCCTCCGAAGCTGTTAAAACTCATTATGTCATTTCATAACGACATGAAAGGAGCCGTGGTTCAAGATGGTTGTACATCAGAGCCATTCGATATGCGTAGAGGTGTTCGTCAGGGCTGTGTGCTGGCTCCTACTCTGTTTGGAATCTTTTTCTCAGTTCTTCTTCAAATTGCCTTTGGAGATGACTTGCAAGGTATACATTTACATTCGAGGGTTGATGGGACACTTTTTAATACCGCACTCCTTAGTTCAAAACGCCATCGAGACGATTTGTACATTAATAATCTTCTTTTTGCTGACGATGCGGCGTTTGTAGCTAGTTCTGCCGATGAACTCCAAAGAATGGTTGATAGGTTTTCTCATGCATGCTCTTTACTTTCTATGTCAATCAACAACAGAAAGTCAGTCGTAATGATGCAAGGGTGCACAGGAAACCCTACAATTTTGTTGGACGGCAGCCCTTTGGAAATGGTTGATAACTTTTGTTACTTGGGATCGATTGTGACTAGCAACTTATCTCTGGAAAGTGAAATAAAAGCTTGAATTGGCAAAGCGGCGACCATGTTTGGAAAGCTGAGTACAAGAGTATGGAATAATAACCATCTTACTAACAAAACCAAAATGATTGTTTACCAAACATGCGTTTTGAGCATACTTTTGTACGGAGGAGAAAGCTGGACAACACGCGCAAAACAAGAACGCCAACTTAATGCTTTCCACATGCGATGTATTCGTAAAATTCTAGGGATAACCTGCGCGGACAAGATCACAAACGAAACAGTTTTAGAGACTGCTCAAGTGCCTAGTATAACTGCTGTGCTGAAACAGAGGCATCTTCGCTGGCTAGGGCATGTATACCGCATGGATGCATCCCGTATGCCAAGGCGTATCTTACTGGGTGCTATAGCGTATGCAAAAAGGAATATCGGGAGGCCTTTGCTACGTTTTAAAGACTGCGCCAAACGAGATATGTCCTCTTTTGGCATTGACTGTAGAAGCTGGCAGGAGCTCGCTCAGGATAGAAACAGGTGGAAGCGGCGCGTTCATGAAGGAGTCGCGACCCACGATAAAATGTGGTTCAACCAACTTCGTCAAAAACGTATCAAGCGTCATCAATCTTCACGAAATGACCAATTGGCTCCAGACTTGACATTTACTTGTCGATCCTGTGGGCGAGGCTGTCGCTCCCGAATCGGATTATATAGGCACGAAAAGAAATTTCTCCGCTAATGCTGCTTAAATCGTCTTTCGTAGACGTAAAGGCCATTATTTTTTAAAATGCATTATTACCTAATTCACAAAATAAGAGAAATTGGATACTACTCTGAATATATTTCAACAACATTTTTTTTAATTTAACGACTATATATATTTGCTAATTATCTCTTAAAAATATCGTGACAGCCTCATCTATTCTATTATTACAAAGCTAAAGAGTTTGCTTCGCTAATCTCAGGAACTACTGGTGCGATTTGAAAAAATCTTTCAGTGTTATATAGTTCATTAATGGAGAAAGGCTATATATTATGACGCTAAGACGAATAGAAGCGGAGCACCAATTAATAATATTTGAAAATCAAGCTGTATAGCGTTTGCCCAAAGTAACTATTCCATGCGAACAAAGTCGCGGGTATAAACTGATTTAATATCATGTTGAAGATTTAAGAAATTACTGTTTTAAAAACGAGAGGAGCGATGTAGAAAATACATCAGAATTCTTTATGATTTTTACACATAAAATATATTGTTTATTTTATTCACTTAATAAATAATGCAGATATCGCGGTATCGGCTAGTATTCAGAGCAATGTGAAAATATATATTTAAATTGGAACAGTTCGTAATCTATTCAGACAAATAATCATCGTTTTGAGATTCATAACATTGGTAATGGCATAACATATACATTACAACAGACACAAAGACTTGCCAACCTAAGCCAATACCCTATCATCTGGATCATGAACACGCAAAACGTTTCCAAGGTCCGCTCAGTTAGTTAATATTCCGAGAGCAGACAACGCCCGACTACTGTGTCAGCTTATTTGGACTCCGGGCTGATTTTGAATCACAATTGTAATTGTGCAAGTACAATAGCCCTTGAACGAGTCCCGCGAAGACTCGAAAAGTTACAAAGAACTCGCAATCGACCGATGCAATCGAATCTCCAATTATAGAATGTTCATTTCAATGCATTAATAATAACAATTGTTACACGGTGTTGGCAATATTTACAATTGAATCAAATTATGCGATGAATGCCAAGTCGTATGTCGTTTTTATTATGCAGAGTATTCAGTTCATTTTTTTTTATTGAATATTGAATCGTTATTAATGAATGACATTTACAGTTTATTTTCAAATCCTATAAATTCCCAATCAGCTACTATAGGAGAACAGATATAAAAGATAAGATTGATAATTATTCCATAGAATCATTAGAAATTTAGTCTCCGATAATTAAGCCAAACTTTTGGTGAATATTAGAAACCAATTATCATCTATCCTTGGACACTTGAAGATTCTGTGATTTTTTTAAATAGTTTTCGTCACCACGATTATTGATAATTAGGTGATATCCGCGAATTTATCTGCGTTGTCCTACGTATGTGTACCATACTTGCAGGGGTAGTAAAAAAATTCTGTACTTAAAAACAAATTCAATTTCATTCTACATAATTACCGCCATTATTTAGTAGGTAATATTACATTATCTTGTGATAATTTTTAACAAAATGGTGGCGACCTTTATAGAACCATCCAGGGACGTTTTGTAGCACTTGAGAATCCATGCTTCGTGGTTTTATTTTTCAGCAAATTTACTTGTGCACAATAAGTGAATTACATTACGTAAAATGGCACAGATATTACAAAATGACACAAGAATATAAATAATCCGTATCTTTAAACGAGCAATTCTTGTATATTTCTATATTTGTATATATTCAGGGTCTCGGAAACGGCGTCATCTATTTCCGTGAAACTTAGTATGTGGGTAGTTTCGGGGACGATAAATCAATCTAGCTAGATTTTATTCGTAGAAAACTTTTTTTAACTAAGATTTCAGGCAATGAAAAAATATAGCTAGAATATGAAAGTAAATTTCGCCGCCGCTGTCAAAACAAAAATAACTCAGATGGAAATTGGTTGCTTCGAAAATTGGTGAAACCCCAGTTCGAATCAGATTAACAAAAAAGAAATATTTTTTTAATTTTTTTTTTTTGTGAAAAATATTAATTTGTGAGGCTTACCTAACAGCTTATTGTAATTTAAAAATGGTTTTCAAAGAACCGAGCTAGGCTCGGTCATCCAGGTGCTGACGTATTATAAAACAAAGTCCTTTGCCACTTCTATCGGTTTGCGATAAACTCAAAACCTGCTGAACGGATTTTCATGCGAATTTCACTAGTAGACAAAGTGATTCATAAGTATTATCTAGTCATATAAGTATATAACTAAATAGTATCGATTTTTTTAATATCATAGCGAATGACAACGTCCCTCGAGCCCACTAGTAAAATATAAAATCCACTATATGACAGACTTAGATGCCGCCAAAAATTCTATTTGTGTACTTATACGCGTTAGCGTCACGCGTTACTATACTAACTATTAATATGGTAACCGTTGTCATGGTAACATGTAAGTTTGTACTTTAAAATTATTTTATCATATTCGTTGCATACGTGTAGATTAAACTGAAAGTCATTAGTAGGCAATAGAAGTTATTTATAGTAAAAAGAAAATACGTGGATAATATTTTGTTAGATTAAGATCATATAACTACATAGTAAGATTAATAAAGAATGATCGAAATGTATGTAGAAGTTTTTACATGATACGTGGACCACGGCAGCCCTCTATGATATTGATATTAGATATAGGTACCTACCTATAAAAGAAATATTTTAGTTACACAGGTTCATGTAATTATCAAGATCAGTGATCTGTTGCAATTTTTTTTTTCGAAATGACTACGCTTTTACCCAGCAAGGTCTTAACAGCTTCACCGGACTACTAAGGCGAACGCTTAAGGCACTCAGCCGATTTTATTTTGGCAACCAGCTCAAGGCTGCACGGCACACCTCGGCTTGGCTGTTGCCTGTTGGATGCAAAATCGCGACCTATCTTAGCTAACCTAGCTAACTATTCATATATGTATGAGTTGTTGAAACGTATATGTGTACCAAGCATACACGCCTCAACAACTCCTTCATATATTTATTATCAGAAGTCTGTTGCAAAATGTTTGTTGACAAAGCTGCATGAACATACAAAAGTGAAGCACTTAAATTAAATAACGCGTAACATTTTGAAGACAACAAATATTTTTGAAAGAGTACCGATCAAACAAAAACACAAAGCAAATGAAAACATATAAAATTTACAAATATTTACGAACGATGCAGATTTTCGCTAATTTTAAATCATAACAACCGAAATCAATTAATATATGTATCCGACAGACGTAATCAAAAATATCAAATTCGTTATTTAAATAACAAGATTCTGGGTCGAATGCAATGGAGACTTCATCCATCCAGAGATTTTCTTTATGACATGGGAAGCAAATGAACATGCGAGTCATCTGGTGTTAAGTGATCACCGTCGTTCATAGACACTAGCAACACTAAGGGAGTTTCTAGTGCGTTGACAGCCTGTGTTTGCGAGGAAGGGGGAAGGGTGGAGAGGGAGGAAGGGGAAGGAATGTGGGCCTCCGGCGCTCTCACTGACCAAACAAAACGCAACAATGCAAGCATTGTTACTTTATGTTGGTTTTTTGTGAGAGGGTGGTCCAACCCTGGGCGAACTGACACAATGATATTGAAACCAGTAATAGCATCAGCGTGGCTCTACTATCTACAACATAATGTGCATTTGGAAAGATTCAATAGAAAACCATTAAAATCTTTATATACATAATTCTTCTGTCCAGTCGTATGTGACTAAGCTCCTGATAAACGTCTGGACAGATTTTGATGAAGCTTTTGTTAATATTCAGATGGATTTAAGAATACTTTAGATTTACAATATGAGCCGGTAGTTGGTGCTACAATTGAATTTTAGGTATTTTTTTATTATCAAGGCAGAACAACGTCCACTGGGTCCGCTAGTATTCGTATACGATTTTATCTAAACTACTGAACAACACTGATTCATTTTATTTATAGACAACATTTCATTTAATATGACTCCCATAGAGCACAAATAGCTACAAATGACAATAGTTGCTTTAGACTTAATTTTACCAAAATGTTGTTCACAGATAACAAAGGCAGCTAAAATAGGCATTTAAGTTTTAATTTTTGAAATAGCCTTGCATTAAAAGAAATGTATGTATTGTTCCAGATGGGTCACAGGGTCCCAAGATATTCCAGTCTGTTGTGGGGTGTCTGCATACCGAGTTCTTGTAGCAGTTTCGATTTAGAGGAAGAATTGTCACTCAGACTGCACGGGACTGGTGTGTCGGTTCGCGTTCACAACACAATGTGTTCAGTGAAAAACGTGAAGCGTCCTTATTCATTTGGAAAAGCGTTATCTATGTGAGTCTATTTTCAATTTATTAAAAGTAATACGTCTTAGTATTCTTTAGTACAAGAATTTATATTTAAAAATATTTTTAGAAGTTATAATATTCCTATTTTTTTCCCAAAATGTATCTTGCACAAGTCATATATATATATATATATGTTTCATTTACTAAAAGATAAGATTCACATGTCGGGATGTACGTATACCATCTTGAAATAAAGTACGATCACCCCAAAAACACGGCAAAACTTCTTAATATTATCGTTTTTTTTTTCGAAATGACTACGCTATTGACCCAGCAAGGTCTTAACAGCTTCACCGGACTATTAAGGCGAGCGCTTAGGGCACTCAGCTGATTTTATTTTGGCAACCAGCTCAAGGGTGCACGGCACACCTCGGCTTGGCTGTTGCCTATTGAGCACAGATATTACTGATTATTGAGTTGTTGAAACGTATATGTGTACCAAACACACACGCCTCAACAACTCCTCCATATATTTACTATCGGAAAATTGAGAGTTTTTCAGTTCGATAAGGGAAAAAAAAGTAAACCCTTCCACTTTCATGTGTAAGCGTGTAGTAATGCACGTGTGTGGGGGTGATCGTGTAGTGTTGTAGCAGTGATATATATTTGTATGTCACCGTATCGCGCCAGCAACGCACTCAAGGGCTCCCTACCGAGGGATCGAACCTAGGCTTGAGCCGCTGCCGTGGGAGGCCTAATCGGGTAAGTTAATATTATCGTGTTTGGGCCAAGAGATATCCATTTCGTTAAATCAACACGGCAACACTAACACTTTACAGATATTCATCTGTCAATGATCAATGTTGTATTTATATCGTTTTTTATAATTTATAGATTACAGCGTTTTGAATAAAATCTCATCGTATGTTAGATGATGACGTAGTTTAAGATGATAGACATCATAAGCCTAGAGGGGACTGGCTCTTAAGTGCAGCTGCCAAGACACACCAGGTGCTTGGCGAAAGATTTTCAAATTGAAGGTAGTAACTAGCCAGGCGGTCTTAGAAAAAACCCTATCATAATGCATTTCATCACGATGTTTCCCTTTACCGGAAGCTCCAACTTACAAGGATTAGAACCTACGTCCATCAAAGCCATATCCAAACATGTTATCAAGTAATCCATCGTTTATATATTTACCTAGCTTTTGTCCGCGACTTCCTCAGCGTGGAGTAGTTACTTTGGGCTTTAACTCGCGAATTCGTTTATGTAGAAGGTGAAAATATTTTTAAATGATAGGTATGTTAACACCGATTTTGAAACATTCTTCATTTATGCTCCGGTCTTATTTGTCTTAACATGATAATATATAGCCTATAGTATCGATAAATGAGCTATCTAACATTGAAAAAATTTTTCAAATCGCACCAGTAGTTCCGAAGTAAGAGCTTCCAAGCAAACCAACTCTTCAGCTTTATAATATTAGTATTGATTTATAGTGCAATTCACTATTAAAACTACGGTCAGTTCCATCACAAATTACGAGTCATTTTCATATTTCGCCTTCATCTATGTTATTTACGATTTGTGTCAATATAAGATTGAAAGTAATGTGATTTGAATGTTTGCAGAACATTTTTCCTCGCGCTAATACTATTGCTGAGCCTTGGGACGTTATTCGACGACGGGAAGGAGGGAGCGACAAATTTCGAGAAATTACTAAATGCGTTTTCTCTGAAACGAAATTTACGTAAGGTGTTCGATTTATCCGACTCGCCTACTAGGGTGAAAGGAGTGGATGCCTTCAGGGGGATAAACGCGTTCGCTTTGCTGGTAGCACATAAATCCATGGCGATGGCACACAGTCCCTACGTCAACAAGGTCAGCTTTTCGGAAGTGAGTATTGTAACGCATATTTGTTTACTTAAAGATCACGTTTTAAAACTTAAAAATATGATATCATCTACCAATTAAGATGATGACATTGATAATCGTATCTTTTCGGCATAATAGTTATTTTTTACTATGATTATTTGGAAAGCAAAAATTCTAATAGATATTTTATAAGCAAATATTTATATATGTAAATTGGTATCCGCGATTTGTTCATCACTGTCATATATTACATAATATGTAAAAATAGATATATAAAAACCACTTCAAGGTAACAGAAGTTGCTTCAACTAGTAACAATAAAATATAGTGTTAATAATGAAACAAAAATTCTCAATGGAACATATATTTTGGCATCCTAGAGTTTTTCTGTGTAAGGTAATTACAGTGTCTTTAGCTTTGATTCAAGTTTCTCTATACAAAGTAAGGTAACAATAACAGTGACTTATTTGTCCTTTTTTTTATTAACGTGGGGAAATCCCTAACGGATACCCACCCTCCCAGGGGAGATGCAATAAGGGGATGAGCCCCCCGGCTGCATCCCCTCAGGTCCGGCTACGGTAGCGGGAGAAGGCGTGTGTTCCGCCTCCCCCTTCCTGCGGGCCGTCTTTGTCGGATACGGCCGCTCTGAGGATCTGCCTCGCGGACCCTCTCAGCCGCCTCCTTCTGCGAGATGACTTCCTCGCAGAAGGAGGCCATCAAATTCCAAACTTCTTCGCTGCCGAGCATGCGAGAGATGACACTCGGCAGCGAAAGTTCTTCTCCTACCGCCGCAACCAGAGCGCGGCGCTGTTCGTACCACGCAGCACATTCTGAGAGAGTATGCTGCGCAGTGTCCACCGCAGCGCCGCACTCGTGGCATGCGGCGGTGGGCTCCTTGCGGGCAATCCGGTGCAGGTACCACCCGAAGCACCCGTGCCCGGTTAGCACCTGCACCAGCCTATATGTCAGGGAGCCCCAAGTTCTCCCGATCCATTCCGACAGGACCGGACGGACGGCGTCAATTGTATATCTGCCGTACCGCGTCCGCCAGATCCTGCCTCCACCTCTCCAATTCATCCTGCCGGACCCTAGCCTTCAGGGCTTCAATTTCCCCGGGAGCTGGAGGCGCCCCTCGGCGTCTCTTAGCCGCCGTATAATTATAGACGGCGGCAAGAAGCTCCGCCTCCCGCTCCCAAGGAAGGGAGCCGGCGAGTACGAGAGCCGCCGCCGAGGCTACCGTTCGATATCCTCGTATCGCCCTCAGCGCCACTGTGCGCTGCGCCCTTCGCAGCACGCGAACGTTCGTGGCGCCGAGGGCGTCCACCCACAAAGGTGCCCCATAGGCAGCCATCGCCCGCACTACTCCCTCGTACAGGCGCCGGCAAGCAGCGCCAGGTCCCCCCGTGTTCGGGAGGAAACGGCCAAGTGCAGCCGCCGCTCTCACAATTCGCGGCCGAGCCCCTCGAAGTGGGGCTCAAACCGCCATCGTCCGATCAAGGTGAGGCCCAGATATTTCATCCGGGTCCCCACCCTGACCCGGACACCTTCGACAGTTAAATGGGCCCCTAGAGGTGGCCCACGCCGAGGCCCGTGAAACAGCAAGGCCTCGGTTTTTTCGAGGGCCACCCTGAGGCACAACCGTCGGATACGCCCGACCACGAGAGTTGTAGCCTCCGTGGCCAGGCGCACCAGTTTCTTGAAGTCGTCTCCCTGGGCCACGACTAGGGTGTCGTCCGCGTAGCATATTAGGCGTGCTCCTGTCGGGAGCGCGCCGCGGATCACCCAGTCGTAGCCCAGGTTCCAGAGAAGAACGCCCAAGGCCGATCCCTGTGGGACACCACATGGGGTCCCCCGGAGAATCACTCTCCCCCGACTGTCCTCATAGGTGACCTCCCTTCCCTCCAGGTACGCCCCTAATAGCCGCCGCAGGTACGGTGGCACTCCGAAATAGCGGAGCGCCTCCCGTATGACTCCATGCGGCAGACTATTGAAGGCGTTGGCGATGTCGAGAGACACCGCCAGGAGCCTATCGTCGCGGGAGGGGCTTATTTGTCCTACCTTTCAATATCCTGAATCAGCTCTAAGTATAACCTTTCAGTGGTTAGCGATTCCAGACAACAAAAGGGAATCATCACGAAAAAACTATATAGCATAAGAGTAGGCCATTTCCTAAGTTTTTTGGTTGTCTACCACTCTCTGGCAGCTGCGCTACTTGAGGAGTTAGCCTCCTTTAGCCTATTTACTATCTTATGATTCTGATATTACTTGCGTCTGCAGGAAACGTTACCTCTCGTTCCCCTACACGTGCTCCCCGGGTGGTGCTTAAGAGTATCAAATTTCTGGCTGCTGCACTGTTCCACCTCGCAGCGGGAAATAAAGTAATTATTCAATCGATGATAACAAAAGACGAATACTCTATTTATCCATGTACTATATAACGTCTGGAAAGGAATTTATGATATTTATGAATTTATGTTTTGTAAAAATATACAACATCAAGAGTGAAACCAGATCGAGTTTCTTGTCGGTTATTCTCGAGACTGGGTATTTTTCCAAACCGGTGGTAGCTTTGAAGTTCGTAAGTGCCTCCTCAAGGCCTAAATAGAATAAAGTATTTTTTTGATTTTTTATATGAAAAAAACCGCAACGAATACCACAAAAATAAACATTTTACATTGATTAAGATATCCTAATCTATTGAAAGTAAAAATTATTTTTACATCAATTTAAGTAAAGCATTAATACGTTCTAGATCGACAGCGTAGCTTGAATTTAATACTACATTTGCTAGTCACTCGTCGAAGAGACAAAATCGCTTCCTAAATTTGTAATTCATCAATATAATATTCTTATCACGTCGTACATGCGTTAATCATAAATTTGAGTGGTCGATTTGACTCTACTGATAAATGTGTTGCTTACTAATTTATCACTGCGATAAGAGTACAAGACCTTGGTATGTTTCCAGATGTTATTGGACCGACGCTAGATTCTTTGGATATCGCATTCCAAATCAAAAAACGCATATGAGATTTTTTTTATAAATTACCAGTGGCCTGGTAGACTGGAAAATGGAAATAATAAAAAAATGCGTCATTTTAACATAAAACTGTATCTGGCTGCTGGTATACGCTCTCGTTGTATTTGGCACGCGATATATGGTATTTGTTTTTGAAATAGAAAAGGTGTATTTGTAATAAAAGTAAATATGAATAGTTACCACTATTAAATTTAAATTTGTCAATGTGTATTTTGAGTACACATTAAACTCTCAGTCCTATTTAACAATTTTGCATTTTACTAGTAACAGAATCACAAAATGTCTTATAATTGCGTACTCGGTATTATAGACTGCATTCGATAACTTGATATTGGAATTTTGTTCCATTATTTCAATGATTGTACTATTACAATGAATATTAGTGTGTCTTTGTATGAAATTAAGGTGTCTTGGTTATTTAATGTTGGTGTAATACTAAACCAGTATATACCATTACTCTATATGTAAAAAAATAACACAGCCTCTCATATAATTCGTAACGTAGATAGTAAGCGTTAAAAAATTCTCGACAAAAAATGTCATCTCATAAATTCTCATCTCAAAAAAGTTTCCCAAGTTTTTTCAAATTCGATAGACTCAAACGACTATAACAGTATCGATGGGCGTTCGTTTTACGCGATCCACTTTCGCTGCAAAGTAACTTTTTAAAGGATTACCATTCTATTTTAAATAAAAAGTTACGATTTGATTATTATATTAAAAAGTGTGAAACTGTTCGAAGTTTCTCGTTTGACTGGTTATTACATAATTTTTTATAACCAAAGCACTCTAGTATTAAATATTCTTCAAAATATGTTATAAAGTTTATAGAATTTACATGAGAATACTTTGCAACCTTTAAAGATTAAAGTCTGTTAAAATTAATACTGTTGCATAATTTAATAGATTAAAAAAGATTCACTTATACGCTTTTAATAGTAATTAAAATCAATCCAGTAATATCAGAAAGTAAAATGAAATCATTTTCAACATAAAGAATATAGTCTACTGTCCTCTAATGACAGATATTATAGTGGACGCTACTTTGCACTTCCGCTACTTTGCATGGAATTGATTGACCACTACTACGTCTAACTACACCAATAAGAGAATCAATTAGTCTATTAGTACTAACGTAGTAGTGGACACTCAATTCCAAGCAGAAATTCAAAACAGCTTCCACTATAATATTTAATTACGGATTACCGCAAAATAAGGCCTTCTTCAATCAAACATCTAATGATAGAGCTTTCCATAATAATTTTGAAACTCAAAAAAAAATTAGACTGTCGATTAAAAAAAAAAATTAATAAGAAAGTTGCCAATATCAGTGATGATTCAACATCCTAATGATGTCTTCTTATCCTAATGATGTAATCATCCTAATGTTGTAATCATTTAACATCAGGGATTGTAGAATAAAAAGCTAGAACCGGTAAAGTATAAAAAGACTTCTGACCACAAATTTGTGACTACTTGTCAACTGGTACTATATTTTGAACATTGAATCGCAGTTACTAATAGCAGAGCAAATGTCACACGCAATGAATGTAGACAAGGTGAACAACCTAGGCTAAACACAACGCCTTGGCTATTACAAGCTATGCAATTTATGGTATTACTAAGACAATATTTATCAACCATTCTAAATTTCTCAGTATATTACAGTGTATCATAACAGGCTTTCAGTCTCATTATAACACACACACACACACATTATAAAGCAATGCATTAAAATAATGAGCGATGCTGACTCCTTAATAGCTTACTCGGGTGATGTAAATTCGTGGCTTGCAATAAGCCGCTGCTGTTATGAAAGGAAAATATAGTGATAAAATATATTTTTTATCACAATAACTTTCAATACGCGGGAATTATTTCGCTTACTGTTCATTTTGCTGGTACATTACGCATCACTGATAAAGAACTGGGTTCACAATAAAACTACTGAAACTTGTTTCATTAAAGTCGGTCCACTCTATCAAAAGTTATTGTAATTTTAACGATGACTCGAATAAATTACGAGAGAACAGTACTACTACAAAATATACTGATATTATAATGCTAGAGGGTTTGTTATTTGATTGAACGCACTAATCTCAAGAACTGCTGGTCTGATTTGAAAAAAATCTTTCAGTGTTAGGTAACTCATTTATCGGGAAAGGCTATAGATTATATATCACCACGCTAAGACCAATAGGAGTGGAGCACCAATGAGGAATACTTCAAAAAAAAATTCTTTTTATATTTATGTATTACCGTTAACCCAAAATAACTATTTCACGCGGACGAAGTCGCGAGCAGAAACTAGTAATTAATATAACACTAACCATCATAATTTTATTACGATGAATGACAATAATACCTAAATATTGCTTTCCCAGGTCTTTGGAATGCCGTGGGCCGTAATCGGACGCTCAGCTATATTATATACGGACAGTTTCCTTTATCTCAGCGGATTCCTAAATGCTCACAATCTGTTGCAAGAGCTCGAGAGGAAGAATACTATTGATATAAAGAACAGACTCATTAGCAGATGGTTCAGGTACCAAGAGAACAATTTTATACAAATCTTAACAGTTTTCATACGTTTACAAATTGGATAAACACACAACTTATTACAATCTATAACCTCGAAAAAAAAAACAACCTATTTTTGGCATTTGTACGACATGTTCCACAAGATCACGTAAGCGATAAAAAACAAGTAAAAGTGGCTGACTTTGGGCTTTGATTTTACGTATTGAATTAGAGTGTATTAAGAGCGCAAAGTTATTAAAATGTTTCATAAATAAATATTTTTTATTTATAATATAATTTTCTATCAGGCGTATTCTCTTATTTCATGAGAGATACATCTAATATTCATATATTTATAGTTAACTAAGCATTATGCTATTTTAATTATATAATTTAAAAGGTAATGTTCATTAATATACTAACTCTGTTCTAACCAATATATTTTAATAATTAATATCAAGTTCTTTATAACATTCTTTGTAGTTACACTAGGTAACTCTCACCCGCTGGGTTGGGGCATTAGAAAAATAGTATGGGGTAAATCATATCTAAAAAGCCTAGAACGATCTACGAAAAATTCATAGTTCTTAACCCAGACGTTTAGTAGCTTTGATGTGATTGGTCTTTAAAGATATTTTCATTATCTTTATATATAAATTTCTTCCGTAAGTGTGTATATCACAAAACTCCTCCTAAACGGCTGGACCGATTTTGATTAAAATTTGTGTGCGTGTTCCACTGGATTCGGA
Source organism: Antheraea mylitta (assembly GCA_014332785.1). NCBI lineage: Eukaryota > Metazoa > Arthropoda > Insecta > Lepidoptera > Saturniidae > Antheraea > Antheraea mylitta. Next base: position 4,292,523 of record JACEII010000017.1, on the reverse strand, counting down.
TGGTTTAGATTCACAACTGGACCCTGTAGGTGGCGCTGCGATTAAGTTTTAGGATTTTTGGCGACGTGGCGACACAAAACACAAACTTAGCACTATTAACGAAATACTCGAAAACATTTGCAACGCCATCTGTATAAACATAAAATTCAAATTGTATTGTCGGCCACTCGTTTTCTCTCTATATAAATTTCTTCTATACGTGTGTATATCACTAAACTCCTCCTAAACGGCTGGACCGATTTTGATGAAATTATGTGTCCGAGTTCCAGTGTATCCGCGAATGGTTTAGATTCACAACCGGACCCGTAAGATGGCGTTGTGAGACTTTTTAATTATTAAGGCAGGACAACGTCCGCCAACACCGCTATAATATCTATACGCATGAATTTTGAATCTGTTTACTTTTAACATCCTTATATTATTCATCAATAAACGTCAAAATTGATCCTAAGATTTATTAAAATACAGTTAATATTTTATAACAAAATAATAACCTTATCCATCATCCAGGGATTCCCTATTAATACGGATTTGGGGTAAATCCGGTACTGTAATTAAATCACAGTTAACTGTTGAACTAATCTCTTTTTCAATTAAAATTGTACTCGATAATTAATAACCAGTCTATTAATCTGTCGAACACACACGTGTTCATGACATTTCTTAGTAATGTAGTATAACTATTTGGACCCAATTTACAACTTCACTAATCTCATGAGTATTTGAAATGACACAGCAATTTTAATATATAGTTTTAACGTGTATCGATCGCTCTTCACCTTTTTTATATCACAGGAGGCAAACGAACAGGTGGGTCACCTTATATTAAGTGATCACCACCGTCCGTAGACACCAGCAACACCAGAAGCGTCGCAAGTGCGTTGCCAGCCTGTGTTGGTAGGGAAGGGGAGAGGGGGAAAGGGAAGAGAGGGAAGGTAGAGGGAGGGAGGTAAGCCTCCGGCGCTCTCACTGACCAACGAAACGCAACAATGCCAGCACTGTTACTTCACGTCGGTTTTCTTTGAGAGGGTGGTACTACCCCGGACGAGCCGACCTATTCATGCTGAAACCAGTTACAGCATCAGCGTGGCTCTACCACCTACAACTCTATTTTAAATAATTATATCTATATTTTAAATAATTAAATCATCTATTTTAAATAATTATAACATTAATTTCAATGTCAACCGTCAGTTATTAGAATCAGTTATGTCATCAAAATATCTCAGTATTAATCAATAGTCGTAAAATTACTATGCAAATAATAAGTGCGCTTTTATGATAAATATATAGCTAAACTAAAGTTCTGTCTGCACAGTTTTTTCTAGATAAAGTTGTTATAAATACGAAGGTCAAATATTGTACGTAATAAGTACTAACAATCTCGAGAAGAATGTAACTTGATACCAAAATAGTCAATAAGGTTGTTTATAATGTACTCTATACTATATACAAGCAATTTCCATTCCATTTTAAAGGGACTTCAAAAAGTTCGATATTGAAGGTTCACCAGCGAACTCTTCGAAAAGAAGATGTATAGTAATTGCATTATTGATTTGTCTTAAACTATAGAAATATGTAACTATTATCTTTTGAGTAGTCCGGTGAAGCTGTTAAGACATTACTAGGTCAATAGAGTAGTCAGATCGAAAAAAAAATGTCTTTTGACAATACATGGACTACTCTATTTTCTATACAAAGTATGTTACTCCAGAATAGATAGGGTATAAAAATGATTAGAGATAGTTTTAGAAATAAATAGATATTCTCATATTTTAATATCACGAAGTAAGAATAAGAATTCGAAAACAATCAAAGAGCACAAAATTCGCTTCCAGATGGTCAGAACCAAATAAAAGTTACTTAACGAAGCCATGTTTTTCAGATTGTTTCCCCTATTCGTCAGCCTGATGTTGTTCTGTACATACATCCTGCCTGACGTGAACAACGGACCCCAGTGGAATTTAGTCGTAGAAGAACACAGCAGAGTCTGTGAAAAAAACATGTGGAAGAGTTTTCTATTTATTCACAACTATTTCGGTTTTGAGGAAATGGTTAGTTCTAATTCTTCTTCTATCTTTTTTATATATGTGTGAGTTTAACGATTGTTATCTGGAAATATAGAAGAGTAATTTACTAACATGTCAATGCACAGCCCATATTACAGGAGTAGGGCCGTGAAAATTTGCATTCGGGTGCCGCCATATTGTCACTGCTAGATCACTCTACTATGGTTACCTCTATAGCTTATGTAGGTAGCCTTATGTTATTTTGCTGTGGGGAAAAGCAGCTGAAGTAGACACCATATTTCTACTACAGCAATGGGTAGTTCGAAAATTTATAATATAAGGTCTCGAGAATCATTAAAGGCTAAGGTTTAGGAATTTTATATGTTAAATCTGCGCCCCCAATACCTTCTTGACGATCTAGTGTATGTCCGCAAAAACATAGAAAAGCTGGAATTAGTAACATTTCGACATAATTTAAATATTAGAAACAGTGACAAATTGATCGTCTTATGTTTTAGTCTCAGTAAGACCAGCAACAGCTTTTTAAGTAATATTGTTAGATTCTATAACAAGGTGCCAAAGCATATTCAACCATATATATTCATACCTTACCTATTACTCCTCAACTTCTCTTTCACTTGTGCTCTTTTCAAACTGCCTCAGATATACCTATTCTTAATTTTATCCACTCTAGTTACACCACATATCCATCTTACCCTTCGCATCTCTGCCACATGAAATCTATTCTCACCCATCTCTTTTGTAGCCTAACGCTCTTACGTTGTACCCATGGGAATTCGAGGAGAGTCACTAGCAATAAATAAATAAGACACCTTTAACAATTTTTCCAGTGTCTAACACACACTCATCAGATCGGAATGGATATGCAGTTGTATGTAGCCACTTTACCTTTGATGCTGTTGCTATGGAAGACCAGAAAATATGGTTGGACCGTCCTCATCAGTATTGCGATAGCTTCTACAATGCTTAGATATCTCGCAATACATTGGTATGACATCAGCATGTTCGTGTATTACGGAATATCGTAAGTTTTTTTTTTGCAATAACTTCTTTTTTAATTTGATTTTTTAGAGGTTTTTATTCCTGTGAACATATTAGTCCCATTAACATTGTTCCTCATTCTTATTTTATTATCAAAAGGTATAATAACTTAGCTTCATCCAAACATGGTTCTACCAAAATGCTGTGACAATTACCTGTTTTGGCAAATAACATTCATATACTCATCAACGACTATCTTTTGACCAATAACTTTTATACGATCATCTACGAAGATACTTGGCTAAGATTTACTGACAACCAATGAACCAAATGCTTGGGTTTCTTATTATTTCAGTTTTTTTATTGTGAGCATTGAGAAAACTTTGTACATAAGATGAAAAATTGAAAGAAATACAAAGTTCGCAAAACAATCAACAAGGAGCCTAGCACTTATTTCCACGAGGCTTTTTGATAATTGTTTTAAACTGTATTTTTTCTCCAATTCATAACTTATTGAGCAGATACGTTGTTTTTGAGGTATAAAAGATTGAATTTACAAAACACAATGTTGACAAATATTCTATGAGATGTAAATAATATTTCTCTGAATGTAATCATAAAGACTTTGAACTATCAAATCACATATACGTAAATGTAAACAATATTATACTCCGAGTGTCTATCAAACACATATACATAATACGTAATCATTAAAATAAAGAAAAGGATGAATTAAAGAATATAGTCTATACACAAAGAGAAATGTAATCTGCAATTAGGACTGTACAGTAAATAGTACATTTAGATGAAGTTAATGCATGCCCGTTTATATTACAAAAAGAAAAATATCTAAAAGGGAATGTTCTGACTCTATATTATCTTCGTGTACAATTGTGTACTGAAAATACAACGAATGTACGAAAAGGCCTTGCGGGAGTCCATTATAACACTCGAATAAAAGCAAACATAGAGAATTTACTTAGCGCGTTGCGTGCTAGTTTAGTTAGTAGCATTATGCTTACAAAGAGAGATTACAATTGACCAAGGTTACCTTCAAAATTTTTTCAAAGACCACAATCTAGAAATTGATAAAGGATTGTCTAAGAACATAATACATTAACTATACTTATCTGTAACTAAAGCGTAGTTTATAATAACTTGCTCGTATTCTTAAAGCTTGCAGAAATCAATTTTACAAATGACATAATAATTTGACAAATGTCTTATATCGCATATTATAGTGTGAATTGAAATTTAAATAATCAGATTTCTTACATTAGAATCTTGTATATAAATTGAAATTTAAACTTTATATTTCTACTATTGTACATATATCCTCTTAATTAAAATGAAACAACTGAACAAAGCTAATAAAGTACAGGAGTTGAATATAAACCTTATATAGAGTAATCAATAGCAATACCCTTAGTAAAATTGACGTCGATATTACTATTATTGAATATCTGAGTACCATTATGTAGGTATAATAAAATACGCAATGAATCTAACATATGTTAAATACAAAATAGTTGCAAGCTCTAATCCTTCAATCCACAAAAACGACCGTGATCGGACAACTGCTAATATAAAGGAATCCCATGCCGTAAGTGATAATTTCAATAAAAATATTAGCCTTTATATCTAGTAATGATATCATCATGACCAATTATCCTAAATAGTTTTGTCTGTTAGAGCTCCAACATATCAATTTAGTAAGCCCAAATTATTCTGTATTTTTTACTATATTATGGGTTGGTACTTCACTTCAATCTCAACCGTTATTAAGTTCATCTTCTAAGCATATTTAAACTGGTTTTAAATTCCACTGCGGGATACACCCAATAAAAATTGTATACATAATTAAAGTTATTTTTTTAATATTCTATCGTCATTCCTTAGTGATGGTCGAATGGTTTTAATCGGTGGAATGTCAACATGATGTTCCGCAGTTTCAAATATCGGCATGCGTCACCGGGTTATTTTTGGAATTCGCGTACATTTTCCAATTTAAATTGGTAACAGTATAGGCTGACGGTGAAGTATAACATCGCGAGGAAGCCTAAACCTGAAAAATGCTCTTGTACTACCACCATCTGTGGGAAAATATACGTTGCATTGACCGGGATTTAAAATCGCGAAAACATCACGAACTGGTGGTATTGATTATACCCATACCTTATCCCAATAAGTAACATATGGCCTTGCATCTACATACGTTAATGTGATGGTGATGTGGACTTTTTGGATTCCTTCTTTATAAAACGTATCTACGTCTTATTCTGAAACCGTACTCACTGATATATACATTTTTGCAATTGATATAATTGTCTCAGCAAAAATATCTGTTTTTTTAAAGTACCTCTACTAATTTTGTGACCTTTGTCGCATTTGATGACAATATACAGTAAATAGTCGAAACTTACTAGCTATTTTATTCCGAAACCCAAGAACGTATAGCGAACATACTTGTAGCTCTGGAGTATGTCGTCCTATTTGGTAAACTAGCTGAAACTTTTGAGTTTACTATAAACAGAATATGTCTGTCAATTGAATGATCTCTTGTGTGTATAGATACCATGTATTCAGTTAAGATTAAACAGTCTACTTTACATATTTGGATATTCTATACGTACTCCAACTTCACGCTCACCAAGTCAGTCTAGGCTCTTTCAGCGGCGCTCCCAACGGGATGTCGAGCTGCTATATACTCATGGGTTTGCTTTCTCTTCCAACCTGTAGGAGTATACGTAAAAAACTCCAAAACCGGTCATAAGGTTTGTGTGACAAAATCATTTAACAGGTTAAATTAACTTGACGGAATGTTTCTAATTGATCCGCACAATTACCGTTATTTACTTAGTTTATTTAGCGCCAATTTTTTAGAGTGTGCTGTGAAATATTTTACACAGTTTGTCAATATTACACAATTCATGATAATTTTATTTATACGAAGTCATCTTTAGATAAATATACCAGTATTTTCAAAGTGTATTATGAAGTTACATTTCAAATAAGCTCATTTAGCGTCTACGACTCAACGGTGCTTAAGCGGAGCATCACGTATTCATATTTACTAGCTTTATAATAATTATTATGCTCTATGTCTTGATCATATTTCATCTACACGAAATATTGTAAGTCGAAAGGACTCGGATTAATGTTTTGCTCAAATCCCAATTTATTCATTAAATCGATAAATTTTTGGTATTGTTTACTAGAGTGTACCTAATGAAAGCTATGTTGTTGATTATATCGACTGATGACGATGTTCATTACAGCATACCATAAGTTCTCATGGCTTCACTTTTGCATTTTGCCTTTTGCGCATTTTGAATACACAACTGCTGCTAGCAAGATCAGTATTTGTTCGGGTTAATCCTAAAATCATACTATTCTTTTAAGGCAAAGGCATTTTAAGGCTTAACTTCAGTAAACTTCATCTTCGTCTCATTTATAAAGAATAAACGATTTGATACTTCTTTCAAACTGCCGGAGTATAAGGTTTAAGAGTAAAAATAATTTAAAATTAATATATCCAAAATATATGTAGTAAACAATTTAAGTTAAAATTAAATATAATGGGATAATAAAGTAGTTTGTGAGACGGTACATGCAGTGAAATTGCTTGTTATTTCTTGTTTCAGAGTCCAGAAGCTATTAGATGCAGCACGATATTCCTATATCCTACCGACGCATAGAGCAACAATATATGTAATTGGGGTCGTAATGGCGTATTTCATGCGAACGAAGAAATTGAATTTCACCCTGTCCAGTGTAAGTCAACAATAGCGATTTGACCACATGAATAAGCATAATAACTTTTATTTTAAAAAAGAACATAATTCAAATATAAAATTACTTAAGTATGTTTTAAATTAAATAACAGCTTTAGTTAAATTGTTTCTAAAAAATTCATATTTTAAAAGTCACATTCATAGTATTTAGAAACTTTGTCATCTAATAAATAGACGAGACCATCATTTGCGAGCGATTGTCTTCTTATAAATAATAACTTAGACAATGTATTTTCTAAAGTTATCAGTATAAAGCTTTTAAAGTTTAATAGAGAAAGTTGGACGCTAAATTATATTCAGTTTCAAACATAAACTTTGCACTTTGTTTGTCAATACTTTGTAACACATTATCAATGAAACAACTTTCAGATTCAAGTAAAACTTTTCTGGGCTTCGTGTTTCATTCTTGCCGCTTTTACAATAGTCAGCCCTTACAGAATGGGTCTGGAGGGCTATCAATACGAACACGGATCGGCAGCGATCTTTGCAGCTTTCTCCCCAATTCTATGGGGTTTGTTCATGAGCGCTATGCATTGGGCTGTTTGTAATGATTACGCAGGTATGTAATAGTTTTCGTTTCTCTTCTATACCTTCAACATCTTGTTGAAATTCTGTTCGGAAACCTGTTTCTGACGGAAAGTGTTTTGAGGTAACCTAGAGGGAACTGACTCATGAGTCCAACTACTAGTACACACCAACAGATGTGTCTACAGAACTTTGAACTTGAAGATAATATCTACTCAGACAAACTTAGAAAACTCCTACCACCATGTTTATTTAGTTCAAGAATCCAATTCAAATCTCTAAATATTTAAAAGCAATGTGACAATTTTATCACTCATTTATGACCATGATCCGTTCGTTCGACCGTCAAAGCTCTACCAACCAGACGTGAAGTTAAAGTGAAATATAACCATCCCTACCAAGATATATGTACAGATCATCAATTTCAGGTGTCGGAACATCATTCTTGGAGTCTAGGGCTTTCAAATTCTTTAATAAAATTGCGTACAGCGTCTACCTAACGCAATTCCCTATATTCTTCTACAATGTCGGGGTGCAGAGACACGCGGAATTCTACACACCGTTGCTTCTTGTAAGTTTATTTAATAAAATTTATATTATTTTATGAAAGCGAACACGCTAAGTCGTAGATATTTTGTGAAATATTTTGAATTCAATCCAGGTGAATAGTTAAAAGAGCTATAAAAGGAAACTAGTTACTGGTGTTCAGTTTCATCAGTAAAATTTCAAGCTTAACGTAAAATCATTTTTTTTTCCAAATTAATTACTATTAAAAACATGACCTTATTAAGAATGTTGCTACCTCATACCTCGTGACTTTTAAGTCCCGTGAAATTACTTTGTTACTTAAAGAAACTGCATCTTTTATTTGGATTTATTGTGGATTATCCTTATTTCATCGTAATTTTGCCATTACTCCACAGCTTTAACGGTCGTTAATTATTATTATTTGTATTCTAGTTGCATGTCCCAGAGATGCTGGCCATCTTAGTGATATCAATAATGACGACTGTGACCATCGAGATGCCTTTTAACCAAGTGTATAGGATATATTTTGGTAAGTGGACTATAGTTACCTAATGAGATAATTTACTTTCGGCATTTATAAAATATTGATATCGACCCTCCCAATACATTCTTGATAATTTAATATATGTCCGTAAAAACTTTGAAAGACTGAATTTAGTAAAATACCGGCATAATGTAAATACTAGAAATTGTAATAGACTGGTCGTCCCATGTTTCAGACTTAGCAAACTTAAGCGCCACGTCAAGGGGTTTTAGTGTCAAAAGAACATTATAGAGCGGATCAGTATGTGAACGATAGTGATGTCTGGAATTGACTCCTCTCTTTGCATCCACTATACGCTATTGTATGATGTATTGGAAATATATGTAAAAAAAAAAATGTACCCGATCGAGTTTCTTGCCGGTTCTTCTCGATGGCTGGGTTGTTTTCCGAACCGGTGGTTGTTTTTGACGTTCATAAGTGCCTTATTAGGGCCTAAACTGAATGAAGTATTTTTGATTTTGATTTTATGCACCTGCTGTTCTATACCGCTGACATCTTGTATGCATAATTACATGTTGATCGATTAAATAGTTTAATTTTGAAAGCCTAACAAATAAACAAACAGATTTACAAGTCGACAAGTTTTATTGGTAGGTGGTAGAGACACGCTGAAGATATTACTGGTTTCAGCAAGAATGGGTGTAGTCCGGTGAAGCTGTTAAGACCTTGCTGAGTCAATAGCGTAGACATTTCGCACACACACAAGAATGGGTCGGGTTGTCCGGGGTACTAAAACCCGACCGTAAAAGTGCTTGCATTGTTGCGTTTCGTTCGGTCAGTGAAAGCGCCGAAGGCTTCCCTCGCCCTTCGCCTCCCCCCCCTTTCTCACCAACACAGGCTCGCAACGCACTTACGACTCCTTTGGTGTTACTAGTGTCTATGGACGGTGGTGATCACTTAACAACAGATGAACCAACGTTTCGTTTGCCTTTTTTGCTTTAATAAGCAATAGAAGATTTTTTAATTTAATTTCATATCATTGCTTGTCAGTATTCTGAATATATATGTTATAATTTATCTTTCATAAGCATCCACAATATTTTTCATAAACGTGTAGTAGAAAAATTTATATTATTTTTTTCTGTTTCAGGTAAATCACAGACAAAACTAAAAGACAAATAGACCATATCAAAGACTCTTATAAATGATTAGTAATTATTTTAGTAATAACCAAAAACATCACGTACTTATTTAATAATTCTTAATATGTATGTAATTTGACTATTTTTATACTGTATAGAAAATAATGTAAGGAAAAAGTGATTAAAATAAATGGTTTGTATATATATTGTCATTTTTATTTACTCTTGTACAAAAATAGACTCTATAACTTTCTAAAATAAATACTAAAATACATAAAACAGATTAATTTCTATAGAAGATCGCTCTGCTCGATTCCTCTTTGAGAACATTTATATTTTTTGTTAACAATTTCCTCATAAAGCTGTTCAAAAGATCATATTTCGAAACATTTAACATTCTCGCTCCGAACTTTTGGCATTTCGTTGACGATGAAACTATATTTACCACACAAGACATTAGTCACAATTCTACGAATTTATCACGAGTAAATTCCACGCGTTTGGTGAGTAATCGATTATTAATTAATTGGTAAAACAAACAGCAAATTATTAGTAACAATTTTTAACGATTACTCAATAACTTCAAAATAATTATTCATTTATCAAATTGAGACCAACTCACTAGTTTGCTCAAAAATAATACACAGTTACTTGATTTTAAGATTGTAATTAAGTAACTATGAATAGACAATGAAGATCATGAGCATTGTTGTCGAAACTTCACATTTATACTAAAGTGAAACTAAAGTCCAGAACGAGTGACCTTACATACCAGTAATGTTACTATACAATAGAAAAATTTTGCATTGCATTGTAACATTTCTTACATGATGGTTGGGCTATGAAACCTCTTCAGCAGTAAAACTTATGTCAACAATGGAGTTTTTTTTTATTGTAGCACGGCAAAGTGACTGCACTATGCCTGATGGTAAGCACAGTAAAATCCAAAAATAATAGCGACCACCGATTGACACACTGTCCATCGCCGGTCGCCACTATCATGCCGGCCTGTAATAAGCTGGATATGCACAGGCTGATCCCGAAACGCGACCCGTAGAAGCGAATCACTATTACGGGCTTTTTCGCCATATACATGGTGGTTGCGACCCAGTCAGGCTGTAAAACCCTACCACCCCGCATAGAGTTTTATTTTCAACATATTATTAACTTTGGAAAGATGATGTTTTTGGAGTTTTTGGCGAGCTCTTGGAATGCCATGTAATGGTCTTTATATTTTATCCATAAACTTGTGTAATTTGATTCTATATTATGTAATGTTGGTGGTGCTTTACGTAATATAGTTTGGTTATTCTGCACAAGTGAATTGGATCGGAAATATTACCACGGAACATGAATTCTGACTTGCCACAAAAACTCCCAGGAAAGTTCTAACTAGACGGCCCCCATCTTGTTAGTTCATTAAATTATATCAGGAAACATGTAATATCGTTAGTCACTTGACAATTGCAGTAATAGTAAACTAAAAGACTGGTTGCCAAAAATAAAATAGAAGAAGAAGATGATGTTTTTGGCGGGATCTTAGTATGCCATATAGTGAATTTTATATTTTATTCATAATCTCGTTTTATTTTACTCTATATTGAGTAATATTGGTGGTATTCTATGTAATATAGTTCGGTTATTGCGCACAAGTGAATGGGAAATAATACCACGGAGCATAAATTCTGATATGCCACAAAAACTCCATGACGAGTTCTAACAAGAAGGCCAACATTTTCTTCAAACCTTGAAACTATTATATGACATTTATAATATTATTACATACTGGATAATAGTAGTAGTAATCTAGAAGAATCTAGAAAAAAAAACTACAATCCCAAATCAAAATTAAACGTTATATTTCTGATCAGATACATTACTATTAAAGGGTACTATCATCTTCAGATCAAAGTATACAATCTATATCTTATACTACTAACGCATACTGTTTCGTGTAATATTAATTTAAGGCGTATACATAATATCGACGATGAGAAGGCTAATTAGCTAACGCGCATCTTACAAACGTACACGTTAGTCTATTAGTATTTCCGTTGTCGATAACTACTCTACTAATGAAAAATAAATTATTACCACATTTTATTGAATCATAGCTTTTAGCTTTAAGTATAAAACCTAAAAATAACTATTTCACTACTAACATTTCCTCGAAAAAAGTGACGATTATTTCAATTATTTTTTCCTGTGTAACTGGTTAAATCTCTCCTACACAAATACATAGTATTAATACTTCATGAAATAGCAAAATTTAAATAACTAAAGTAGACATTCATAAATAAAACAGTACATTTATATTAAATGATACCTTAACTATCTCAGTCTTGATGATAGAAATTATCATCAATTACAATCTATATTGTTCTACGACTGGGCAAGCCCATTTCCTTTCAGATTTTGTTATATGAACCTATGAGCCGTCTGTCCTTCTTAGATCAGTTCATATTGCCAGTTCACAGGTCTACCGTAATACGGTATGAAATGTCATATTTTGTGCATTCTACTACTAATCTGTTTTTGAAATCCGAAAGATCTGGCACAATATTATAAGGTATAATTTATCATACCTCGAAACATAAAGAATGTTAATTATACACTCCGATAATTATTATTTAATCTCAAAATTACCAATAAATATAACTTAATTAAGTTTATTCAAATTACAACATTCAAATGTATCCAAAACCTGACTGACTTACGTCAAGAGATCATTATTTTTATCGCCCATTTCTAAATTCATGTCAGCTCTTTAGTTCTATAATTCTAGTATTTTCCCTACAGTCTGGAGGTGTTCTACCAGGCCTGCATCGACATTTGATATTTCCATTTGTATCTTTCACGAGCCAAGCACCATCTGGACATGGACCCTGAGTGTTAAGGATATGGCACGCTCCACCATATGCCGCCGTACCTTTGCGAGAAGTACATGTTTCCTCCTGAAATACAGATCGCAGTACTTATTTTCAAATGGTCCAATAAGTTAAATATTGATTTTCAATTATTTGTGTTAAAATTATCCTTATTTATTTATCAGAAAAGAATTGACAAAAAGAATATCAGGAACATGATAGCTATAACATATACGCGAATTGTTAAAAGTTAAATAGGCCTTTGTTTACATATTTAGTTTACAGCATTTCTCATAGAATACATTACATATTCATTATTCAATATAGATGATAATAACAATATAGAAGATACAATTAAGGTAAAAAAAAACAAGAAAATAAAATAAAACAAAAGCAAAGACTGTTCTAGTCCGGAGCTTTTAACCTTTAAGCCTAAAAGAAAGCTATCTTTTAACATAGCTAACAGCAAGATATTTTAAACACAAACAACCAGCAAATAAAGTAGGGACTAATTTTACTGGGTGGCTAATGTTGCGTTCGCAGGAAGTTTAGCTCTCAATCCCCTCCACGTGCTCCTCGGGTGGTGCTACAGATTAACTTTTTAGACCTTTGCACTATTCCACATTGACTGAAATTCGCAGCGATAAATGGAGTAATCAATCAAGCTACGACAATAAAAGATGGATACTCACTCTATTTAGCCATATGATTAAATAAAAGGTGGATACTACACTTATATATTCTCACGTCGTAACACTCAATCAGGTTATCAGATTTGGACCTTAAGATATCATATCTTTAGTTACTTAAGGACTCTTACACCACAAATTGGTTCAAACCTATAGTCTATTACAAAATCCAGATTCAGATCCACAAACTCTACTATGACTTAGACATTTAATGTTGATAGTGCATCAAAGACAGAGGCGATAGATTATAGATAGATAATTAACCATAGGTTGACGTAACAAGTGGATACTAAACTTACGTATTCTCGTCTCTCATCGAGATTTAGATTTAAAAGACATCATATTTTTAGGTTGGCAATCGCTCTTATAACACAAATTGTTTCTTACCTCTCGTCTATTACAAGAGCCAGATCCACAAGCACAAACTCCATTATGACTTAGGCCATCTAATGCTGGTCGTGCATCAAAGTCAAAGGCGACCACCTCGCCGAGAGGACATGGATCTGCGGTACCAGGCCTGTAGCAACGGCGGCGTTCTGGTATGTATAGTCGTCCTCGAGCACACGGCACCTATTGAAAAATCAACTCAAATCTCTTTTACTCTTCCTTTAACATTTACAAAAAAGTAAGTTCTTCTAATACTGAATACTAATACAACATAGACATGAACTTGAGTCTCGACACCTTACACCAGTAGCATCGTGAGAAATACAGTATAGCAATTAGTTCTGATAGCATCACTTTCACTGTGAGCTGTTATGAAATATGCAATTAATGATTTATATAATAATTTCGAACGGGTCAATCTTGTAGTCACTTTGTTATATGTGCATCATTCAATTAGTCATACTTTTTTTTTCAATACAATAATATGCAAATTTAGCTTAGGTACCTTGCCAAATATATAAAAAAAAAAAAGTTTTGAAGATAAAATTCAATCATATTTTTCTAATCTAAGCCCATTTGTTCCATCCAACTCGGCCTTATTCATTATACATCAAATCGAACCCTCGCGTCAATCGTCTCTCTTTGTGTTTTTTTCTAAATTCCTCTTTACTACCAGGTAAAATAAAATAATTCTACAGATACCCTATTTTCTGTGAATCCTAGTAATGATAATTCCCAATTTTATACCAAACTAGCCTTTGCCCGCGACTTCGTTCGCGTGGAATAGTTACTTTGGGCCATCGCTAACACGTAGCGGAAGCTCTCAAGAAGGAAAAAACCCCGATTTCAAAACATTCTCTATTGGTGCTTTATTCCTATTGGTCTTAGCTAGATAGATTTTCTGCTATCCAAGATGTAATAGAAACTCTATACCTAAGTTTTTGTCTTCGAAAATTACTTTAATCTATAGCTCACCTTAGTACATCGTCCACCCCTAGCGATCATTTCATCCTGAGCACAGGGTCCTTGTGTATACAGCCTATAGCAGGCGCCATCCGCAGCACGAGCGTGGAAATTCTTGCATTTACACTCAGCTTTCGAACCTTGTGGTGTTACCGCAGTGATGGAGAATGTATGTCCTCGTGGGCATGGCCCAATGGAATCTGAAAATTATAAACACAAGAATTTTGTTTTAAATATGAAATTGCAAACAAGCATGTCCTTTGACTAACATATAATTTGACTAATAATGACCGCTGCCAATATAGGTTGCCACTTCTAAGGTGTAGTCCTCTCATGCTGGTGTAATTATTTTATTTTTAAAGGTGATTTCACAGCTAACAAAAGATTAATGAAATGAAATAATATGATAGTTTATTAAAAGAAAATTACTGATAACTTTTGTAAGTTTAAAAGTAAGAGATATATATGAAAGGTTTTCGAATTTTTCTATATGGTGATCGCAGTACATGTGGGGGATATTAGTGTTTTTTTTTTTCGAAATGTCAACGCTGTTGACCTGGAAAGATCTTTACAGCTTCACCGAACTACCTTGGCGAGCGCTGAAAGCACTCCGCCTATTCGGGATGCTTGGGCGACTAACTCAAGGGTGCACGGCATACCTCGGCTTGGGCTGTCGCCTGTTTTGTGCAAAAATCGCGATCTATCTGAGTTAACCTAAGCTAAGCTATCTAGATATACATATGTGAGTTATTGAAACATTCATGTGTACCAAGCATGCGTACCTCAACAACTTCTATATGTATTTTGTGTCGAAAAAGTTCCTCTAAACTATATAGGATAGGATAGGGAAAAATAAAGGTAGAAAGAACCCTTTGTCGTTTATTTCTCTGAAAAGAAAAACAGCGTGTAAGCGTGCAGGCGGGCACGTGTGTATAGGTGATGTGTGTGATGTTGTAGCAGTGATGTAAGGTTCTGTGTCACTGTATCGCGTGAGCCTAGAAAATATCTTTTCTGCTGTGACTCGGATTCGAACTAGGGTCACACAGATTTTTGAAGCAACCAATTTCCATCTGAGCTATTTTTGTTTTTACAGATATTAGTGTCTTTTGGAGCAAGTAGGCACTTATATAATACAGTAATTCCTCGAGAGGGACGCCTTTTTTAATACCATGTCGGGAAAATGACTATGTAGTATCTGATGACGAATACGATACGGTCCAAAATTATATTCTTCTGTACCTAAATATATCCATTTCGCATTAGTTTTCGAGTTCAATAAAGGCTTTTATTATTTTAAACGTATATTGTTTCAGGGTAGAATTTCAATTACTCCCCTAGATGAATGAATTAATAGGATTTAACTTCAACATAAATAAGTCTCCTTGTTATGAAAGTAAGTACACGGCATCTCAATATGAAGAACACCAGATTGAGCTAAATAAATTTGAATCAACTTGATCAAGCGAATTGTGACTGCTAGACTTACCATCACATGTTAGCTTGTTGCTATGTGTAATTAAGTCAGCATAAAGCGTAAATTAAAACTACCAAATTTTACCAAGTTCATAACAGCCTCCGGAATCATTGTGATAATGAGGCATGTGAGTTTCACAGCCACATCTCGGCCCGGGTAGGAACAGCTGCCCTCTTTCGCAAGGGCCCCGGGTAAAGTGAGCATAGCAACCGCCGTCTGCTTCCCAATAATTGCTACTATCAGATTCACACTGGAAGATAAAAAATAAAATTCTCAAAGTTTCCTAAACAAAATAAAAGTCCATATACAACATAATCAAATTTTTGATAACATTGATTCAGGTATTGATGAATAAAGAATATAAACAAGATTGTTCCGACCGATTTCAGCGATGGCGACGACTTTAACGCCTAATCTGTGAAACGGTGCTGATGCCCTCGAAGATGGTTTTTGCAGCCTATCTATTATATCAATATCCATAGAAGAATATTTACATACATACATAAATATTTACATACATGGCCAAATTATAATAATAAACAAAAGAAGTCCAGTCAAGTTACGGTTGATCTGGTCGTACAAGTTTTCTTACTTTCTTGTTCAACACATAGGTACTAAATTTAGTAGGGATAGTTTTCTTTTTTTTTTATTGCTGCACGACAAAGTGACTGTGCTATGCCTGGTGGTAAGCAAGTTTTGAAGTTATCGCTGATAAACCACCACTTAGTAGCCTGCTTAGAGGCTCAGCCCAATGTATTTCCGGTGCTTGAGAAGAGTAGCATTTAATCTATATATTTACCAGCATACATATGTGTGTAAACACGTCACAGTGACTCTCTTTTAGTTTGCCGCGTTTCCGGATCAGTAAAATCAAGTCATGTAACTTGCAGATCGGAGCGACAATGGCGACTGACATTGGATTGCAGATCTCGTGATTTTTGCCTTGTTCCGTTACAACAATCAATTGGTATAAAAACTTACACTGCAATTAGCAAGTCCATCGTCACCGACATCAAGTATAGCCCCGGGATAGCAAGGACCCTGACTGAGCCTGTAGTAACACCGTCCATCAGCCGGCCAATACAGTAAGGTCTCGTCCGGGCATTGCTGTGGCCTCACGCACATACCTTGCCGTTCTCTGGAATACACAATAATATAAATATAATCAGTATGGAAACATTTAAGTTGCTACCTAGGGTATACTATTTTACAATAACTATCCCAATTTTGTACCATTTATTTTACTTACGTATTTATTTAAATCTAATTAACTTAAACTTTAATGTACAAAAATGTTATTTATTAATATTTATTATTCTTTTTTATTTATAATTGGTACCTCACCTACTATAAACTATTTTTTATCCATATAGTTTTAGTTAAATCAATAAAATTTAGAAATCTTAATACTGGTCAATACCTATGTAGCGAAACGGGAGAATTAATATTACACAAGGAAAATAAGTGTGACTGTTTTATATCATAAATGAAAATCCTTTGAGGTGTAAAGTGTGTTGAGAACATAAGATCATCTTATTCGAATTAATTCATTGGCAACATGCGGTGTTGCGGTGCTGAGAGTCGCACTGCGGCAGATACTTCGCATTCATCTTATCTAGAGTGCGGCACTTAGGATCAGATAAACACATATTGAATAAATTTATCCTAATTTTGTTACCGGACTTAAAAACCACTATTTAAGAAATTAAGATCTGCACTCAAATAATATTGATCCTACGAACATATCTGAACTTTATATCTTCCGATATGAGGGAGCGTCCATTAATTATTAGACCGAATCACACAAAATCTCACGTGCTGGAGAGAGGAGGTTACGGTATCAAGTAATTGTTTTCGGGCAAAAAATAATGTAAAAATGTGAGAATACATTTAAATTAAAAGACGTTCCTGAACTAAAATATGCTGAAATTTAATGCAGTTCCTATATGTATTAAAATCCATGAATAGCTATAAAGTAATTGATATAAAAATGTGATGTAATAATTATTGTAATTGAATGAAGTAATAGTAAAAAAAATACATACAACCGAACATAGAACCTCCTCCTTTTTGAAGTCAGTTAAAAAAGTAAAAATAAAGTATGTTTTATTCGATAAATTTAATGCAGTTATGCATAAAACACCAATTTTGAAAGACTTCACGTGAGATTAGGAAATATTTTTTTTTTCAAACTGACTATGGTATTGACCAGACAAGGTCACAGCTTCACCGGGCTACTCCAGATATTAGGAAAAAATAGAGACAAATCTTCATCTCACCAGGGAGGAAGAGGGGAAAAAATCCTCAAAAACGTCTCATGACATTTATGGACGGCCTCTATCGATTTTGCTTATAATTAGACAAGAAAAACTATAGTTAGTTCAAAGCTAACTTTTTAATGCTGTTGAGATGCTTACCTACCCTCGCTTGTTGAATGACTCCTCTACAGGAGCGAAGTACTCGCCGGCTCTGCAGGGCCCGCGCTCAAACAGCTTGTGGCATGTCGTCGTGTGAGGTAATTGTGCTGTCCCGGGTGGGCATTTGCATTCCGCGACAGTGCGTCCACCCCATTTACCCGGGCTTAGTTCTTGCGTCTCTGGACATGGGTGACCCTTCTGAAATCGGGAAGGAAAGTACCATCAATATAAAAATAACAGTCAACAATATAAATTGATATCTAGCATTCATTTATGAGTATTTCATTATACATAAAACATAAATTAGATATTAGATATTTTATCATTTTTAATATATGATTATTTTCAAAAAAGATTTAGCAACAAAACGTTATGTCAGTTTTCAAAATGTCTCTTCGTTATATGTGTATACTTCAAGTGAGTATTGTTCAACCGGCTCAGATGGTATCGTTATTGTTATTGTTAAAAAGATAATTATAAGTGCTAAATTAATCAATTAAAAGGGCACCGTTTATACCTACTATATTAATACTTCTTTGCTATATTTTAATTTCTTAGGGTCCTAATCCTGGTAGAAAAATATAAACGAAAAACTTTATAAGGATGGACGGATGTTTAAAAATTGTTCATGCCAAAATAACTAAAAGAATATTAATGAATCTGTAAGATAATATATATTATATCAGGGTAGAGGATGAGAATAAAAAAATAAGTTGTTGTAAGGACACACGATATAACTTTAACAAATAAAACATTAAAATGTTAAATAAATTCATCAATCACTTTTGAATAGCAAAGATTGTCTTCAGCGATTGTCAGGCCGCCTGAACGCAATACACCCTACCATAGCCAACGAAAGAAAGAAAGCAAAAAGACCATAACTCTTACTGTTCTCTAATACTAGAATGCAACCAAGACACTTTTTTTTAACGTGGGGAAACCCCTTATGGATACCCAGCCTCCGGGGGAGGGGGTGGGTTATGTCTGATTCGCACAGACTAAAACCCCACGGTGTACCAACAGACCATAGTTGTTGGGGCGGCAAGGGCTCGTACTTGCTACTCTACCTTGTAGAGCCGCCCCAACGGTCCGCCAGGCGGAAGGTGGCCGCCGGGCTCTTACTATAGAGAGGCAGACTGGGTACACACCAGCTGCCTCCCCTCGTACGCCGAACCTGTGCAATGAAGGGATAAGCCCCCGGCTGCATCCCCTCAGGTATGGCTACGGTGGCGGGAGGAGTTGGGAAAAGTGCCACCTCCTCCCGCCTGTCCTTCGTTGGTGGAGATGGCCACTTAGAGGTTCTATCTCGCAGACCCTCTCCGCCGCCTCCTTTTTCGAGATGATCTCCTCGCCGAAAGAGGCCACTGCTCGCCACGTCTGTTCGCTACCGAGCATGGCTAAAACCACGCCCGGCAGTGTCAAATTCCCTCCAACCACCGCCACCAGAGTGCGGCGCTCTCTCTCCCACGCAACACACTCGTAGAGAGTCTGTGCGCTGTCTATTTCAGCGCCGCACTCGTGACAGGCGGCGGTCGGCTCCCTGCAAGCGATTCGGTGCAGGTACCACCCGAAACAACCGTATCCGATAAGTACCTGCACCAGACTGAACGTCAGGGAACCCCATCTTCTCCCCATCCACTCCCGCAGGACCGGGCGGACGCCGTCAATGGTGTACGTCCCGAAGCGCGCGCTCGCCAGAACCTGCATCCACCTATCCAATGCCCCCTCCCTATACTCCTGCCTCTTGCCCTCTATCTCCCTGGGAGCCGGAAGAGAACTCCAGCTACCAGGTCCCACGGAAACACTGCTCCAACTCTACCCGACACAGTGTTTACGGATACCACTTTTCGTCACACAGAAATTTTGCGGATCAGAATTTCAAAGCCCCTTCCATAAGTGGGTTCGCTTGAAAAACAGTAGGTATATAATTTATAAAGATATTATTTGATTTCGCTAAAATATAGCGATAAGTTTTAAAAAATCCTACCATCTGTGAGCTAAAGACAAAAGTATTCACGGGCGGTTCCTAGTTACTTAATTGATTTAATTTAAGTGATTCTTACAACATATAATAGATGGCGTTGACTATCGTGGGTTTGGTTATAATTTCAATTCATCTTTCAATTTTTTATTATTTTAATTTCATAATTCATTTATATTTACTTCTGAAGGTGTCTGCCAGTTTTATTATGAGATGAAACAATATTTACTAGTTAAGGTCATTTTAACTATAGACGTCATGGTACCTGAACACTAAGGATAAACAAAAAAGGAGAACTAACAATTGTTGATAATTTTTAGATAAATATACCCGTATTAAATTGATTTTTATTTAATTATGCCGTTGTAATACTATATTAATTATTTTTTATATCATAGGAGGCAAACGAAGAGTTAGGTCACCTGATGTTAAGTGATCAACACCACCCATAGACACTAACATCACCAGGGGAGTCGCACGCAAGTGCGTTGCCAGCTTGTGTTTCGGAGAGAGGTATGAGGGGGAGGGGAGCGGAGATGGGTCTCCGGCGCTCTCACTGGCCAAACGAAACGCAACAATGCAAGCACCGTTTCTTCACGTTAGTGTTTTTGTGGATCGGCTGGTACTCCTCCGGGCTAGCCGACCCATTCATGCTGAATACAGTAATAGCTTTAACGTGGCTCTACCACTTGCAGATTAATTTCAACTGTTTGTACAATTTTACAAGAATAATTTCAGTATAATGTAACCTTTATACTATTAATGTACTCTTGCGTGAGGTGACGCTACTGTGTACATTAAGGATTTGAAGACTATTTTTTCTCAACCTGTGGTATTTTCATTTTAGTTTAAAATTCAATAAGAATAAATTGTCTTCATTAAGTATATTCTTTCTACTATCGTAACTAAACATATTATAAATAAATGTTATCCAGTTGGAATGTTATTATTGTCTCGAGGTGTTGTCTAACTACGATACGACATGGAGAACTTTGAAAACTCTTCGTCTTATATCAAATCCCTATCAAAGAGTTAAGAAACCGTTATAAAGGAAATTTAAACGTATAACGAGTTGACATGTGCACGTTCTCGTCCTAGTATTTTTGTGTATCGCTTTCACTTACTATCACCTACTTTCAAATAAGGACAGACTTACATACTACATGTATGACACTCGTGAACAGCGTAACGAAACTATCCTTGAAATAAATATCGACGTATTTACTTCTTAATTGCTATAAATTTCAACAGGTTTCTGATGTAAATCATTTATAGGCGTGGATAAACCTGATTGTTGGCGTGGCGATTGTATGAGTCGTGGCGACGCGATGCCGCGCTGAACTCGCATACCTATAGTGTATACAATGTTGCTTATTATGTTTCAAATTTCGATGTTTCACATTTGCCAGGCGTCCCGTGACGGCACATTTTTTGTATGTAAATTGATATTATATTAGTTACGAGTGTAAATAACCTTTCAATTAAATTGTTTGTAGTCCGGTGAGGCTGTTAAGACCTTGCTGGATCAATAGCGTAGACATTTCGAAAAAAAAATTGAATTGTTTTAAAAAACATATTGTTTCTTATTTTCATGACAAACACGATTTTTATCATCAGTCTAGCCTACCATATTTTTCTCAACATGACCCTACAATAGAAACAGCACTCATCAATGACCATATATATACACGAATTCCGAAAAATACGTTGCTACTATCCAATTTGGAGATATTGAATTAATATATCGTATATTGTAAGGAAATAGCCACGACTTTTTAACGTGGTACGTTAGTTATGGGTAAAATGGATGATATTAAACACAATTGTGCGTAGTCCGGTGAAGCTGTGAAGGCCTAGTAAGTCCAAAAGCATAGTCAGTTTGAGAAAAAAAAACACAATTGTGCCATATGTATGTTTTAGATACATGTACAGTCTTCGTCAATCTTTTTGGCCGCTCTGAATGTAGCCGTAAAGTTCAGGTTTTATGTGTAATTGAATAAAGAGTGTAATACAAAACAAAGCTAGATTATTATAATAGCGTTATAGTTAGGGTTATAGTTAGATTATTATAGTCTATATCTATACTAATATTATAAAGAAGTAAAGTTTGTGAGTTTGTGACGTTGTGATGTTGTGACGTTGTAGGGGGTAATCTCAGGAACTACTGGTCTGATTTGAATAATTCTTTCACTGTTATATAGCTCATTCATCGGGAATGGTTATAGGCTATATATCATCACGCTAAGATCAATAGGAGCGGAACACAGGTAAAAAATGTTTCAAGATCGGGATGTATATTTCCTTTTGAGAACTGCTGCGTGTTAGTGTTAGTGTATCTATTCCACGCGAACGAAGTCGCGAGCAGAGGCTAGTATAATATAATTATATATTATTATTTGGCGAGGACTATACATGATACTATACTATACTGTTCTACAACACATTATACATATTAATTATCTAGTATATATATATTGTAATGTATGTTAATTTAGACCCAAAAAAGAATACATTTTACACTTCGTGCATAGTATATTGTATAATTTCGTGTAAAAATTAAAACGAACATTAAGAAGTGAAAGCAAAACACGTGTAACATATAACATAATATGTTACGGTTACTTAATCTGTAGCGTTTGTTATCTTAGCGCTGTCAGTGGTTTAAGATTTAACCATTTTTGGCTAAACCTGACCGTATTACATATGTTTAAATTTAAGCACTTTAAATTTAACAGATTTTTATAAATAGAGTTAGCTGTGTCCACGTTCCGCACGTCTTTTGTTACGCGATGATTAATTTATCAAACGTATTTTTAATTATATTAAGTCTATAAAGTTCGGAATGACACTTCAATTTATTATTTTCTTCTATTTTTTACGATTTCTGAAAGCATTAGTGACCATTTTTATAGCCCATCAAATACGAAGCTATAGTATACTTCCCGTGTAAAAATCTTCATTATTATCGATTAAATCGTTGCTGTGTAAAATTCTAACAGAAAAACGAAACATTTTTCAACGTCTACTTAAACAACAAAGATTAAAAAAGAGACTACATTAAGATGTATTAGTATAGTCAAACACTAGTAAAATGCCCAATATTTCCGGTTTGAAAATGTAACAGATTCTAAGTTTTCACGAATATACATTAAGATTTCGATGGCGTATTGGAAGTAATTTAAGACATTACTAATCTAAATTTTAAAAAAATTCTTCATTCCTGAATTTCTTTAATAACTCGCGAGAGTTCATGATATAAATCACTATAATTGCTCGTATTAAAAAAATAAATATGGCATCTACCTCAATCGTTATCCCTTACGATAAAATATTGCAAAATATTAACCTATAGACATAAGCAATAATTACAAACCTAACAGTGACAATCAAACTGATACCCCTACTAAAGAAATATGCTAACTACAAATCAACAGTAGTAGGCCAGCGGTCAGTTTCTTTGGATATTGGTTTAATGATCCGTGTTTTTGCTAATACATTGCAAAATTGCAAATATTGCGATGCTATTATATTTATAGTTATAATAGTAAGATATTGTTCAGTGTCCCTTTAGTCAACTATCACTTCAATAAAAATATCTGTCACCAATCCCTTTTTAAAAATACTCTCTGGGTTTTAGTGTTTTAGTACAATCTCACCTGATGTTAAGTCACGATGTACCCTAAGGTGCTAATCCTAGAAAGGACTTCAAACAGAAACTGGGAGAACTTGGCCTTAAGTATAATTACTAAATAGTTAGTCAGTTGGACTTAGAAAAATCTCCCACCGTGTCATGATTATAGCACGTAATTTCTACTTCGCTGAAAGCTTCGGCCTGTTAGGACTGCAACGTATGTCAATCAACGCGATGTGTGAACACACTTACAACTAAATCACCTTCCTTTGTTGTTTAAAGTAACACTCCTACAGTTTATAGCTACATACAACCAGTGGAAAAAGGTCGCAGTCTTAAGGCCAGTCAGAAGAGGTGACTGGCTGAGATCTGAGCTGAAAAGCCTTATATGCAAGTGCATGTTGCTAATTACCCAAACCGGGACAGAGTAGTGCGAGAGCTGCTACTTCGGGATAGAGATAAGTGTACTGGTATTTCTGCAACTAAATATTCCATAGGGTTCACTCTACTTTTACCATTTTCAGTGTATTCTGAGTGCTGCATTTATAATTTCTATCCTAATGTGAGCATAACTCATGATGATTGATTATATAGGTGGTGTGATGAAACGATAGAACAATGAATAATATTTGGTACTTCAGCAACCAAATGATTAGTAATATACACAGATATAATTTGTAACATATGTTCTGTCTGTAACGCCAGTGGATACAAAGATTGTAATCAAAATCGAATTCGATATAAATATTACGATTCCGGTATAACGAGTCGCGTTGCAATCGAGTACTTGTGAAAGACCGTGACCGATCGATCTCGTTCTAACACATATTGATCAATAACTGGTTACTTCTTTATTATTGCAAACAATTGTACTAATGTTTTAAAACCTTATCCAATTTATCATTGAATTTATAGTTGCAAACGAATTGTTCTAGCCTTTACCTGAATCTCTAAGTTCAGGGAGTTATTGACCAAAATAGAACTATATTAGAAAGATTATCGAAAAGTTCAAACTTAGTACTGAAGAAACATAAATTAAGATTTTTAGATATATATTTTTTTATAATTAAGATTTATATAATAGGTTGCCAGAAAGCCTTGGTGAGTAAACATTTGAAATTATGGATAAGAAACAAAATCATAAAACGATTTTAATGTCAAACGGGACCTAAAACTGTTAGAGTTCATAAAAAATCTAGCTTCATGTACCGGTAGATTTTGAACCGATGAACAACGAACACGGACGAATAATACTAACAGCATTTTTTTCGATGGAAGTGATCGAAAGTAATATGGAACAAAATAAAACATTAAAAACCAAACTTAAAATACGTACACAAAAACAAATAAAAAAAGGTACACACAAATGCTTGAAAAATCACTTTGTCACATAACAAAAAGTAGACGAATAAATTATATTGTTTGTGTGTTAGTAACCTAAGTTGTTGCTTAAATTCACAAAAAAATCCAACAACATTGTATAAAAGATAAAACAGCGATTTAGAACCATTCAAAATTTCACGGAACACAATAACACTCGATGCATATTACCAGATAAACGAGATAACTCACATTTCGTAGTCACGAATTACGCAATACGTGACATACAGACATTCATCGTTCCCATCGCATGCAGACAGACGTCTTGCTCATCCCAGACCATTTTATAACGACCAAAATACCAACACGAATATTTGTGTAATAGACATCAACTACGAGTATTTCATAAGAGAATTCAACGACTCTCAAACTGAAATATGAACTTTACGCTGACATTATTTAAAATGAAATGTTTGATGTAAAACCAAATTTGAAAAGGAAGAGAAATGAAAATAAAGTTGGTTTTGAAGAAACAAAGCTATGTCCTGTAGGAATGTTAGCTATAGGTGTTCCAGAAAGGAAATTAATTACCACTTACATTAAAGTTTGAATATCCCTCTGGTTAAGTAAAAGAGATTTCAATTTTACCGGGATTCTGATATTATGGAAACTTTTCTTATAAGATCAATTATAGTACAAGAATATTAATTCATGGTTGATATTCGTATTTTAAATGTAACTATTCCTATAGTTAGCCGTATTGGATGAGCAGATGAGTATCCGCGAGATTTGGGTATACTATTCTAAAGTATTTATTATAGACATTCCAATACAGTTACAACTTAGTTATTCAACGAATTGATACGCTTCGACATTCAGAACACGCACTGCATAGAACTACAATTTGCTGGTGGCATTTAGGTGTACAGCGTATGTGAATTTGTAGATTCAAATAACATTCACTTGTCGGTTACTTTTTTATAATTTGATATTCTCTATGATTTAAGGAGCATGTCATGTATCTGCTCTAATAACCAAAACAATTTGTAACTCTGCAAATTTATGAATAAATAAGTTACCAGAAGATACGGCATCATAGTTGTACCCAAATGAATTGCAACCATCATATACCAGTTATAAAACCCACCATAGTAGCAAGCTTAGGCGTGACATATTCCTGGATCTTATGATGTATGTATTTTACCAAAACGGAGTGGCAAAAATCTAGATAATTTACCTTCATTAGGTATTTGTAAAATATCTCTTATGTCGAATGAAAATGAAAGTGAATCATTCACAAGTAGACAATTAATTGATAATTTGCGCAAGCATGTTTTCTAAATATATAGAAGTTTATACGGATCTAAAGATAAGCTCTGATACAATTGAATGCAAAAACAGTTTTAAAATTAATTGGCATTTATGAAAGTAGTACCGACCTTATAGATTGTGTAGCATTTTCCATCAGCTGGCCAATATAACATGAGCCAACCCTTTGGATGCGCAGCACATGGATTCCTCCTGACATCCGCCCACGGTGGTGGCAGCACTGCAGCTTGAGCACCGCAGAGCAGTGCAGCGAACCAAAACCACGCACTCATTTTAACGAATTAACAAATTTGAAATCTTTATTCATCAGCTTATTCGAAACACCATATTCCACTCTTTTTAATCCTTATATTTATAGTACTTATTGTCTTCTTTTCCTGTTCATTTATAGATGTAATCTCTGTAAGTTTTTGTGATAAATATTATACCGAGATGAGAAATAAAAACGATGATCAATATAAGATATATAAGTTATATATAGGCATATATATGTAGATTTTTTTTTCGATCTGACTAAGATATTGACCCAGCAAGGTCTTAACAGCTTCACCGGACTACTAAGGCGAGCGCATAAGGCACTCATCCGATTTTATTTGACAACTAGCTCAAGTTGTTGCTAGACTGTTGCCTGATATGCGCAACTCGAAACCTATCTGAGCTAATCTCAGCTAACTATTCATACGTATATGAGTTGTTGAAACATATATGTGTACCAAGCATACATACCTCAACAACTCTTATAGATATTTCGTATCGGATAATTTTCTGAACCATTTCAGTTCGATAAGGGAAAAAAATAAAAATAAAACCCTTCCACTTTCATGTGTAAGCGTGCACGTGGGTGAAGGTGATATGTGTAATGTTGTCGCAGTGATGTAAGACTTTGTGTCACTGTATCGCGCGAGCAGCACACTCAAGGGCTCCACGCCGAGTGAACGGACCTCGGCTTGAGCCGCTACCGAGGGGGGTCTAATCTAGTGTGCGGGAGCGAAATTTACACCCAGACCACGACGGTGTGATCTGTGGTTACGCGGGCGTGGGCGTGGGCGTGAACACGCTCTGTTTGGAGAGACAGGCTGGTACTGATCGTTCGCTGCCGTTATTTCATCGGGAGGATCGGTAAAAATATGTCGCGGACGTCTTTTGTAGCGCGCAGTGTTGAGTACGGTTTCGTATTTTGTGGCGGATACCACTAATGAACTGCGATGATTCACGGTTTTTTCAAAATAACAGTTATGTAGATAAGTTTGTTGTAATGTTCATCTATGTATCATCTTCAGTTGTCTTTCGAATTTAAATGTATACTTATATTTAATTCTAGTTAATTAGGGCTTAACTAAGATACTTGTGACTTTCAAATGATTGTTTTGGTCACTCGTCATTAATTTGAAAATCTATTTCTCTGCTCCTTTCTGTGCCTTCCAGTTTCACACAACTACATTTAACAACCAACTCGCTAGTCATCCTTCGCGTTTTTTTTTCCAACTAAACTATTAGCCTCCACAGCTTTACCAGACTACATACCCTATCCGTTTTGTGGCCTTCCTCCACATTGTTTATTTTAATCTCTAACTATTGTACAAAAAGTTAAAACATAGTGAATAATTACAACATCAATAATTAAAGCTGTCGTATCTATGGCAAAACAAGGAGGCTGGCTTACTTTGATTACAACACAAACATGATCACAATCTTTTTATCGTTCGTTCGTATTGCAAAGTAACTTATACAATGTAATAATTGCATCAAGATATAGAATGACAAGTCTACAGACATGTCGTCAGGCGTTATAATGTGCTTCGTTAGCGTCTCTAGTGGAATCGATGAGATATAAATGGATATGACATTAATCGTTTACAGTAACCTTAGAAAAAGCGGTACTAATGTTCACTTTATGATTGATTTATGAACATAATAACTGTGATTAAAAACCTCCACAAAGCCGTGCAATAACGGTCAAGGTAGGTCTTTAAAAAACACGTTAGTTGGATGACTGTTAGTCTGAACAGAATTACGATTAACATCAACCAAACAAACTGACATTCACTGATATATTAGGTTAATATTAAAATTATTCTTATTAGTTATGCCTATATAAGAAGTACTTACTTAATCTTTATTAATTATGCATCAATTAGCAATTTCAGTAAGCAATGGATCGAATTAATTCTAGTTTACTTTACCATAAATTAGAGAATAGAAATATTGGTGAATATTAGAAATTTCTTTTTCGAACTGATCAATGCGATTTGCATTGTGGGTATTCACAACATCACCGGACTGAAGTGGCCAGCGCTTAAGGCACTCTGCCACTTGGCAACAACCTCAAGGGCGCCGGCATTATGTGAAGTTTTGTACTTTATTGCTATGAGTAAAACAATCCATATCGCGAATCAGATTAATCCACCTCAGAGGATTTTGCCTTAATATTTACAACGGCAAAGATCATTAGTAAACCAAGTAAGATGTAAAATAACCGATAACAGTATAGTAAAAGAGTTAAACTATGTTCTACTCAGCCAAATGTCAGTAAGCCGAGTTGTACGTCCCACTTAACAATCGGAGATGTTATTCCGTTCATTTCCGTAAGCCACTTAACATTCTATGTTAGGTCGTAAACATTTTAGGCAACTGACTTCCTATTAATAGTTTTTATATTAAGCTTTTAATCCTAATATCATTTTATATTCCTACATCGTGCGCTGATTCACCAATAAATTCGAAATTCTTACCGACGTAAATCTTAATAGTGCTCTACTGGATTTAAATAATGAATTTATGGTTAATAATTTCATTAATACCAATATGCTAGGTATGTACAAAATATATACACGTTTATGCATTCCAAGTAAAGATACAAAAAAATTACTCAATTCTACACATATTCTCCAGAACCTACATTGTACGTACACTGCTAGTGTTTTAGAATGAGTTACCCGGTATAGTGTCCCTCAGGGTTACAATATGGGCCTCTTCAAAAAAGATTTGAGACATGCTATTCAAGTGACGCCCCTAGTGTTGCAGTTGTGCATAGGTGTCGGTAACCATTTATCATCAGATGGACAGTCTGCCGGTCTGTTGTCATTTGGTATAAAAAATCTCCAATTGCTTTAAAAAATTTGTCAGCCACCGGGAATATCCTTACATCCACTTAATACATTCCGATACGTTGCGTCCGAATCGTTTCATGCCGATGACTACAGGAACGAATTTTTTTTTTTTTCGATCTGACTACGCTATTGGTCTAGCAAGATCTTAACAGCTTCACCGGACTACTAAGGCGAGCACTTAAGGCACTCAGCCGATTTTATTTGACAAATGGCTCGGGCTGTTACCTGATACATGAATAAATCGTATCGGATAAATTTTCAAACTATATCAGTTCGATAAGGGAAAAAAAAAAACCCTTTCACTTTCATGTGTAAGCGTGTATGCGTGCACGTGTGTGGAGGTGTTATGATTCAAGTTGTCGCAGTGATGTAAGATTTTGTGTCACTGTATCGCGCGAGCAGCGTACTCAAGGGTTCCACACCGAGGGAACGGACCTAGGCTTGAACCGGAGCCGAGACGGGCCTAATCTGGTCGGAACGAAGTCAAAACTATTAATGTATTGCTAAGATCGCGTAATGCATTTTTACGCTTCCTTAGATTTTTTACATACATATTCCAACAAATAACATGTTCTCTTGGAATTATTTTATTGAAACTGGCTTTGAATTAACGAAAGGTGTACTCGTCAACCGGATTATAAAGGCAGAGTATGTGTTGTTCTGTTTAAGAATATTCCATTAGAACTTGATCGACTGTCGGCGTATCAGATTTCCGCAATAATCCCATACAGGTGTTTGGGAATATATTGAATATTCTAGACAGCATATGTACGCGAGGTATGCAAATTATAGTAGTTGTTATAAGTAGGTAGCACGTACATGGGAACGTATGCCAACTAACAAATGGACTATTACTACTCCTATACATCGAGTTCACGAATCCTACATATGTTCTCACATATAACTTGTTTAAGAGAATATTTTTTATTATTGTTGTATATGTTCCTTATTAACACTTAACGCTCATAAAGAAAAGGTAATAAATCTCAGTCAAGTGCGACTCGGAATCGTAGACCAAGAGTTCCGTTGGATAAATTGTGGTCATTTTAATAGACATAACTACAAAAATTAATATTTTATTTCGTTCAAATACGGGTTCCTCGCCGCATGGACGTTTTTCTGTTTTTATTAGTTTTATTTTACTTTACTCTATAAACGCAGTAAGTTTGACCTTACTGAAAGAAAAAAAATGTTATAAGAAGACTCCATCCCTTTTTACCCTTAATTATTATTATTTACCAAAAAATGAGTGCGTGTAACCATCACACGCGACTGAGATAAAACTTTTTAAATATTTTTGATTTTGTCAATTAATATGTAGTTTATAAACAAATCAATCAAGAATTTTTGAAAAAAAAAAATGAAGTAATAAAAAATATTATGTTGAATAATACAAAAAAATCGTATAATAGAATTAATTATGTATTTAGGGGCGCGCGACCGTGCTGTCATCTCATTTCAATGTAAGTATGTAACAAATTAAATCAAAACTTTATTATCTGTAGTGCCATCTATCAGCTAATTCGGAACTTAAATAACACAGGAAATATTATTAGCAACTATTTGTTATAAAGTAAATAAAATATAGAAAAGTACGAACAGGTTATTATGATAATTAACAAATTAAATTAATTATGATTTAATAGAAGATTTGGTTATGTTTAATTATTATCTAATCGAATAGTATAGAAACGTCACGACATATTGCCGTAACAGATTTCCGTTACATTGTCATCCAGTTACCTCCAAGTAGCGCCTAAAAAAGCTTTTCTTCAAAAATTTAACTAGCTTACTACACTGCAGTTCAAAATATACAGCATACTGAATGTAATATGCATTATGACACAGCTACCTACGCGACGCGACACATCTACCTACGCGACACGACGCTGCTTTTGCTTTGTGACAGGGTTTCTTTCCTGAGAGCCTAGCCAAGTTGCTTATCTACAATTACTAACACAAATAGAAAAAGGAATAAATATAATAAAATCACCTGATATAGTGTTCAGATATGTCATCTCCATACATTTTTCCATTTTCTATTGGTGTTAGTGATTGTAGATAAACAACTTGGCTAGGCCCCTTGGAAAGAGAACCCTAATTATAACGTAATACTTTATGCAAACTCCATACACGAGAACCTTATTAAATGCGTAGAACTTTCTCATTATTATCTGTGTAGTATATCTTTTTACTAACCATGTAAGTATCATGGAGAGTTTTTGGCGGGGTTTTAGTCTGTCATGTAGTGGATTTTATATTTTATTCATAATCTTGTGTTATTTGACTATATATTGTGTAAATTTGGTGGTGTTTTACGTAATATAGTTAGTTTATTATGCATAAATGAAGTGAATGGAAAATAATAACACGGAGCATGAAATTCTGAGATGCCACAAAAACTCACTGGAAGGTTCTAGCAAGGGATCCACCATCTTGTTAGAATATGGTTTCACACGATGCTTAATATTGGAATGATCACACGAAGTTTGTGATATTATTGACTACGTGAGAATGGCAGTAATAATCGGAAAGATTGATTGCCAAAAATAAAGTTAAAAAAAAAAAAAGTATCATGGACCAATTAACCAACCGCATAACCAGATAATATATATTATGCGTTACGTAGACATCTATCTATACATATAATTTGCCTGTACTTTTTAGATATTTGTAAAAAAATTTGCCTATACTTTTTAGATATTTATAAAAAAATTGTTGCAGATGTTTAGGAATAAGTAATAAAATACCTTTCAATAATTTTTAGTAATGTCCGTCTGTTTGTTTGAATCCACATCTCCGCTAAAGTACTGCGTTCATGATAAAACCTTTAAAAGAAAAGCAAACATATCTTCGAGTCACATTTAGTCATCGTTTCATTAAAATCAGTTCGACCTATCAACGATTATTGTAATCTTAATCTCAACGCGACTTAAGTAAGAGAGATAAGTAAATGGACTTAATACATGTAGGTGGTAGAGCCACGCTGAAGCTATTACTGGTTTCAGCATGAATGGGTCGGCTCACCCGAGATAGTACCTACCTCTCATAGAAAACCGACGTGAAGGAATAGTGCTTGCGCTGTTGCGTTTTGTTCGGTCAGTGAGAGTGCCGGAAGCCCACTTCCTATTCTCTCGCCCCTCCCTCCTCCTCTCCCGCTTACACTTTCTCCCAAACACACTTGCGACTCCACTGGTGTTGCAAGTGTCTATGGACGGCGGTGATCACTTAAAATCAAGTGACCCGTCTGTTCGTTTGCCTCCTATGACATAAAAAAAATTTCAGATGACTTTATTAGTCATTGTTTTTTACATAGGGTTCCACGCGGACGAAGTCGCGGACACAGCTAGTATAATTATATAAATATTAACTACATAATTACTGAATACAATCGACATTTATTTTCAAATATAATACTAACTTCGTATGTCACTGATACTGCAAGAAATATTCTATATATTTAAAACTTGACAATGGACATAAAATTAATTAAAATAGTTAACAACCCTTCTGTCAATATTATTTATCTCATATAATTTAAGCTATTCCCAGTTTGTACTCAAATAATTTTATTATGACATTAAAGTAACCGTAAAACGACATGAATACCTTATAACTCTCACAAATAAACCAGTGATATATCCCTAATAAATTCAATTTATATGCATATTGAATGTATTAAATCAAATAATCTCCGCACTGAATATAAAATATACTTTAGCAACAATGTTACATGTAA
Source organism: Antheraea mylitta (assembly GCA_014332785.1). NCBI lineage: Eukaryota > Metazoa > Arthropoda > Insecta > Lepidoptera > Saturniidae > Antheraea > Antheraea mylitta. The sequence goes on along the minus strand of JACEII010000017.1, from coordinate 4,259,132 downwards.
AACCGATCTTCAGATAGTAAATTGCTCTATTGGTGTTGTACATTTTTTATGGCAAGCTCACTTTATAACGGATAGTCGTTTACAAGCATTTTTTACTGCCTTATAATGTTCTATTGAGAGTAATAACTGTAGAGAATCCTCCACAAAGGTTATCGTCGTCGGTTAACGGTCTCATTACCGTTCGATAAAGTCTTTGAAAAAAAACTTTAATTTAGCGTCACTTAGTACAGATTTTACAATAACGTGTTGAAATATTGGTTCTGTACATATTTGCGAATAACAAAATTAAATAGAATATTAGAGAAACATAATATAGTATAGTAGGTGTCCGTAACCCTCTCCGTAGAGGTTTAGCCCCTCGGCTGAATAGTCCGGTGAAGCAATTAAGACCTTACTAGATCAATGAGTACTCCGGTGAAGCTGTTAAGACCTTGCTAGGTCAACAGTGTAGCCAGTTAAAAAAAACTAGGTCAATAGCGTAATCATTTCGAAAAAAACCTCGCCGGAATTTTAAAACCCAATCTCAAAATGGCGGATATTGTTTTTATTTATTTTTTACTTCACGAATTTCATGGTTTTGGAAAAATGATAGTACAAATGAAAAACAAAATTAAAATACATCTTGCATTATGATTCTACAATAATCATTTGTTATTTTTCAATGTTTTGTAATAAGTCAAGTGTATCTTTTAAGCGTTTAAATTATTCTTATCAGCGACATCTGCAGTTGGAGTGAAGATTTCTTTAGATGCACCGTTATTTTTGGATTGTACCTACTGCGTTTGTCATCAGATACAGTACCATCACAATGTCGTACAAAAAATGAGCAGTAAAAAAGTGTCGTACAAGAAAGCGGGTTTTGGTGTCAAAAGGCTATTATAGAGTGGATTAATATGTGAACGATGGTGATGTGTGGGGATTACACGATCACCCTCACACACGTGCACGCCTACACGCTTAGACATGAAAGTGGAAGGGTTTACTTTTTTTCCCTTATCGAACTGTAAAACTCTCAATTTTCCGATAATAAATATATGGAGGAGTTGTTGAGGCGTGTATGCTTGGAACACATACGTTTCAACAACTCATACATATATGAATAATTAGCTAGGTTAGCTAAGATAGGTCGCGATTTTGCATGCAACAGGCAACAGCCAAGCCGAGGTGTGCCATGCACCCTTAAGCTGGTTGCCAAAATGATATCGGCTGAGTGCCTTAAGCGTTCGCCTTAGTAATCTGGTGAAGCTGTTAAGACCTTGCTGGGTTAATAGCGTACTCATTTCGAAAATAATAAATAAAACGATAGTGAAGTCTGGAATTGACTCATCTCTGCGCATCCGTTAAAAACATTTGTGACATATGCCTAATGTATTCTAAATATTATATACATTTGTTAAAAAGATAAACCAGACCAAGTTTCTTGCCGGTTCTTGTCGATGACTGGGTTGTTTTCCGACCATCGGTAGTTTTGACGTTCATAAGGGCATTCTTACACTCTAAATTTAATAAAGCGTTTTTGATTTTTGAGTAAGCAGAACTCCAGCAGAAATTGATTTCCCTAACATAAAGTAAGTAAGCGAATTAAAAACTTTTATTAAATATATTAAGAGAAATATTTATTTATAAAAATATAAATATAAAATATTATATTATAGATTACATTTAAAAAATTACGTAATTATTTTTTGTAGTGCTCCGACTCTACCCTACACAGTGTTTATCGCCACCGCTTTTCATTACACAAAAAGGTTGCGGATCAGAATTTAAAAACCCTCCTATTAGTAGTTTCACTAATTTCACCAATAAAAATAAGTTTTAATGAAATGTATACATTCAATACTGATGTTGTACAACCGGTAGCACGCAACGCTCATCTGCTCGAATTTCGTTACTCGCAGGCACTCTTTCATACATTCGTATACTATAAAAATAGTCAAATATTTAAATAAAAGAGAACATAACGCTTTTTCCTTACGTGACGGTTTTTACCGACCAAGTCATACCTCAAATCGCGTTAATTTCACAGAACTTCGTTCCAATAATTATGGTCAATTCATTACAATTTACTAATTATAAAATTATTTCTACTCACATTCTATTCGCATAATAAGGAAGAATTATATAAGCAACCTTATTTTACATAACCCTGCGAAACAGCGCGATAACTGTATAAATATAAATCAGAAACTTAGCGAAGCGTGTACAAAGTAATGTTACAAACAAACATACCGAAGTTGAACTGGTCCAAAGAGTAACGAGCATTCACAAGAAACGCCGAATTGTGAATGCCTATACAAGTGAGGTATCATGTCGCGTGACGTAATACGCTCCCTACGTCACAGTTGTGTTTTATACGACTTTTATAACTTCACGTAATTGCATTGATAGCAACTAAACGCAACTGTTAGATATGAAAATATATTTGAATGTTTGTCCATCAATCACTCTTAAACCACTGTATAGAATGTATTAATATTTTGCATGTAAATTGATTATCAAAGTCGGACAATAAACCAGAGTCCATCGAAATAATGTCTGAGCAATCACAACAGCATAGTAATTAATAAGTGGTTGATAATAATAAAATCATAAACAATCTATCAGATCGTGAGCTAACGGTGCCTGGTAACAGTTTAACACGATCCGTCAGAACCAGCCTGCCTCGATGGCGAAACCTACTCCAATTATATATTAGCCTAGTTTCTTCTTAGATTGCGTATCACGATGCAATTTTACGACAATGACTCATTTATTTTCCAATTACATATGAATTACATTACGAGTAATTTTTAGTCTAAAATTATGTAGCACCTTTAAAGTTAGTGTCTCTTTTGAAATATATCTCTATTCTTTTACTAGAGTGTCTTGTTGGAGTTTTTGTTGGGATCTTAGTCTGTCATGTAGTGACTTTTACATTTTATTCATAACCATGTGTTATCTGACACTATATTTTTTAATATTGCTGGTATTGTACGTAACATAGTTCGGGTGATGTGCATAAGTGAAATGAATGAAAAATAAACACCACGAAGCATGAATTCCGAGATGCCACGTAAAATCCATGACAAATTCACCAGATTAGGCCCCCTCGGCAGCGACTGAAGCCTAGGTCCGTTCCCTCGGCGTGGAGCCCTTGAGTGCGCTGCTCGTGCGATACAGTGACACAAAATCTTACATCACTGCAACAACATTACACATATCACCCCCACACACGTGAACGCATACACGCTTACACATGAGAATGGAAAGGTTTTGTTTCTTTCCCTTATCGAACTAAAATAATTTAGAAAATTATCCGATACGAAATATATATAAGAGTTGTTGAGGTATGTATGCTTGGTACACATATATGTTCCAACAACTCATATATGTATGAATAGTTAGCTTAGTTCAGCTCAGATAGGTCGCGAATTGCACGTATCAGGCAACAGCCCAAGCCGAGGTGTGCCGTGCATCCTTGAGATAGTTGTCAAATAAAATCAGCTGAGTGCTCTAAGCCTTAGTAGTCCGGTGAAGCTGTTAAGACCTTGTTAGGTCAATAACGTAGTCAGAGAAAAAAATCATGAAAGTTCTAACAAGGTGGCTACCATCTTATTAGAACATTGATGTTATCGCAAGACACCTATAACATTTTTACCAACTCGAAAATGGCAGTAATAATCTGGAGGATTGTTTGCCAAAATTAAAACAAAAAAAGGTCTTATTCAGACACAACTGTGACCAATATAACGAAAGTCCTTATCATATATCAGAATTTAAGTTTTGTGTTATTATTTATAGCCTATTTCATCTATGCGCAATAGCCAAGATCAGGACTTTTCTTGACACTTCTTTTTTGAAGCACACTAATTTTTGAAAATTGTAAGTATATTTTTTTTGCAACTTTCTACTACAAAGACAAAATAAAATGCGATGCGGTAACTGTTAAAACAAGATAGATTATATTTTATATTTGAATAACTAAAAATCCTATTAAAAAATTCAAAAAAACAAAATTGTAAAAGTTACCAAAACTGTTTTTTGTTTTTAAACTCTTTAATTTTTTTAGAGTTTAGGGAACTTTTCGATATTGTCGAGGTTTACTTTAAGGGCACTGAGTGGCCCCGCGTACCCCACAAAAAAAGCTTTAGCCAAGACTAATATCACAGAATATAATTTCAAGTAATACAAGTAAATTACTAAAAACTTAATGATATAACAGACTATAATACCGCCAATTGCCAACTATACCTTGTCAAATTTAAGATGATATTTTTGACAGCTAATGCATATATACTTCGTAGTATTTGCATTTTTTTGTAAAATGTGGTACAAATAGTGTCGTGCTTCATTTCTTGGTGCTGCTCAATTATCATAGTGGATTGGAAAACTATACCACGGAGCATGGATTCTGAGATACCCCAAAAATTCCCTGGAAAGTTCTAACAAATGAGCCACCATCTTGTTGGAACATTAACATAGACATTGAAATAATCACACGACATTTGTGATACTACTCAACAATGGCAGTAATAATCTGGAAGAATAGTTGTATATAAAGTAAAAAAATTAATTGTTACATTTTTAATTGGCACTAAAATGCACTGACCAGTGTCCAATTCGTTTATTCTCTAAAAGCAAAAGGTAATTTTATTTCAGTTTCAATATTAAAAATTATGCAAGCTTTACTTAATACTATTAAGTTATTTGAATATTTTTAACACATTTTGAAGTTCATTCCAAGGAAGGCATTAAATTTATTTAATATGTTCTAAAACATATACAAGTTAACAATACAACAAAGTCAACCGTTACCTTAACAAGAAACAGACTCGACAATGTATAAAAAAGGCTTTTTTTTTCGAAATTACTACGCTATTGACCTAGCAAGGTCTTAACAGCTACACCGGACTACTAAGGCGAGCGCTTAAGACACTCAGCCGATTTTATTTTGGCAACCAGCTCAAGGGGCACACCTCGTCTTGGCTGTTGCCTGCTGCATGCAAAATCGCGACCTATCTTAGCTAACCTAGCTAACTATTCATATATGTATGAGTTGTTGAAACGTATATGTGTACCAAGCATACACGCCTCAACAACTCCTCCATATATTTATTATCAGAAAATTGAGAGTTTTTCAGTTCGATAAGGGAAAAAAAAGTAAACCCTTCCACTTTCATGTGTAAGCGTGTAGGCGTGCACGTGTGTGGGGGTGATCGTGTAGTGTTACAAAGTACAACAAAATTTCAACTGGATTATATATAAAAGTAAGATCTAAAATTATTGTTATTAAGATATATTTTTCTATTATTTTACTCAAAAATGATGCCAAAATAAGGTTTCTCTGCACATTTTTTTTATTTTTCGAGTAATTTTAAGCAAGTAACTTCAACATTCCAACATAAGTAACCGTATAAAACTTATTCCATAATTTAAAAACGGGACTTCTAGCATCTTGCAGTTGGCAACCATGTAGGTATCGGTTTCCAAGTATAGCCGGTAATTCAATTAGATTGTTCTACTTCATATAATTATTAATGGACTTCGTCTTGAATATTAAACAATTCTATTAATGATTCAACCTGAACTAAAAGCGACGTTAATAACAGAGTTAACAAAAAGTTGATTGATAGATTTAGGCATGAGTTGCTTATTATGTTCTAGTAAACTGAAATTAATTGATGCTTAATTAAAACCAGCTAATACCCATAACTTCGTCTGTGATATTTTTTTTTTTTTGTTTTATTTTGTATCATGTATTTCAATATATTTTATGTACACAGGATAAAACAAATACATCTCTTGCGTCGCTTTTCCACTGCAAGGAAACAAATAGCGTTGATATGCATAATGCTTACAAAAATTGTGCTAACCTTCTTTATGTGTGGACCAAATGTGTAAAAAGTAAAACAAATAAAAATTGAAATGCCTCCAGAAAATGGCCTCCTGATAATGGCAGACTTCTGTAATTTTATTTGTTATTAGCACAGCCCGCAACTTCGTCCGCGTGGAACTTAATGCAAAAAAAACTTTTTAACAAAAAATTAAACCGCCGAAAAAACTGAAAAGCAAAAAATAATAAACCTTTATTCATCTTAATAACAAAGTTCTTAAACTAATGTAAGTATACCTAAGTAATTTTAAGTCGGCGCCAAACAATCAAATTAATTAATCACGTAAAGCGTGATGCGCGGCGGCGGCGCAGCGTGACACACCCCTTGCATGCCGAGCGCTTACGAAGCTACCCGAACGGGCACACACGTTACCGCTGGAGATCTCACATTGTGTTTTTAATTTGATTTAGTTATTTTTGTGAATTTAAGTAATCTAATGATCTTTGTTCATTGGTTGTTTGGCGCCGACTCAAAATTTCTTAGGTATACTTACATTAGTTTAAGAACTTTGTTATTAAGATGAATAAAGGTTTATTATTTTTTGCTTTTCAGTTTTTTCGGCGGTTTAATTTTTTGTTAAAAAGTTTTTATTTTATAATTTTTTGTGGCTATGATCTTACTAATTACTACAAGCTTAATTTATTTGTAATACACAACTCAGAAGCTGAATTATAAATCATGCCCGGTTTTCCTATCCTTGGGGTTGCTTTTTTCATGTTTACATGTATATGGGATCAACTTCTGGGTATACTCTTTCAAATCAAAGGATAATAATTTAATTCGGACTATTCTGTCTAAAGATATACGCGGTCATAGACATAATCAGTGCATGAATAATCAATCATTGTCGATTTTCATACCCTTAGGGTTGACATTTTCTTTCTCAAATTTAAATGGCACCAACTTCGGAGTATACCTTTTCCAATAAACAAAGAATTTTCAAAATCGGATTATACTGTAAGTGTAATACACAACTCAAAAGCTGAATTATAAATCATACCCCGTTTTCCTACCCTTGGGGTTGATTTTTTCATGTTTACATGTATACGGGACCAACTTCTGGGTATACTCTTTCAAATCAAAGGATAATAATTCAACTCGGACTATTCTATCTAGAGATATGCGCGGTCATAGACATAATCAGTGCGTAAATAATCAATCATTCTTGATTTTCATACCCTTAGGGTTGAAATTTTTTTCCCAAATTTAAATGGGACCAACTTCGGAGTATACCCTTTCCAATAAAATAAGAATTATTAAAATCGGACTATACTGTAAAAAGTTATGCGTGATCATACATAAAAAAAAAAAAAAAAATATACGCGACGAATTGAGAACCTCCTCCGTTTTTTTCGTCGGTTAAAAAGTCTTCTGTTTACTGTGTCTTGGATATAATTTATACATTATATATACCTATAATATCCTGTTTTTGTAAGAGATTGAATTGCATTTACTTAGCTATTTACATTACCCACTCTTTTCTTGTACTTATCTCGAGTCGTCATTCAAATTGTAATAACTTTTTTTTTTTTTAACTTTATTTTTGGCAATCAATCCTTCAGATTATTACTGCCATTGTCGAGTAATCAATAATATTACAAGCGTCGTACGATCATTACAATATCAAGCGTCGTGTCAATCAATATTCTAACAAGATGGTGGATCTCTTGTTAGAACCCTCCAGGGAGTTTTTGTGGCACCTCAGAATTTCATGCTCCGTGGTATTATTTTCCATTCACTTCACTGATGCACAATAAACTAATCATATTACATAAAACACCACCAACTTTACACAATATAGAGTCAAGACACACAAGATTATGAATAAAATATAAAATCCACTACATGACAGACTGAAATCCCGCCAAAAACTCGTAATAACTTTTAATAGAGCGGACCGATTTACATGAAACAAAGATTAAATGTTACTTGAAGATATGCTTATGATTTTCTTGTTGAGATTTTCAAAGCAGCACTTTGCCAATGATGCGTGTTCAAACAAACAAACAGACAGACATTTCTAAAAATAATTGAAATGTATTTTATTCCTGATTCTTAGGTCCGATTGGATCAGCTTAGCCAAGGACAAAGGTCTTCGGAAGAAGATCGAGGAGGCCTATAACCTAATAGGGGTTCATATTTCAAGCAAAAAATATTAACAGAAAACTTATTTTATGTAAATATACTAACATTTTTTTTTTTCGTTTTTTATCTATAGTATAATATTATAAAGAGGTAATGTTTGTGAGTTTATGACGTTGTCGTGGGTAATCTCATAAACTACAGGTCCGATTAAAAAAATATTTCAGTGTTATACAGCTCATTTATCGAGGAAGGGTATAGGTTATATCATCATGCTAAGACCAATAGGAGCGGAGCACCAATGAAAAATGTTTCAAAATTGGGATGTTTTCCTTTTGAAATCTTCCGCTGCGTGTTACCATTAGCCCAACGTAACTGTTCTACGGGGACAAAGTCGCGGGCAGGGGCTAGTATTTTAATATAGTGATGTCGTTTCTTTTTTTCGTTTTTGATCCAATATCAAATGGTTTTTTGGCACTATATTTTTATACGTTTTGATTTACACTTTCTAACAATTCCCGGCGTTTGCGACTGGAATGATTTTAATAAGGGTAGTACAAACTCGCAACGTATTGCGTGAAATAAAGGAAACATACTCGCATCATTTAGTAAGATTAAATAAACATATATATATGTGTTGTATATATTTAAAAAAAAATCAAAAACCTTGTATGCAAATATTTCAAATGTAAACGTTCTTACCTACATCATACATAGTATTCTGGTTCCGCAAACATTATAAATCAATTACTAAGATCCAGTACGTATCAGTAAACACGTACGAGAAGAAGGTTGAGTCATCTTATGAATCCGTAACTGGTTACTGGTCTAACCACAAAATTTAAAACCGATCATTGGCACGACATAGCAAAAAAGATACACTCTTTTTTGGCTTCCCGCAAGTTGTCTGCCCTCCGTAAACGACGATTTACAAAAATCTCTCTTTTATAAGTCTTTTTTGAGATTATTTTATTAGACTCTTTAATAAGCCGTGTTTATAATAAATTAGGTCTCTTTAAAGTTCATTATAGTATAAAATTATCAACTCCATATATATAACCCTATATTATAAAGCTAGAGGGTTTTTTTGTTTGATTCAAGTCGCTAATCTCAGGAACTACTGGTCCGATTTGAGAAATTATTTCAGTGTTAGTTAGCTAATTTATCGAGGAAGGCTATATATCATCACGCTAAAATCAATATGAGTTGAACACCAATGAAGAATGTTTCAAAATTGTTTTTTTTTCCTTTTGAGAGCTTCCGCTGTGTTAGCGTTAGCCCAAGGTTACTATACTAAACTACTAACCATAAATGTATATATCTGACATTTACTGTAATTAAGAATAATCCTTTTTTTTTATTAAGGTGAGTAACTTTTCATGCCAAACGACATAGATTAAATAATAATACCTAGCAGGGTTGCAAAACAATAGTTGTATAATTTCTTTTGTGGACTACTTTTTGCGTTAATGCCATTTTAGTCTCGTTTGATACCTACTATATTATTCACTCTGTGTTTTTGTTCCTTGGTAACAAGATATTACATAAAATTATTAAAGTAGGTTAGTAGATCATGTTTGTTTGGAGCACTACGGCCTCTTATAATAAATGTTGATATTACAATATTTTAGCTAGTAGTCTACAGTTATTATTTTTTAAATTGTTTATTAAGTATGTTACACATAACATAACATTTAAAAAGATGTTCTTTCTTTGAATGAATATTTGAAAATTATACTTTAAAAGAGTATTCCTCGTATTTGACATTTTTTTTTCGAACTGATTACGCTGTAAACCTGACGTGCCTTCACCAGGCTAAAAATACTTGACATTGGCAAAAATGCTTACTTAGGAAGATGCCTTAGTGAAAATATACGGATCTTTTAACTAAGGGGTGTAAGGGAGTATCGAATAACATCATAAAACTTGAGACACCCAAGCCAACCTCACCTTCACTGGTGCACCCTGCTGAATAACGAACGAGGCAATGGCGAAAGCGGGGTGGTAGGGCTTTACAGCTCGACTGGGTCGCCACCACCATATACATGGCGAAAAAACCCGTAATAGTGACTTGCTTCTGCGCGTCGCGTTTCGGGATCAGCCTGTGCATATACAGCTTTCTGCAGGCCGGCATGATAATGGCGACCAGCGATGGATAGTGTGTCACTCGATGGTCGCTATTGTTTCTGGATTGTACTGTGCTTACCATCAGGCATAGTGCAGTCATTTTGCAGTGCTACAATAAAAAAAAAAACTAATCATGATCAAATATCTTACAGTTATGATAACTGGACCAGTGACAACAGATACATTGCATATATATTTTTCTATGATAATTAAATCGCGATGGTTAAAAATCATATTTGTATCATATCGTAATTAAAATCTTCGCTTAAATAAACTTCAGTTTCCGATATAATTTTGCAGTACGTCAATTTTATAGAAACTATGATTAGTCGAAAGAATATCATAATTAAACCAACAAATAGTTAATGTTTCCGAGATTTCATTTCTTTTTAGTCTTGACTATTGGCGTAAATTCGTAAAGAAATCAAACATATTATAGCCTAATCTGAATAAGGAAGTATGAATTCGATTTGACTTTAAAATAATTTCATTTGGCAATGCGTAGATTTGCCTCAAATTTCTATGACAAAATGTAAAAAAGAGAAACACTTTTTTACATATGTCCACTGATTGACTAGATTTGGATTTCTTTTTCCGAGATAATATTTATTTTTCGATAATTCATGTCAAAAATACAAAATAACCTTAATATAAAAATATGTATATGTATATAAAAATTACTTTAAGTTATGAACCAGAAAGACGCCACTAAACAAACCAAATAATGCACACTAACACACGTATGTTTTGGGCAACGAGAGACGAACCGTTGCGTCGCGTGGCTCGTCTCCTCGACTACTGATACGCCTAGAGCTTTACCACTCATAGATCCCCTGCTACCCAATTCTCGTAACATCGACATTCTTAAACTCGAATGGTCACACAAATTCACATACGTAGGTCACGATTCATCGTGTCAAGTTTATGACGACGTATGATATTCTGATATACAGGAAAGGTGACTTCACTCATCAATCACTACCTACATATTATAAAACTAAGTATTCTCCGCCTTTCTTTTTCTGTTCATGATAAATTCAAAAACTACTGTACGGATTTTGATTCTGTTTTCACCAGTTGATAGAGTGATTCATGAGGAAGGTTTGGATATAATGAGGTTTTTTTATTATTAGGACAGGATAGCGTCCGCCGTGCCCGCTTATAATTTATAATGCTTAATCTTTAATAACTTTTTTACCCTCATGATATATGGTTCCTTTTTATTAATATGTACTTATATATCGGATATGTTTGCGTTCTTAACCAAATGATAATCATAATTAGCTTGTACCAGCGGCTTAGCTCGTGTTAACGCATTTCATGATTGGTTGAATAATTAAGGCATGAATCCGTAACATACAAACTGCAATTCAAATTTATATATTAGTTATATTCATAGATCGTAACTTCCTATATATAACTAAATCATCAGCAACTTCAAAGTTTTGCCTGAATTTAGAACAACATTACAGACTCGTACCATTTTTCTTATGTGTAGACTCCTAGCATATTGATTTTATATAATCTTGTATAATGATTCAATGGTTACTATTCATGTAAATATTCTTTTTAAGAAGCGAAACCCCATGCAATACTCTAATAACGACATTGATTCATTAATTAATAAAATAACAGAATAATTGCTGTTACAACGTGACGAATAAAATACCATGACATCACTGTAAAATATATTCTCATAAAACGATTTGTCTACAACGACAAAAGTCGATGTATTTCAAATTGTCCTCCATGATGACGAGTTTACATCATAATTCAATTTGTATGTACCCATTGTATGATAGGTACATTGTATTACTATGTCGTATTTTTGAGTTATCATATATTATCGACATCGCTTTTACCGTGACACAATAGTTTTATTTTGAAACTGTTATACGGTCGGCCTAGATGTTTTTGAGCCAATATTATTGTGTTGTTAGCTAGCTCTTGACCGACCGTACTTCTTTTTAAGTGGCCTGTAAATGAAGATGGAAACACCGTAAGCTTAGAATGGTGATCGGCTTTTAAGTGTAGCTGTTAGTAAGCGTTCAGCCGTATTTGGTTTCAAGTTTTGGGCAGCTTATTAATCGACAGGCAAGTGGTAATCACAAAATTCTTTATCATAATCGTTTTGGTACTATAAACGAGAATGGTTGTTACAATGGATGAAGTTTGTTATTCTTTTCCTGTATTACTTTCCAAATGATTATTACAAAATTTAATTAACTTGTCAAGTGACTGAGAAATCCTGCTCCCTGAGAGATATTTTAGAGCGTGGCACATAAACCATTAGTTACACGATGATAACGTAAAGTGTTATAATTAACCCCTTGGCTGATTTTTAAGACCCAGATTTCAAAATAGCGGATCATTTTTTTAATTGGTAACCAACCTTCTAGTAGACTATTACTGCCATTGTCGAGTAAGAAATGATATTATAAGTTTCTTACTATTATTTCATTGACTTAAGATGGTGGCCGTCTTGTTAGAACTTTCCAGGGAGTTTTTATTGCAAGTCAGAACCTATGTTCCGTGGTATTACTTTCCCATCCACTTCATTTGTGCACAATAACCATACTATATAACTTAAATAACCAATATTACAAAATGTGTAGCCAAATAACACAAGACTATGAATAAAATATAAAATCCACTACATGACATTCCAAGATCCTGCCAAAAACTCCGTTGAATCATGTTTTTAAATGAAATTATAGTTTTTCATTACATAATTTGTTATTGTTCATGTTTTTCAACAGTTGCACTAAATACGGTATCTTTTTAAACTTATTCTGCCGTTAGTCTATTGATCAGTGTATCATAAGGTATACATTAATGTGTATCGTACTTAAACTTCCATGGTTTTAGACAGACCAGGAGTTAAAGGCACACACGGCGACGAAGTTGCAAACGTATTTACACAAAGAGGAGTCTCTTCCCCTATTACACTCACAGTATATAAGGCCAATTTTTTTTTTTAGATATTACACTCAGGTTTTACAACAAGGGGGCCTACCCAAGTTGCTTGTCGACAATCACTAAGTGATGTAGCGCTCAGATATGTCATCTCCATACATTTTTTCGTTTTCTATTAGCATTAGTGATTGTCGATAAGCAACTTGGGTAGGCCCCCAGATCCCAAAGCGTATTGTCGATTTATCGGACATTAAGACCATGCACCATTTCAAAGAGTTAATACGTCAAAGGTATGTTATTTTTTTTTACTAACTACGCTATTGGATTGTAGCTTTACCGGACTACTAAGACAAATGCTTAAGGCACTCAGCCGATTTTATTTTGACACCTCGGCATGAGCTGTTGCCGGGGTTACAGAAAATCACGATCGTTTTTTTTACGTGGAGAAACCTCTACAACGACTTGCCAAATCCCCGGGGATGGATCTATTCTGAGTCGAACTCCAATCGACTAAAAAACTCCACGACAACCTATGCTAACTGTGGGAGTATCGCGGGACAGCGCGAGTAAGCTCCGCAACACCCCCGGTGGCAGGCGTTTCCCACGCTGCATCCGGCTAAGGCAGCCCGGTTGCAAAACTGCCTCCCAGCCCGCCGATCCCGTGCAATGGGAGTCCAGGCCCCCTGATTCTTTTCCGCTGGATTCGGCCGGTATCGGAAGGAATAAGCCACTCCGCCACAGCCCCGCGATTGAATTTTTACCGAGGTTTACTCATCCTCCGCCTGAACCACCCTGAGGTACCCTTAGGCCGTCGCTAACCTACGCTACCTCCCCTTCCCTCGATCCTGACCTTGCACTGCCAACTCAGCCCCTACGCCTGCCAACCCGTTAGACTAGCCTATCTACTAAGTAACTAAGTAGTAAAAAGTCGCAATCCTAACTGAAGTAACCTAAGCTACGTATGCATGCGTGTATTAATTAGTGATGTCAATTATGTATATATACCTAAGTAACTCGTACATGTATTTCGTATCAGGCAATTTGACTGAATAAATTTAGTTCGATAAGGGAAAAAAATAAAACCCTTCCATTTTCATGTGTAAGCGTGTATGCGTGCACTTGTGTGGAGGTGATCTATGTAATGTTACAGTCATGAACAATTTGTAGCACTGTATTCGCGTGAGTACCGTCAATTATCAATTATCAATAAGGCTCCAAGCCGAGAGAACGGACCTAGGCTTGAGGCATTGCCGATGGGGGCCTAGTCGGATGTAGACATGTTATAGGCCGAAGGTAAAAGATAATAAAATTTAGTAATGACACCCGGTTTGTGTATTCACTACAATAATAATAAACGAATATGATCAATACTTGTGACCAGTAAATTTGGCCTAAAAGACTGACGAAGACTACATATTTAGTATCCCGAATATAAACGAAACTTAATAAAATATTGTTCCATATGGCTTACTTTGCAACATGAATTTTAATCGCCTAGAAGATAACAAACTATATACATACACATATAATATTATTTTGCTGCTAACATATTTAAATTTTAAGTAAGAAATTGTAATACTGTATAAAAGAAGAACACGACATCCCCAAAGTAATGTATGAGCACCAGAACTAACGCCTTAATGACAGAAGTGAACGGTTCGATGAAAAACTATGACTTAATTTTAGAAACAAAAAAAAACATTACAAAAGAGATGTTACGTAACATTGATTTGAGCAAAGTACAAAACTTACGCGAATATTGCGTAAAACAATTTTAGAGGAAATTTTATTGAATCACCTTTTTACTTTTTATTCTTCCTGATATCTTTAGATTGTTGACTATTTCTCAAAACGATCATTTCAATTTGTCAGTTTATATTACTAATCGTGACCAGTTCAAACTAATATTATAAATGTAGAGCTAGTCTGATTGGCCAGTTGAAGCGACGCTCATTCCCTATTAATTCTGTATATTTGATAGCGATCCATACTAATAACCTTAACGTTCAAACACCATACAATGTGATTGAAGTTTTATTCCGGTGAAGCTCTAAAGACGCCAGGTCAGCAGCGTAGTTAGTTCGAGAAAAAAAAAAGTGATTGAGATCCCGTCCATCGCAGCCAACTACCTCAATACCTTTCTCCCATATGAATATTGTACTTCACAAATGATCGATTCGGGAGTTTATTCGAAAGATGCATTAAATTTTTACTTTTAAATGTAAGGAATAATTTTCTCAGCTCGCACGTTTCAACAATTATTTTGTGTAGATATTTGTACATACTATTTTTGTGCTATATCTTTATATATAAATTTCTTCTCTAGGTACGTGTGTATGTCACTGAATTCTTCCTAAACGGCTGAACCACATTTGATGAAATTTTGTGTGCGTGTTCCAGTGGATTCGATAATGGTTTAGATTCACAATTGGATCCGGTAGGTGGCACTGCGGTTGGCTTTTATGTTTTTTTTAATTACCAAAGCAGGACAACGTTCGCAGGTACAGCTAGTATGTATATACGTATATATATTATAACTCGCGACTAGGTGACACCCATAAGCACAACAAGTAATAACAATAACAGACACATACGGTCATAGAGCCGCTACTAGTGTCATATAAAAATCATAGATTAAAAAATACTCAAAGAAAAAATACAAAACATACTTTAAAAAATAATACGTGCCTGTAATAAGTGCTGAGGCGGGATTGTGTTGATTTTATCCATTAGCGCGTATAAAACATTTTTCCGGACGTGTTTGTATAACAAGGTTTATGTAAACGTTAGCATTTTCGACTCTCTACCATTAGATATATGTAGGTTATTTCGCATGTAACCTTTGCAGTAAAGTTATGTCATGTCACGTGAACTCTATTAGCGATACATAAGATCTACATTAATTATAATAATTGTTATGCTTTCATTTTCATATAAAATGATCTTGATTATTTTTATAATTTCCTATAAAATAATATGTAGGCTGTATAAAATGATGACATTTGCTTATTAGATAAAAGTTGTCTAAGGTGTGTTTTGTTGTTGTAATAAAATGAATGATGATAGGGGAGTTTTTGGGGGGATTTTAGTCTGTCATGTAGTATACTTTATATTTTATTCATAATCTTGTGTTACTTTACTCTATGTTGTGTAAAATTGGTGGTGTTTTATGTAGTATAGTTCATTTATTGTGCATAATGAATTCTGAGAATCCACAAAAATTCCCTGAAAAGTTCTAACAACTGAGCCATCATTTTGAACATTGAGATAATTGCACGACACTTTACCTGAAGAACGATCTCCTAACTTATCTTAAAAATTTTAAGCCTATCTTTGACTTCAATAACTCCACGCTTGGAGGTATACAATACTTGGATGGGTGACCGCTTTGGTAAAGCATATAATATCGGCATTTGTTGTATTTTTTGAATAAAAACATTTATCAATAATACAATGCCGAAACTCACATCATGGCTGGGCGATGGGTTTTCTTAAGAGTGATAGCTAACTAATGAAGTATTAGAAAAAAGCTTGTTTGTTTATACAAATAACATCCTCAAGAGAAAGGAAGATTGAATTACCTTTCGTATCTATATGATTTAAATATATTTCAAGAATAAAAAAAACTTGTATACCATGAAACTGCGGAAAAAATTCTCGCGCTGCATGCTATCTTGCAATCCAAATAGTCTGAGTAATGCATTTTATCTTTCATCTTAGTTTGAGTCAAATTCGAGGCATAGTCTACAAATATCTGTGAGCATTTTTTTAATCTGTGGAAGCTGTAGGTTGTTTATTAATCTATGGCATGACTTTTGTATAATGGCAACCCGGTATTAGCGGTAAGACGTGAGACGGAGTTTTTGGCGGGATCTTGGAATGTCATATAGTGGTCTTTATATTTTATCCATCAAATTGTGTTATTTGGCTCTATATTGTGTTTTACATAATATAGTTTAGTTATTGTGCACAAATGAGATGGATCGAAAATAATACAAGGGAGCATGTATTCTGACTTGCCACAAAAACTCCCAGGAAAGTTCTAACAAGACGGCCACCATCTTGTTAACTGATTGAAGTCTACTAGAAGTCTGCTTGCCAAAAATAGAAGAAGAAGAGGACCTGAGACGAGTTTGGATATCTAATTTCTTTCTTATATTATTTATGGTCCGAAGTGGCTTTTGGTTTTTTTGATTAATTAAAAACTATTGACGGGTAACAGTTGTTACTAAGAGTAGTTGTGTACATGTGTAATAAATCCGTTACTATTTCCAAAACCCTGTTGTTTTTCTGAATTGAATACCTGAAGCCTTCATATCTAAAGACTATTATTATAAATATTAATCTATACTAATATCATAAAGAGGTAAAGTTTGTGTGTATGTGACGTTGTAGGGGGTAATATCAGGTTCTACTGGTCCGACTTGAAAAAATCTTTCATTGTTATATAACTCATTTATCGAGAAAGTTTATAGGCTATATATCATCACGCTAAGACCCAATAGGAGCAGAGCACTAATGAAGAATGTTTAAAAATCAGGATTTTTTTCCTCTTGAGAGCTTGCGCTGCGTGTTAGCGTTAGCCCAAAGTAATTATTCCACGCGCACGAAGTCGCGGGCAGATGATAGTACTATATATTTTAAGTTATTATATATGTACATATGATTGTCTTTTATCAAGTTTGTGTCTATGCATACATTTGGATAATAAAACAGATAAAAAACTACTAATAATATTTATATAACTTCAAAGTTATAAAATTATTATCTGTAATGTGTGCCTTATTAAATAAATAAATAAATTATGACGTCATATTTAATATAAATAATACAAACATCAATGAATATAAAAAAGAGGTTATGTTTATTAATATCTCTCTTGATTTAAATGTGCTTCCATTTATGCTATTATATAGCTTTTTTTTTTATTTTGAAGTGTATTCAGTAAATATAAAGGTTGTATCTAGGTATGCCAAACGTACTATAATATATAGTATTGTACTATAATTTCAGGTCGGCCTTCTATATACTGTTGAAGAAATATATAGTACGCAAAAATACTATATTTTCAACACCGAACGAAATCTAACAAACAAATATTCATTTTTAAAGATAAATAACACGCCTTTTCATTAAATTTTGAGTGAGGCCAGTTCGTATAACCGAATTCCGGACTCCAAATGCATCTACAATCTTTTGTCTTTGGTTCCCACATATCTCTGTTCTCTATATTAACTGGAGGCGCTAGCAGCACGTCAAAGTTGTCAATATCAATCTAAAAACTGAATACAATACAACATATGACACTTTTATTTCAGACAAAACATTGTTAAAAATGCAAAAAGTACATAGAAATATACTTTTTCTAAAAATATATAATAACTTATATATCTTTGTGTTTTTACTTTTTTCCATAAAATACTATATTTTTTAAAAGGGTTCTATATTTTTTCATAACTTATTTGGAAAAATACTGTTTTTGGCTGAAAAAATGTTGGCAACCCTAGTGGTATCATAAAAAGGGTCTTTCGTTTTGTGCCTGATTGGCAATTACCGTCTAGTCTTGACGACAGGGTGATATTGATGATCCTATAACATAGACGTATATAGATGATCGTAAGGCGGGAGTGAAACACATTGTACCCGTAACGTGGGATATAAACTATTATTTTTTTATATCGTACTTTATAGGTGTTAGAATCTCAAGCTCTGATCCAAAAGCTTTTTATTTAAAGATTTTAAGATAAGCACACTAAATATTGGGACAAAATTAGGTCACAAATTAGTATTTCTGTTTAATTTTCAAAGGTAGCAATAATAAAAATATCAATGACTGAATTCGCTCACGATCTAGTCTTGTTTTAAATTAGTTATAGTTAACCAGAGACTACAGTACACAGTAATCTCTTAATTCTTAAAATCACTTAAAACAACACGACAGATGAGAAAAATTCTGACTTTTTATTATAATAGATAATAATATAAACGCACTTATTGAAACTATTTTCTCCTTACCACACAATAGACGTCGTTGATGACGACGAGTATACACTATTCAATGCGTCACCTATAGTCACAATGGGTAGAGCGCACGTGATGTCGAACCGAGCCGAGTAAACCCGACTCGGCGACACCGATCCGAGCGTGACGTGTCACTTACGTTCTTTGTACAATAGGCCTAAAGATTTTTCACTTCTAAAACCAGAGGAATAATTTAACTTGTACTTTCTACATACCGTTCAGGTTAAGACACAATAATAGGGTCAGATTGGATCGCGAACACCATATAAGTATAGCACCCGGATTAGTCCGATGCATTGACTTTTCGCGTTCCTTCTGTCTGAATTTTTACCATCATTTACATGGCGTTATTGGGTGAAGCGGTTAAGGCCTTGATTGTCTTCCTAAAAAAATCATTTACATAGTGATAAAAAATCATTTTTTTAACTGACTGCGCTATTCGTCTGACAAGGCCTTTACAGCTTCACCGGCCTACGTGATAAAATTCATATCGCTCGTCTTTTGGTTTTGCATTTCGGGTCCAACCTTTCTTTATCCACTCACTTAGAGCTTAGGCTATCAATGTATATATTTAACTATACCCACAGGATGATATCTAGAATTGTATAACAACGTCATTTATAATTGACATCCCGATAGGCATCTTGAAATGCAGTGGATTGAAACCGTTATGAATAAAGAGGTACGAGCAAACGTCTTCCGCTCTCATGGTTATCTGTGATGTAAGCCGGTCGATGGTGGCCATGACTGTGTTTACCGTTAAACACGGTTGATCGACCGAACGCTATCGCATAAAAACTACTGCACCGCCTCACAAACAGTACTATCGAAACTCGATCTAAAATCAACGCGCTCTTGACGTAAGCGAACCGGTTTCGTAACAAAAAATAGGAACTCGATGTAACTGTTTTCGGTAGTATCAAAAGGTCAACTTTTATTGTATGACATTTTTACAGTTTCGATTCCTTTTTTAATTATTAACTGTATTAATTTAAATATAATTTCCGACAGTTACACAATTTAAACATCCGTGTCTAATTTATACAGTTGTTAATCGATTCGCATAATCTCTGTTATCTCATACAAGAGAACTAACATAAAGATATGCACATCCATTTGATCTTAATTAGTCTCCATACCCAATTTTCATAATGATAAATTCGCAAAAGAATATTAAAATACCTTTGTGTACCTATCTATATTGTAAACATATCTTCATACTGAAATGGGACTATTAATATCTAATACCAAATATAGAGTCAAGATGTTTACACAATTTACTAACGCATATTCAACCATTTTATAAAACTACTAGCGGATCCGACGGACGTTGTCTCGCCCTAATAAAAAAAAGACAAATTATATACTTAAGTTTTCCTCGTAAATCACTCTATCTACTAGTGAAAACTGTATAAAAATCCGTTCAGTAGCTTTTGAGTAAGATCGCAAACAACAGACAGACGTGGCATATAACTTTCTTTTATTATATGTAATGATACAGTGGCCAAAAGGAATATGGTAAGTGATGTAACTATTCGGCATTTAAGTACCACCAGTAATAGGAGATAAAAAAATCAATCTCAATATTTTAGATTACATCAGTTCCAAAGATAGTGAAATAAAAACAAATACAAGCAATCCCAGAAATATTATACTTAAATATAAATTTTATATCCAACCTAAAGAAATCGGAACCAACGATGCGGAAGATAATGTAAGTATTACAGAATTACAACGAAATAGTTTTTTTTTTTAGTTAACGATCTGATATAATGGGTTGCTTAGTGTACGTTGAAGTACTTCACAAAACTGTGGTCCAATAGTATTGAATTTAATACATGAGTTTAGCAGACTTAGCTACAGATTATTATGATAACAAATTATGTTATAATAATAAATTATGAGGAATCGTTCATTATAATTAAGAAACGTTTTTATGCGTAGCGTGAAATCATGATGTTATTTTTCACAAGAACATTTCCTAAATTTATACTATGAAGTTTCGATCAACAGAATTACTTATATAATATATCTATAGGCATAACGTGTTTACTAACTTGTACAAAATTGTCATTTAATATCAGATCTGAAATAGTTTCGAAAAATTATCCAACACAAAATACATATAAAAGTTGTTGAAGTATGTATGCTTGGTACACATATATGTTTCAATAAGTCATATAAGTATGAATATGTAGCTAAGTTTAGGTTATCTCAGATAGGTCACGAATTGCATGTATCAGGCAACAGCCCAACCCGAGTTATACCGCGCACCCTTGAGAGCTAATTATCAAAACAAAATCAGCTGAGTGCCTTAAACGCTCGCCTTAGTAGTCCGGTGAAGTTATTAAGACCTTGCTAGCTCAATAGCGTAGTCAGTTCGAAAAAAAAACACCAGATGAGATTGTGTTCAACCGCTAAACCTATGCGGTATTATTACATTAAAGTTAAACACGTATTGAATACTTGTTTTAAAAAGGTTTGGGTACTTTCTTATTAAACGCATCGCGCGAACGTTCTCCACGTTGCTATTTTGTCTCGCTTTGGTTAGGTTACACATGCGGGAAAGGATAACGCTAACCACCCGATTAAGCCTCCCACGGCAGCGGCTCAAACCTAGGTTGGATCCCTCGGTAGGGAGCCTTTGAGTGCGTTGCTTGCGCGATACGGTCACACACAAATATACATCACCGCTACAACACTACACGATCACCCCCACACACGTGCACGCCTACAACGCTTACACATGAAAGTGGAAGGATTTACTTTTATTTTCCCTTATCGAACTGAAAAACTCTCAAATTTTCCGATAATAAATATATGGAGGAGTTGTTGAGGCGTGTATGCTTGGTACACATATACGTTTCAACAACTCATACATATATGAATAGTTAGCTAGGTTAGCTAAGATAGGTCGCGATTTTGCATGCAACAGGCAACAGCCAAGACAAGATGTGCCGTGCACCCTTGAGCTGGTTGCCAAAATAAAATCGGCTGAGTGCCTTAAGCGCTCGCCTTAGTAGTCCGGTGAAGCTGTTAAGACTTTGCTGGGTCAATAGCGTAGTAGTTCGAAAAAAAAAGAAAAATAACGCTAACTTGCCTCGTGCGAGCACAGTGTATTTAATACGAAAGAACCCAACCCTTTTTAAAGCAAGTATTCAATACGTATTTAACTTTTTTGTAATAACACCGATAAAGTATTAAAAAAAAATCATTAATATCTATCAATAGGATTCAGTAACGATTTTACATCAGGTAAACCTAATGCCTGTTTGATATATCATTGCAAAAAAGATCCAAATTCGAGAACAAATGGTTTTAGTAAAATTTTGCATTCCCCATAAAAAATACATTTTATGGCCGCAACCATAGACTAGTCTGTCGTTCTATGGTTGTTTATAGCATTACGTAATTGTGAAGAGAGTATTAAAATTCTTGACATACACTGTTTGTGGTAGATATTAGATATCCACAAGTTTAATATTTTAAACGGATTTTATGTGCGAGTATTCGTTACTGCAACATATTAATGAAGAGAACATTCTTTATCTATACTAATATTATAAAGTTTATGACGTTGTGATTTTGTGACGTTGTAGGGGGTAATCTCAGGAACTACTGGTCCGATTTGAATAATTCTTTCAGTGTTATATAGCTCATTCGTTGAGAATGGTTATAGGCTATATATCATCACGCTAAGACCAATAGGAGCGGAGTACAGATGACAAATGTTTCAAAAACGGGATGTTTTTCCTTTTGAGAACTGCTGCGTGTTAGTATTAGTGTATCTATTCCACGCGAATGAAGTCGCGGGCAGAGGCTAGTTATGTTATATTTTAAAAGTTGTAGTTAAGATAATGTACCAATATGGTAAAACAAAATTATTGCCCAACATCTATTTTGGTCTGATGTTGTAACCTGCATAGAAATTACAAAAGTTTAACCAAAAAGGTAATATTTATGACCTAAACTTATTAAATATAATATTAAAGACAACTCTTTTACTCATATATGTTTATATGTGTTTTTTACTGCAACTTTACTAGTAACAATTTCAAATAGAACTTAAAGATCTGCGACAACTGTATTATCATGATCATTAGGTTTTCTCACTTAAGTATGGCACAACATGTTTTCTTTTTCCATTCCCTCCTGTCACATGTCATCTCAGTGTTCACAATTTTTTTTTTTAACTTTATTTTTGGCAATCAATCTTTCAGATTATTACTGCCATTGTCGAGTAATCAATAATATTACAAGCGTCGTACGATCATTACAATATCAAGCGTCGTGTCAATCAATATTCTAACAAGATGGTGGATCTCTTGTTAGAACCCTCGAGGGAGTTTTTGTGGCACCTCAGAATTTCATGCTCCGTGGTATTATTTTCCATTCACTTCACTTATGCACAATAAACTAACCATATTACATAAAACACCACCAACTTTACACAATACAGAGTCAAGTAACACAAGATTATGAATAAAATATAAAATCCACTACATGACAGACTGAAATCCCGCCAAAAACTCTATTCACAACTTTTAGGGACATATCATTTGTCAAACAGTTCATCCATACCTTTTTCGGTCTTCCTCTACTCGTATACCCACCCACTATCATACTCAACACTTTTCTAGTTACATGGTTTTCATCTCTCCTCATGAGATACCCATATCATGCTAACCCATTACTCCTCAACTTCTCTGTCACTGGTGTTATGTTTAAACTTCCTCTGATATACTCATTCTTAATCTTATGTATTCTAGTTACACCACCTTAACATTCGCATTTCTGCCACACGTAATTTAAATTTAAAATATAAGATGAAGATATAACGAATTCTGCCTAATCCGTGAAAACCCACCTGAATTAAAATAATAACAAATAACACACTTATTATTATTATTTATTCATAACAAGAAATTTTATCGGTTGACCATAACCTTTTTTTTCTCGAACTGACTACGCTATTGGCCTTTATTTTTTGGCCTTTACAACTTCACCGGACTACTAAGGCGAGCGCTTAAGGCACTCAGCCGATTTTATATTGGCAACCAGCTCAAGGGTGCACGGCACACCTCGGCTTGGCTGTTGCCCGTTGCATGCAAAATCGCGACCTATCTTAGATAACCTAGCTAACTATTCATATATGTTTGACCATGACCTCAGTGGTTGGCCTCTTATAAATAAATTTCATACATCGATACACAATCGACGCCGTCCGCCCGGTCCTGCCGGAATGGTACCAGAGAGGATGGGGCTCCCTGACGTTCCGTCTGGTGCAGGTGCTGACCGGGCACGGGTGCTTCGCTTGGTACCTGTACCGGATAGCACACAGGGAGCCGGCCGCCATGTGCCATGAGTGCGGCGCTGAATTGAACACCGCGCAGCACACACTTTCCGAATGTGCTGCGTGGGAGGAGCGGCGCCGCATTCTGGCTGCGGCGGTAGGTGATGATCTCTCGCTGCCGAGCATCGTCAAAGCCATGCTCGGCAGCGAGAATGTGTGGAACGTTGTTGCTTCCTTCTGCGAGGAGGTCGTCTCGCAGAAGGAGGCAGCGGAGAGGGTTCGCGAGAAGGACCCTCTAAGCGGCCCTCTCCGCTAAAGAAGAACTGGTAGAAGGAGGCGCCAATTCACGCGCCTTCTCCCACCACCGTAGCCAGACCTAGTGGAGGTGGGTCGGGGCACCATCTTCCCATTGCACAGGTCCGGTGGACGAGAAGGAAACGGCCGGTGTGTACCCGGCTGTCTCCTTACAAGACGAAGGCCCGGAGGCGGCTTTTCTGCTGCTGGGCCACACCGCTGGGGCGGCACGATGAAGTCTATAGAGATCTCGTGCCGCCCCAACCATAGCGGAAGACGTACACCATGGGATTTTAGTGCGTGCGAGGCGGTCATAACCCACCCTCTCTCCCGGGAGGGTGGCTATCCATAAGGGATTTCCACACGTATAAAAAAAGGTGTGCCCACGACTCCGTCCGCGTGGAACCTAATGTAAAAAAACAAGGACTAATAAAATCATCTGAAAGTATTAACTCCATTTACTTATTAACTTTCCTCTCGTACTTAAGTCGCGTCGTCATTAAAATTACAATAACTTTTGATAGAGTGAACCGATTTAAATAATACTAAGACTAAATGTTGCTCGAAAATATGCTTTATGATTTCTTTGTAAGGCTTTATCGTGAACGTTGTACTTCAGCGTTGCATATCCAAACAATCAGAGAGATACACATTTCTAAAAAGGATTGAAATGCACTACATATTCCTAGACAACTAGAAGCTGAGGAGTAATAGGTTAGCATGGTATGGGCATGTCATGAGGAGAGATGAAAACCATATAACTAGAAAAGTGTTGTGTATGATGGTGGATGGATATACGAGTAGAGGAAGACCGAAAAAGGTGTGGATGGATTGTGTGAAAAATAATATGTGCGTAAACAGTGTGAATATTATAAACATGTTCGGCCGACCCTACTTAGGTGGGTTAAGGGTAATGATGATGATTCCTAGACACCTAAAACATTTTTTTTACAAGAAGCTAAAAGTACAGATACGTTAGATTAACATTTTTATTCAATTTATAAATATGGTTGTGAACAAAGGCGTAGCTAACATAGGTGACATCCATAGCAGCAAAGGTGACTTACGTATTGACCTTCCAAATAGATAACCTTGTTTCTTACATTAGCACGGCAAGATGACGTCACTATGCTTGGTGGTAGTTATGCAATCCAAGCACAAAAAAGGCCACCGAAAGATGAGGCCCTAATTCCCCATTTTAATCGTGAAAACAAATACAGAAATGGACATATCTTATTCACAACTGCATAGATTGCTTTTCGGCGTTCAATGGTCAAAAATCGAAACAAGGTATTTCAATGTTTTTATACAGATATTATTATGTTATTTTTAATAATCTTTATGAATAGTGAAAACCGTATTATAAAAAATACAAAAGAGTTTTTGACGGGATTTTAGTCTGTCATGTAGTGGATTTTATATTTTATTCATAGTCTTGTGATACTTAGTGTTTTGTAAATTTGGTGGTGTTTTACGTAATATAGTTAGTTTATTGTGCATAAGTAAAGTGAGTGACTGGAAACCACGGGGGATGAAATCCTGAGATGCCACAAAAGCTCCCTGGAAGATTCTAACAAGGGATCCGCCATCTTGTTAGAATGTTGAAATGGTCACACAACACTTAATATTGAAATAATCACACGATGCTTGTAATATTATTGGCTACACGACAATGGCAGTAATAATCTGAAGGATTGGTTACCAAAAATAAAGATACAAAAAAAGTACAAAAAAGTTCAATTCATAAATTCAAAAGAGGTTCAATATATGTGGAATAGTGCAGCGGCCAAAAATGTATTACTCTTTAGGACCACCCGGAAGCACGTCGAGTGAGAGGTACACTTCCTGCCAACGATAATTATATGAGGCTTCGAATTAGATATTGGTTGTAAAAGCTAAAGGATTGAGTAACTTCTTAACATCAGATGGACTATAGGTATACTATATTACTATAACTGACTTTAGTGGCGGATTTGCAGTCTTGGCCGCCCTAGGCCCCAAGCCATGTGGTAAGTACGAGCCACCCCTCTGTCAGTGAATTTTTTGTCACGATTGGCCGCCATAGGCCCGAGCCTCCTAGGCCTTAGGGCAAATCCGCCACTGATTGCATATCATAAAATAAATTCCTTCGCCGCGTCTGCCTGTCTGTTCGCGATAACCTCAAAGACTACTGAGCGGATTTTCATGCGGTATTCATTAGTAGACAGTGTGATTCACGAGGGAGACTTATGCAATATTATAAAAATCTGTTGATACGTCATAAGCGCTCGACAGCGCCTTCTTAAAACTTGGCTAGCTAGCAAACGTGACCTCGCCCCGTCAACCCACCCGTATCTAAGCAACATAGAACTATTTCTTTTTCACCACATATATTGAAAATATACCATCTTACTTCTACATTTTATCTAATGTGTATAATAGTGTGGAGTTTCGATATTATTTTACGTATGTGTGCGTTATCGTGCCATTTCTTTTGTCAAAATATTATGTAGGTAATGTATCTCTTTAGTTATAATATTATTGGATTTAGGTATATAATTTATCCAGACATTTTTTAATAGGTTATATTTCAATATAACGATGAATGTTGAAAGTGTCGGAAAAGTCAAGCCGCCTGGGATCTTTCGTCGAAAACGCTGCCTAATCCCTTTGAGATATAAGGAAACAATTGGAATAAATAAAGGGCGCAGACGAAGTCGCGAGAATCAGTTAGTTATTTTTTTTTTTTTTTAGTTACTTTGTAGATGATAGAGCCACGCTGAAGCTATTACTGGTTTCAGAATGAATGGATCGGCTCGCCCGAGGTAGTACCACCCTCTCACCGAAAACCGACGTGAAGTAACTGTGCTTGCATTGTTGCGTTTCGTTCGGTCAATGAGGGCGTCGAAGGCCAACCTCTCCTCCCCTATCCCCCTCGCACTCCAAAAACACAGGCTGGCAACGCACTTGCGACTTCTCTGATGTTCCTAGTGTCTATGGACGGCGGTGATCACTTAATATCAAGTATCCCACCTGTTCGATTGCCTCCTATGATATGAATAAAAGTATATAAAGGGTTAGCTTTGTTTTTTATGTTAGTTTACGAAATATTTCTTCGTTATTTGTGTACACTTCAAGTGAATACTATTCTTATATATTATGAAATACATTTAAAATATGTAGACGAAATAATTCAACAGTAAAACAGTATATAACTCAAGTTAAGCAATTCTCACTAATAATCTCATTATGGTAATGTATTCGCATAAGCTGTAAACTAATGACATAAAAATCAAGTTATTTAAGTGTGTCGATGTCGATTTAAGTAACATTATCTAACAGCATAATCTATGACAATTTTGGTGTCATCGTATCCGTTTTTATAAATAAAAAAAAAAAAAAAAAAAAAAAAAAAAACAGGGTCTCTCGTAAAGACGTATAATGGGAATGAAAGTTTAATTAAATAAATATAAAAATACATCAATATGTATCAAATCAGTGACGTTACAAAATGTACAAATGATAAAAAAATATAACAAAACGCCAACGTCACGCGGTGTTCCCAGACGGTCACCCATCCAAGTACTGACCGCGCCTGACGTTACGTAACTTCGGTGGTCGAATAAGAACCGGTGTTTTCAACACTCTATCCGACACAGTACCCTTACCACATTTCACCACACAAAAAGGTCGCGGATCAGAATTTCATAGCGCATAAGAAATTTCACCTGAAAATATATAATGGATACATAAAGATACAACAACTATTTAATCCTAATATACAGGGACAGCTTAATTGTCTCCAGTAATAAGATAATTATACTTCTTTCATCGCTACTGTTGGACACTTATAAAGAACAAGCCTTTCCACGTGATTTCTTCAGTGTTTCTTAGGGTATTAGAAGTGAATGGCCTATCACTCTCAAAGTATCAGGCTATCTCTAAGTTCAACTACATTGCAATCGGTTTAAAAAATGTATTATGAAAACGTAATAAACACAAAAATAAAGTTACTTTCTCGTTTATCTCAATAATCGCCCTTCCACATGGCAAGTCATCGTATGTGGTATAGTTCTCTAATTAAAAATTATATATTGGCGGTAACTTCAATACGAAGTTCATATATTTTTCAGCTAATTTACTGCTTTTCAATATAGCATTTTCCAAGCCATAAAGACTCATGCCATTTTTTTTAATTTCTTCACTGTAAGACCATTAATGGTCCTAAATAAAGCTAACACGTTCTTATATAAACACTCTTTTCCTAAAAAATAAATTTGATGTTAGCTTCAAGAGATTCGTTACCCCGCTGCCTATGCACACAAAATCTACTTACATTTCCCATATGTCGTCACACTCAGCTTTATAACAAATAATTTGCGGTTTAAGCTGTACGGCTATGGAACTCACTTCCTTCTGCTATTAGGCAAACAAGAACTGTTACAATATTTTAAAAAACGTGTTTATCTTTATTACCTCTCTTTGACCTGATGTAAGCTGTTTTACTGCGTTATTTATATATTTATTTTTATCGTTACTTTTTATTCTGTGTGTCTTTTATATAGCCACCGAGTATTTTGAAAAATAAATGAAGGGTCCACTGCATTAATGATGAATGTCCAATAATTTTAAGTGAGTGATATCATTTCATCACTTAACATATGTAGTTAGTACTCACCTTTAAACTACCAATTCTAGTATATTTTTATATATATTCAGGATCTCGGAAACGGCGTCAACGATTTCCGTGAAACATAATATGTAGGTGGTTTTGGGGACGATAAATCGATCTAGCTAGATTTCATTCATAGAAAACTTTTTATCTGAGTTTTCAGGCAATGAAAAAATATAGCTTGAATATAAAGGTAAATTTCACCGCCGCTGTCAAAACAAAAATAGCTCAGATGGAAATCGGCTGCTTCGAAATCTAACCCCAGTTCGAATCCGAGTGACAACAAAAGATATATCTTTTTTTAATATATTTTTAATAAATAATGCTAATTTTGTAAGGCAAACCACACAGTTTATTTTAATTTAAAAATGTGTTTTAAAAAACCGTACAAGGCTCGGTCGTCCAAGTTTTTTTTTATTGTAGCACGGCAAAACGACTGCATTATGCCTGATTATAAGCACAGTACAATCCAAAAACAATAGCGACCACCGAGTGGCACACTATCCATCGCCGGTCGCCACTATCATGCCGGCCTGGAAAAAGCTGGATATGCGCAGATTGATCCCGAAACGCGACGCGCAGAAGTGAATCACTATTACGGGCTTTTTCGCCATATACATGGTGGTTGCGACCCAGTCAGACTGTAAAACCCTACCACCTCGCTTTCGCCATTGCTTCGTGGAGTTCCGACTCTGACGCGGCCGGGAACGGTTGTGTCAGCGCTCGGAGCGATATTTCGTGATTATTGTGATACAGTGTATACAGAGTGAAGTGTTCGGCTTTCAGCTTGATGTGCCGATCCGACTGACGTGGCACACACGTGCACCGCAGTTGCGTAACACCTGCGTTCTTTTTCTCGAAATTGAGTGAGATCCTTCATTTGTATTTATTTATTGCTTTGTTTATTTTATTATATTGGTACATATATTTGTTTACTCATTAGTTTATCTATTTATTTACCTAGTCCTTTACCCTTTTAGTCTTCATTTCTTTATAACTTCATTTATTTGTTTAGCTATCCATTTATTTATTTGTTCTATATATATTCAAATTATTTACCTTGCCTGTCTCGCTAACGTATTTCCTGTATTGCTTTCTTCTTCTGGTTCATTTTGAACAGCTCTCTTGATCTGCACCCGGGATAGACCCACAATTAACCCGTTCGGCGTGCCCCCCTCTCCTCGATCCACCACGATGGATCCGTTAGCACTGGTAGAATTACACCGCAAAAATCTCCTCGCGAGCTGTCTAGACCAGGAGACCATTAATTTAATTAATTTAACATATCATAATGTTACATCGCAGGCCTCGTAGGGCCATTTCAATATTCCGACCGCGAACTCTTTCGCGACCTTGTCGCCGCAGTCTCCTTTGGACGCGCGCGACAAAGGCCTACTAGTGGCCCCGATTCCTAGCTCCAGCTCGGAGACCGGCTCCGAGATTGAGCTAGACGTGACGGCGTCCGCCGAGCCGACCGCGACCGCGACCGAGTCCGCGATTTCCGCGCCTTCTGCGCAAACAAATAAGGACGGTTATACGACCGTATCACACAATAGGCGTCGTCCGGCTAGCCCGACAGAATCGGGTTCCGTAGCCCAGGCGAAAGTCGCGAAAATAGGTGGCGCTCGTGTGCCAGACCCGGCTATACCATGTAGCAAACCGCGGACAAAAGGACCTAGCTCCGTCCCGCTCACTCCTTCTCAACCTGCGGGTTCCGCAGGTAGGAAGCCGCGCTTCCCGCCTCCAGTCACGATTCAGGACAAATCCCAATGGACTATGATTTCAAACAGGTTAAAGACCCTTAAGGTAAATTACACGTCCGCCCTGAGTACACCGGCGGGCATTCGCGTGAAATATCCCACGTCCGAAGACCATCGCGCTTTGATTCGATTCCTTACGGAATTGAAATTAGCATATTTCACGTTCGCTCTCGAGGAGGAGCGCCTCCTCCGTGTCGTGCTTCGCCGTGTCCTGGCCGAAATCTCAGTCGAGGACATCACCCTCTCCCTTCAGGAGAAGAAATTCCCCGTGTGTGAGGTACACCGCATGTACCACTCACGCATCCGCACTCCCTACAACATGGTGCTTGTTCTTCTCGACCGGTCGCAGGAGGGCAAGGCCATCTTTTCGCTCACATATGTGTGTGACCTCAACGGCGTCACCGTTGAGCCCGCACGTAAGACCCATATTCCGTCGCAGTGCCATAACTGCCAGTGTTATGGGCACTCGGCAAAGAACTGCCATCTTCGCCCCAGGTGCGTCAAGTGCCTGGGAGACCACGCCACGAAGGAGTGCGCGCGCACTCCTAGCACTCCCGATCCTCCCAGCTCATACAAGTCGTACACGAACTTGATTCAGATCATCGCCCGGTTGTTTTACAGTTAGGTCACAATTCAGACTTCACCCCGCCGTCGATTAGGGTGACTGATTACTCGAAACTCGTTCAATATTTTAAAGAAAATCCCTCGTCTAGTAGTTTACACAGGATTCCGGATGTGTTGGTGTCTAAAGCCGACGCGGATTTGGCCATCGATTCCCTAGTTGATTATCTCCAGACCGCCGTCAGAGTGACCTTGAAAGAGGTACAAGCGGCGAACGATCGCCGTTTTATACTCCCTGAGGACGTGAGAGCATTGATCACGGAAAAGAACACCGCGACTCGAGCTTACGGCGCTTACCCGTCTGTAGAGAATCGCGATCGTTTACGTTCGTTACGAAAAACAGTCAAGTCTCGTATTTCTGAGATCCGGGGTGACAGGTGGGACAGACTCATGGAGGGTCTCCAGCCGTCTCACCTGTCGTACTGGACTCTAGCGCGAACTCTCAAATCAGATATGGTCACTCCAATGCCTCCTCTCGACAGAGGCCCCGGGTTGCCTCCCGCGTTCGATAGCATAGATAAAGCAGAATGCCTTGCCGCAAGCTTAGAGAAACAGTGCTCGCCAAACACTGATAACACTGACCCTTTCCATAACGGATTAATCGAATCAGTTGCGGAGCATGTACTCGCGTCTCCTCAGGCGGATACCCTAACCGCGATTACTTTCGATGAAGTTGCAAACGCAATTAAGCGTCTCAAGCCTAGGAAGTCCCCAGGTCCCGATGGGATCAGGTACGAGGTTCTGAAACTCCTTCCTGATCGCATCATAGCTCTATTGGTCTGCGTCTTCAATGCGGCCATGTCCCAGGCTAACTTTCCGGCCGTCTGGAAAAAGGCCATAGTGATAGGTAATTTACAAGCCCGGCAAGAAAGCTACGCTTCCCGTTAGCTATCGCCCCATTAGTCTGTTAAATACCTTAGGAAAACTTTACGAGCGGCTCCTTCTGAACCGTCTCAAGTTCTCGATTACAGATTTAAAATTAATACCCCCTGAGCAGTTCGGATTTCGCGCCGAACACTCTTGCACGAATCAAGTACACCGCCTCACGGAGTACATTTTCTCTAAATTTAACACCGATCCGAAACGCACAATTGCAGTCTTCTTCTGGTAATTCTGATTCTGATAAGGTCTGGCACGGAGGGTTCACCCATAAATTATGTAAATCTAGCGTACCCGACAGGCTTATTCATATTATCCGCGATTATCTCTCTAATAGGACATTCCGCTTCAGAGTGGATGATGAACTATCGCTGCCCCACCCGATACGCTCAGGTGTGCCACAGGGCTCTATACTCGCGCCCACGCTCTTCAATCTGTTCATCAGTGACCTACCCCGGTCTCGGGGGGTCGAGGTAGGTTGTTATGCTGACGATACCGTTATTTACACTTCCGGCTGGCGGTCGGACTTTCTTAGGAAGCGCATCGAAAAAGCCGTTCATACTATCGGTGAATGGTTTCGCCGATGGCGCATAGAAGTTAATCCCGATAAGAGTGCCGCAATACTCTTGGATCCCACGAAACGCGCTAATAAATTTGAGCCCATCAGGCTACACGGAATCGATATCCTTTGGGTCGAAGAGGTCAAATATCTCCGTGTTACATTAGATAGACATTTAAAGTTGAATTCACATTTAGACAGAGTGCGAAACAAAGCCGCTATGGTCTTGGGTCGCCTCCATCCGTTGCTTTGTCATAAGAGTAAGATGTCCCTCAGACACAAGCTCACTTTGTAAAAGACGTGTATCCGTCCCGTGATAGCATATAGCTGCCCCGTTTTTGCGCATATGTCCAAAGATAACTTTGATAAGCTGCAGGTTCTCCAAAATCGTGTTTTACGTAAAGTGACCGGTGCCCCGTGGTACATTCGGAGAGTCGATCTCCATATAGACCTAGAGATCCCCTCTATCTGGGCGTACGTAAAATCACTTACGATTAGTTATTTTGAAAAAGCCGCGAATCATCCCAGTCCGTTAGTGCTATCCGCCGCAAACTATGAACCCGTACCTAACGTTGCGCGTTATAAAAGACGTCCGCGACACATTTTTACCGACCCTACTGATTCAATCACGTCAGCGAACGATCAGTACCAGCCTGTCCCTCGAAACAGAACGTGTTCACGCCCACGCCCGCGTAACTACAGATCACGCCGCCATGGTCTGGGGGTTAATTTCGCTCCCGCACACCCGATTAGGCCTCCCACGGCAGCGGCTCAAGCCTAGGTTCGATCCCTCGGTAGGAAGCCCTTGAGTGCGTTGCTTGCACGATACGGTGACACACAAATATACATCACCGCTACAACACTACACGATCACCCCCACACACGTGCACGCCTACACGCTTACACATGAAAGTGGAAGGGTTTACTTTTTTTTCCCTTATCGAACTGAAAAACTCTCAATTTTCCGATAATAAATATATAGAGGAGTTGTTGATGCGTGTATGCTTGGTACACATATACGTTTCAACAACTCATACATATATGAATAGTTAGCTAGGTTAACTAAGATAGGTCGCGATTTTGCATGCAGCAGGCAACAGCCAAGCCGAGGTGTACCGTGCACCCTTGAGCTGGTTGCCAAAATAAAATCGGCTGAGTGCCTTAAGCGCTCGCCTTAGTAGTCCGGTGAAGCTATTAAGACCTTACTGGATCAATAGCGTAGTCATTTCGAAAAAAAACAAAGCCATTGCGTCGTTCGTTATTCAGCAGGGTGCACCACGTGCAGGTAAGGTTGGCTTGGGTGTCTCAAGTCTTATGATGTTATTCGACACCCCTTACACCCTTTAGAAACACAGCAATATTGCTCGAAGTTGCGAGATAAGTATGTTATTAATATTCGTCTAGACAGGGTTTTTTTCATCACTTATAAAGATAGAACCCAGTTATCTCAAAACAAAAAACAAGAGACATTCATCATTGTTGCAATGGACCCGTCAAATATCTCCTAAGTTTTGCCTTTAAGAAATAGCTGTAAAGCATAAGGCCGTCTAATATACCGCCGTATAATACACATATACTGCAAATTGCTGTTTAATCCTCGTATATTTTAAAGTGTTTATTATTATGCAATTTGTAATGCTAAAGACTGGCTATTTGCTTGATGTGTGGATGTGTGCTGCTAATCTACACTAATTTACATTACATTTGTTTTTAATCCGAGTCGTTTAAAATGGATTCATAAAATTAAATATAATTATAGATTTTTTACTAGAAATATTAATAGAGAAATTAAATACTTTAAGATCTATTAGATATCTAGTACATTCACAGATAATCAATATTTGAGAAATAGAAACAAATAATAAAAATCTTATCCGGGAACATGAAAAGAACCAGGTTGATAATTGATGAAGTTACCCGAAAATTCTAAAAGAAATCGAATTATTTAACATACTTAAAATATATTAAAAAAATACCTACTTAATTTTCTACTAATTTTTTTTTATAATATCCACTTATATAATATGCAATATGATGTGCAATATAATATGCAAGCAATAAATCCGACTGTAGCAATTCAAACCACCATGTGAATTCCACCAATTTTATCAATACCGCAATAAAAGTGTTGCGGAAATGATATCCAATATTTTCTGTCTACACAAATAGAAATACGTGATACATATTAGAATAAATACATAAAAAATATCAACGAACTGACTTAAGCAACCCTGCCATAGCAGCCTCGTCGTCACGTTACATAAGGCAATATTGTATTACAATTCTAAGCGCCACTTTGGAATAGTGTACGCCAGCAAAATTGTGCCACGAGAATTGTAAATGTTGTAATCTATGGCGGATTAAGTATTCAAGAAGAACATAAAATCACAGCGATGTATTCCACAAGGCCATGGTTTTTCCAGTTCGTCCTATGACGTAACGCTATTTCTTCAACACTTTATAGGATTTAGTGTTTGATCATTATCTCACCTAATGTTGTAACGATATGCCTTAAAAACATGCTAATCTGGAGTTTTTGGCGGGAGCTAGCAATGTCATGTATAGTGTACTTTATATTTTATTCATAACCTTGTATTATTTGACTCTTATAATATTAGTGGTGATTTACGTAATATGGGTTGGTTATTGTGCACAAATGAATTTGGTTAAATAGTACGCGAGTGGAATGAAAATAATACGACTAATAATAATAATGAAAATAATGCTAACCTAAAAGATTGTTCTCAAATGCAGAATACATGGTTGCATTTATAGGTGTTTTGCGACTGATTTTTGAGTGTCATTTTTTAGTCAGGTGAGAAGTACAAAAAGTCGTATCAAGGCCTTTAAAAACATTTTTCTTCACTGAAACCTAGGCGAACTCTTTTTAAGGTTTGAACTCACATCAACTAACGCATAATAAAGCCTTCAATCCTATAATTCTATCTATTGGTCAAAATAAAGACACATGTCATATTTACAACAGTTTTCACTAGCACCTGCTGTGAACAGTTTTAACAAGTGTGTTCTATAATACTTCGCGATATATTATAAAGTGCTATTAAAAAAAAGTTTTTTTTTCTACAACTGACTACACTATTAACCTAGCTTCACCGGACTGCATAAAAAAAGTTATGTACAGTCCCCACGTGGTACAAATGAAACTTAGTATTGTAGTTGTGGAAGTGATAAACATTCGTTTTCGGCATTACTTTATAGTATTTTAACAATTGATAATCGATAATGTTAATAACACAACACATAATCATTTCTAAAAGTACGCGATGGTCACTATGATCCGACAGAAAATAATGTGCTATACATTTCAACTTTCTCTCTATCTCTTCCTTTTTGTATATATTTCGAGTACATTAAAAATATACTATCTCATTCTCTCACAGCCTAAAACCTATACGTATGTATACATTTACAGCTATCTCTTTTTCGT
The DNA here is from genome assembly GCA_014332785.1 of Antheraea mylitta. Classification (NCBI taxonomy): domain Eukaryota; kingdom Metazoa; phylum Arthropoda; class Insecta; order Lepidoptera; family Saturniidae; genus Antheraea; species Antheraea mylitta. Next base: position 4,222,608 of record JACEII010000017.1, on the reverse strand, counting down.
TACGCATTTTCGTAACATAAATTCAAATTCATACGGTCCCAAAAGTAGTTTGACTTCAATAATAATATAAATGATTTCATAATACGACTACTAAGTAGCAATAATTTGAGAGTAAATAAGATTAATCTGATACATCCATTCTTTAGACATTAATATAATGCCATAATCGTAACCTTAAATCATCAAATAATTCATTAACAAATTGTCGTGGCCGTCGTATATGCGATTTACTAGAATTTTAAATGAAAAATACTCTTTGGCCCTCTAAAACGTAAACAGGCGGACAGTTTGAAAATGGTGTTGAAAAGTACTGCAACCGTAATATGCCCTTAACTCTAAATTAAGGTTTGGTCAAACAGCGAACGGTGCGGGACGGCGCGGCGACGCGACGCATGGCGATTCGTCAGCAGTTGTAATGTAACGTCTTTTTTTCGAACTAACTACGCTATTGGCCTTGCAAGGCCTTTACAGCTTCACCGGACTACGATATAACGGCGCGTTTGTGTTTTAGAGTATTCCGGTAGTCCGGTGAAGCTGTTAAGACCTTGCTAGGTCAATAGGGTAGTCAGTTCGAGAAAAAAAAATTTAGAGTATTCAAACCACCGCTAGGAGTAATATTATTCTGTGAGTCGAATAGATAGCGTGACGGAAGTAGGTCGTGCCTGACGGGACACCACTGTCGTATTTATTTATAAAAATGGATGTTGAAGTTGAGAAGCTAATTGAAATCATTCGAGGCCACATAATTTCATATGACTTGAGCTATCAACAATAAAAAAATGCTAGGCTAAAATCTACGATTTATATAGTAGGTATAAAACCTATTTTCATGAAATTATTTTTTATTTTCATGCACCCATATTCGTATACGTCCTTTCTTTGCTAACGCTAACAAAAGCAGTGTAGCTTCCACGTCTGAATTGCTCGACTCGTTTCAAAGTCCTTGAGGAATGACATTGAGTCCAGCAGGTTGGCCGATGCGACACTAGCAGGATTATTATGTCCGCAATATGGCATCCATGTCGAGACGCCGCGCCGTCCCGCTAGCATAGTGTCGCCGTTACACCCTGTTTGCTGTTTGACCAAACTTTTAATGCTTACATCGTAATGAAATAGTTTGATTAGTTTACAGAGTGGCACGACCCTCTATCTCTGATACTATAATACCATAAGCTAGTTATTATTTAGCAGAATTCACAAAAAAAATCCAAAATTACATCATTTAAAATTTATATTTTCGTATTTCCTTCGTACTGTAACTGCCACTTCTGTATGCAAATATTCTGACTTCTACATAATATATACAGAATAACGATTTACAATAAAAGAATATTTATACTATTTTATAAATTATAAATGTATAATCTATTTACTGTAGACTACGAAACGTTAATGTCAGATCAGATGTCAAATTCATATGTCAAATCAGTGTCAGATGTCAGATCGTCAAATGTGAATATGTATATGATTTTGAAAAGTTGAAAACGTTTATAAATACAAGGTCGTGCGTAAATTAAGTGCTCTTCATTTAATTACATAATTATTACTATATAATGGACCGGAACAGAACGAAGGATGCATCAGAAGGAATCGCAGTAAGTATAATAATATTCGTTGCATGTTAGGTGTTTATGAAACTACTATCATCTTTATAATTATAAGTATAGCTAATATAAAAGGTTCTGAAAATAAAATTCAAAGTTTTCATGTCTACAGCAATACATCACAGTACTTATTGTTATAAAAATCGTACTAACACTATGAATGCCTACTAATTAGCATTTAAATCACGTCACAGATATTTATTACCAGTGTCATCAATATCTACTTACCGAATGAAGTAAGTCATTTTTAAATGTTTGGCTGGATATCTCAAATCAGTAAGAAGAATATAAGGGATATTAAAAATTAATATACAATATGCCAATTTTATATCGCTCCTGTAATACTAGTATAGTTGTAAAATAACTTTCATCAGATTAGAGACAAGGTGCTATTTACCATAACATCAATATAGTTGTGTTATTTATGTGTCAAAATATAAATCATTATTTGTGTCAACATATTTGATCAGTAAAAATCTGGTGTATTTTTCATTATTAATATTTTGATCCTAAATTTATGTATTAGACATAGTGATTATATCTTTTTTCTGTTGTATTACTTAGCGTTTATGTGATTGAGCTTCGCTCAGTCGTTTAACACAATATATACATTGTTACTATAAGATATAAGCAGAATTTATATTTGTATTCAGATAATGTGATACAGCACTACCTAAGAACTTGTTAAAATATTAGTAATTAGTAATCCAATGGCAACAAAGTAAGTACAGTAATACGCTGAACTATTTGATAGGTGGGCTGAGCAATATCCATGTAAGTTGAATTACCATACGTCAGGGTTCAACTTTGCATATACATATTTAGTTTACACTCCAAAAGTAAGTTTTTTCTCATAAACAAAATACTAATTGGATGAAGTGGGAAAGCTGATGCAACACCCATCAAATAGAACAATTGGGTATAACTGAATCACGTAAAATGGGGTATATATAAATGATATAATTATACTGTCGATTATAAAAATATATAATTATATATAACAGTAATACACAACAATACAAGATAACACTATATGACAGGCTCTAACAATTAATTATAAAACAATATGTTTTGTTTTATGGAAAATTGTGTTTTGTCATGGAAAATATTAATGTATATAAAATTAAAAAACAAAACCTTATTTAACTACATTATTTTATCCAAATTATTTGAGTGGTTTCTGAGATACATAAATTAAATAAATATTAACAAAAACTGTTTTTTTAAAGTTATAAGATATACTATACTATTATTATAAAGAGGTAAAGTTTGTGAATTTGTGACATTGTGACGTTGTAGGGGATAATCTCAGGAATTACTGGTCTGATTTGAAAAATTCTTTCAATGTTATATAGCTTATTTATCGAGAATTTATAGATTATATATAATCGTGTTAAGACCAATAGGAGCGGAGCACCAATGAAGAATGTTTAAAACTCGAGTTCTTTTCCTCTTGAGAGATTCTGCTGCATGTTAACGTTAGCCCAAAGTATCTATTCCATGCGAACAAAGTCACTGGCAGAGGGTAGTACTATGTAAATAAACTGACTGTAATAATGGTTTAATTCACAGCCTATGGGGATAAGTGCCTTAAATGAAACTGTCCTTAGTAATCAACCAGAATCTAGATATGAATGTCCAGTCTGCCTCAATTGGCTCAGGGACCCTGTTATCACAACATGTGGACATAAGTTCTGTAAAAGTTGTATCACTTCATGGTTACAGTGAGTTTTAACTTGTAAGATACATATAAACAAATTATAATATTCAGTTCTGTAATTGTAGTCTAGTACTCAATATACTGTTAGTATGATTGTTACAAACTTAAAAAACAATTTTTCAATGGAGCAAAATTATTAAATACTACCCCAAAAACAAGTTCAAACATTTAATAAACAGAAAATATACTCAGAGTAGATTTTGCTATCAATATAGAAGTCAAAAATAATCCTTTTACAATTTTTGCTTGTCTGTCCCTGTAAACACATATCATTCAGAAAGTACTGAACTAATTTTAACAAAGCTTGCTTTTTTGCTTTAAATTTTCTTTGCTCTATATTTAGCAGATGGATTAGCTAAAATTTTAAGCAATATTTCATCTCCTTATGTTTCTTTTTTACATTACCCCCAATATATGTAGATTACTTTTTATCTTAATTGAATCTGGTAGGGGCGATGCTGCTAATGGATTTTAGGTTTATTGAAATTTTTCGAGTTTAAAAATACAATTGAAACCGATAATAACTGATTTGGTGCAGACAATAGTTGCATAAGTCAAATAGTCTTTTATAAGTTAGTAAAATGTTTTTAATTTTTATTTTCTATTCATGTGGTTTATCAAAGTGTAATTTTATATTTCAGGAACAGTGGGCACTGTCCCATAGATAATATAAATCTTAGTATGAAAGTGGATATATTTCCAGACAATTACACTAAAAGGGAGATCCAAGAACAAAGAATGACTTGTCCATTTTCCACTAAAGGTAAATTATTACATTTTGTTTGACATTTAAATGGAAGGTTATATTGCCGTTGTTAAAAATAACATACATTATTATTATAATTCAAATTTATTAAGGATAAAACCACGTGGTGTTTGACTGATGTATGATCAAATAGTAGATTATTGAAATGTTGCAGATTAAAGTATATTGAACCATACTTTAATTTACTCATTTTAAATTAAATATCTAAGATAAACTTAAATGAGATATGGTGATGAACAAGCCCTAATAACTAATGAATTCAATGGTACATGAGTTGCAATAATTATAAATATTGCATTTCAAAGAATCCCATGCATCATGTGTAACAGTTTGTTCAAGGTCTACAGTCATTTTAGCAAAATATACTTATAGGTTTTTAGATACTTTTAAAATTCCATCATTGGTTGATTGAAAAGTAAACTTTGCAAATAGAATAATTTAAGCATATATCTATTTCAAGGTTGTACTGTAAAAATGACTCCATTGGATTTAGACGCACACATAACTGTTTGTGAGTTCAATCAGCCAGAAACTTCAACCCAACCTGACATACGCATTCCTTGCTCGTTCAAGGCTGTGGGTTGCAAGGAAACTTTTGAAAGTCAAGAGGAAATGAATCAACATTTACATAGTGACACACAGAGTCATATGAGTGTGAGTAATTATAATATGTAGCATATGCCATACTTACTAATACTATAAATGCAAGTGTAAGTTTGATTGTTACTCTTGCATTTATATACTCAACAGATCAGCATGAAATTTTGGATACACATTGTCACAGGTAAAAGATATATAGGGTATAGTTACATACAGAAAAGATGTAGTGTTCTCCTTTCGCTGCTCGCGCGATACAGTGACACATAATTTTTCATCACTGCAACAACATTATACATATCACCTCCACACACATGCACTCATACACGTTTATACAAGACCTTGCTGGATCAATAGGGTAGTCAGGTCAAAGAAAAGAAAGTTCTCCAAGAATAAATGAAAACTTCATTAATGTAACTGAATCCATAAGCTAAAGCCAGTATTGTATATGGTTTTTACCGAATGTACGAGCGCTCTAGCAGCCTATTAGACATTAGTAGCATTCTGATGATACTGGCTTAATTATTTTAACATTAATTACCTGATAAATTTGTTAATGCTGCTGCCTAATTAAATTTAATCTGTTAAATATATGGGTTTGTAATCTTATAAAAATTACAGTATTTAATGAACGCGTATTCAGAAATGAAAATAAACAACGATATGTCGAACGCGAGTATAGACGCTAAAGAACAGGAAGCTATGACGTTATGGGAGGCGCCAGACAAGGATGGCGATAAGATATCATCAGAACCTCTTAATAACACGAGTGCTCTTATAAGGTAAGAAAACCAAACCATGTTGATATACACGGGTTGTCGTAGGCCGTAGGCTTGTATTAGGCCGGCATGACAACCGCGACCGACGAAGGATGGCGTATCTCTCGGCGGTTACCGTTGTTTTTGGAGTGCAGTGTACTTACTATCAAGCATAGTGCAGTCAATTTGCCGTGCTACCATAAAAAAAAACTATCATGGGTTGTAAAAAATATCTAAATCACTATTTGTAGAATGTGCAAAATTATTATTCATGCTAATTTCTTTTGTTATGTGAAATAAATAAACGCGCAGTTCACATGCGGTAAAAGTGAAAACTTCAAAAAATTATAAAATATTCATATAAAGGATACACATGAACTTTTTATCAAGGTTTCGCAATACGCAAATGCACACACACGTTTTGTGCTAAAAACATTCTAACCTTGGATCAGAGTAAATATTAGGTATTGCAATATACAACAAGAAAAACAGAAATATAAGAAACACTGTGTAACATATTCTGTATCATTCTCTAGCACGTTAAATCTTTTGGGGTGTAAGGGGTGTCGTGTAACATCTTAAGACTTGAGACACCCAAGCCAACCTCACCTGCACGTGGTGCACCCTGCTGAATAACGAACGAGGCAATGGCGAAAGCGGGGTGGTAGGGTTTTACAGCCCGACTGGATCGCAACCACCATGTACATGGCGAAAAAGCCCGTCATAGTGACTCGCTTCTGCGCATCGAGTTTCGGGATCAGCCTGTGCATATCCAGTACCGGGTGACTTTCGTCATTATGGCCGGTATGACAGCGGCGACCGGCGATGGATAATGTCTCTCGGTGGTTGCCGATGTTTTTGGATTGTACTATGCTTAACATCAGGCGTAGTGCAGTCACTATGTCGTGCTTCAATAAAAAAAAAAAAAAATATATACATATTTGTCTCTCTTTAATGTTGTTTTGTTATTTCATTAATTTTCAAATTACTGCAGAGGCCTTTCACTGCAAAAATGATGCATTTGGCCAAAGTAGATATAAAAATGTTATATTTATGTATGTGGTATAATTACATAGTTAATATTCATATATACAAATAATAGATTAATCAATTCAACATTGAGTAAAACCATCCTACACTAATATACGATACACACCCTACTCACCCTTAAACATACTATATAATTGGCTAGTATTGCATATGTCAAAAACATGTGTTTGGAGTCCATCTTTATAAATTAAATATTGTTTGAAAGTAGATTAGGTATAAGTGATGCTCTGAGCGATAAGTGTACTACTAATTTATAGGAATAGCAAAATATAATTATATCTATGTTTCATTACTGCCTTTTAATAAGATCAGCTATAGTAAGACCAGTTTTGTTACTAGATGGTAGAGCCACGCTGAAGCTACAACCAGTTTATGTATGAACGGGTCGGCTCGTCTAGGGTAGTACCATCCTCTCACAGAAAACCGACGTGAAGTAACAATGCTTGCATTGTTGCGTTTCGTTAGGTCAGTGACAGCGCCGGAGGCCAGCCTCCCTCCCTCTCGCGTTTCTCTTTCCCTTTCCCCTCCCCCCGTCCCTACCAACACAGGCTGGCAACGCACTTGCAACTCCCCTGGTGTTGCTGGTGTCTATGGAGTGTGATGATCGCTTAACATCAGGTGACCCACCTGTTCATTTGTCTCCTATGACATAAAAAAAGGATCCGAGTGCTAGGCTGTGAAAGAAAAGGATGAGAAACGATTACATGGGTTAGGGTAGTTTTTGTAGTGGTAGACCCAAGCTGAAGCTATTATTGTTTTCAGCACGAATGGGTCGGCTCGTCCGGGAAAGCACCACCCTCTCACAGAAAACCGACGTGAAGTAACAGTGCTTGCATTGTTGCGTTTCGTTCGATCAGTGAGAGAGTCGGAGACCCACCTACCCTTCCCTTCCCCTTCCTCCTTCTCTTCTTGTCCCATCTATAGGCGGAGTGTAAACTTGATTGTAGGCGTTGCGACTCAAAACACGAATTTTATGAGATTAACAAAATATTCAAAAATATTTGCAACCCTATTTCTATAAACACAAGATTCAAACTGTTTTGTAGGTCACTCGTTCTATTAGTGTTATGCGGCATGCGCCGACGACAACGCCCTTTGATAAATGCCGCCAAACACACCGCGCCAGCGCCTATTTGAACTTTTGTATTTAGTAAAAAAGAATATTTCATGTATTAAAATAAATAGTCATTTTTTATGGAACAAATTTGTAATGCTTTTTCATTATGCCATAGCTGATTCCTGTCGTAATCTGTTCTTTTATGCATTTAACTAAACAATTTCGATGTTTCACATCTGTCAGGCGTCCCGTGACGGCTCAATTTTTGTCATATTTTTTAACATATTTTTTCTTTTTTTTATCCATTTCAAATTTAAAAAAAAAACAAATGTTCTCTGTAACAGTAGTATAGAATAATTATTATGATTTTTTTCTTTTTTTATATTCTCTATAATAATATTTAAGTCACGAATTCACATAGAGACTAAACTTATGTGTTACTGAACCGTTAAATTGTTACGATAAACATTACGTGTTTATCACCTAGTTTCTGAACTTCCGTTGGCTATGAGAATAAGCGATATAAATCCATTACTCAATACATGTTTACTAGTATGAAACACGTGTTTCACCTGTAACAAAGTAGGTATCTGGTATATCAATTACTAAAGCTTTTTTTATGCAATTACCTGACTAAATATTTACATTTGTAGGCAATTCGTAATTATCTCACAAACGAATTTACTTAATACGTTTTATCTTCATCAGAGAATGTTTTAAATAATAAACAAAATCTTGTATGGTAAAATCTGCAAAAAATATTTTTATACACACCTATTTGATGTTTCAGAAATGTGTATTTAATATTTCTTACCAAATTGATTTTTTATTTAAATAAAGCAAAATTTAAATAAACAAACTATAAACTTAATTATATTATTATAGTGGATTCATTGGCTACAGATAAAAATAACGATATGCCCTTCAATTTCCTCTTTTATACAATTTTATGTATAATATATCCATTTTATATACAAATTATCGCAGTTTAATACAATAGCATATTTACTCTTATTATATATTCATTTAGCCAATAAGTATGTGTATGTAGGAGTTCTAGAATAACCGGTGAACAACTAGATAAACCTTGACTAAGCATTAGATGAATTAATCATAGGATAATAAACATATAACACAATCCGTCCTCAAGGAAACATACTATCTATAATTGTGATTTCAATAAAGTATTCAAGTCAAAGAAGAGTAAAGTAAGAACACAATGTAACATTTTGCATTATCATTTATTTTCCAGAGCACTCTATGAAAGAGTTGTTGTATTGGAACAAAGAAATCGCGAACAAGACATCGTAATAGCTAATATATCGAAGCAATTGTCAGCGTTCGCTGTCGCAAAGATGAAGCAAAATAACGAAATGCTTCTACGATACTGCATGGGCAATTACGTTTGGAAGATAGACAGTTTCAATGCGAGACTTGACGCTATGCTCAAAGACCATTATAAAATGTTATACAGCCCTGGATTTTACACATCTCCTAATGGTTACAGGTGAGAATTTCATTAGTAACTTGCTATAAGTCTGCTGAGCGAAGTTAAAAAATTAAGGGGTAAAGTTACTTTGGTTGCATTGATGGGACAGGATCGGTTGTCTGGACAATTCAACAATGAAACTCACCTTTCTGAGAAGTCATAAGGCTTCTTTTAATGCCCAGCTGGTTGACTACCACTCTGAAGTTACTTGCAGTGTGTCGGTAGCATAATAATAGGAGTTTTTCTCCGTGACTAACTACAATACTCAAGTTAAAAATCTGTCTCCAGCACTTGTTGGTTTGTTGCGTCAGTTCCACTTGTGAGCTAGTTCCATCTAGGTTTAGCGTATTTACCACCTCAGATGTGTGGTCAAACACTAACTACACATGAATTATAAGAAGTCTCCAGAGATCTAGCTCTCTCTAAGGCTTAGAATGGGCAACATCGTTATGTCAAGTGTGATTGTGGTTAAAAAAAAAGCTAACAGTACTGGAATTGCTAAATTACAATCTGAAAGGTGTCATATTCCTATTATAGTCTGGTCTCATGACTGCTGTCCTATTCAAAGTTGGTTAGAAACACTATAGGCTCCAGTGTCCTAGCGGTCTGTGTACTTGCTTGTAGACACTCCTGATAGGTAAAATGCCTTAGAGCAGTGATTCTAAAGTGGGTCTTATAATAAGGAATTTTAAGAAATTCCAAGAGTTACTTTTATTATTTGTTAAATAATTTAACTGTTACGTTTATTTTGAAATAACGTCATAATTATAATTAATTCTTATCATTATAGCTATATTAAATAAAAGAGATTCTAGGAATACTCCGCAGCTGTAAAGCTTAGGAACCACTGCTTTAAAGAATTGAAAATTGCAATAATAATCTCAATTGAGCGATATAATTTAAACCAAAAAATGTGATAATAGCTATAATTCAAACTAATATTGTATAAGCGATTGTGATTATTTTATTTATTTCTTACGCTTTCACGCCTAAACTATTCAACCGATCATCCTGTCAGGGATACAGAAAACTATATACAGTACCTTTGATCTAAGAAAAATAATAAAAGGGAAGAAATATAATAGGGATACATATAAATATAAAACTTTTGCTCGCGGCTTCGCACCAAATCGATTTACCAGTTTCACGAATTCTAGATCATTCTATTTAGTAGTATGATCTTAAAGTGATTCTGATCTGATCTGAAGTGAAGATCTACTAATGACCGGTATTGTTATTTTAGATTCTGCGTCCGATTAAACATATCACCGCAGAATCAACGCTGTTTCGCACTGCACGTTCACCTCATGCGAACCGAGAACGACAACTGTCTCGATTGGCCGTTCAACGGTCGGATATCGTTCGCAATGATCAACCAGTTCGATCCGGATATGACGCAGCGCGACACTATGATGTCGAACTCGAGTCTGATCGCGTTCAGTAAACCGACCACTGAGATTTGCGTTCGTGGTTTCGGTTTCACGGAGTACGCGGCGGTCAGTGACGTCATCAGGAACGGCTTCGTCAAAGACGATGCTCTTATCATTCGTGTCAATATCCGTTGTGTATGACGAGACGAGTGACAGTCAGTTTCGAAAAACTGTTACTATTCTTAATGGACCTACTGACTGTATATACGATTATTGTGTATATTAGAGATGACGATTCTGCGCAAAAAGAAATCGATTTCTAAATCAATTCGAATCGTAGTTTTTGGAATTGATTCATGATGAAATCGAGGTCTAGAGGTTTGATTATTCAGAAGTCGATCTCCTAATTATTTTTTCCCCTTTATATTTCTCTAAATAGGAAAAATCGGATCACAATTTTATAGTGTTAGAGATCCATTCACTGCATCGATTCTATGTTTATTATCTATTGAATAAATCGATTTTTGTATGACGAAATAATCGATTATTCCATTAATCGAGCAACTTAGACCATATATATAGTATTGCTACTATTTTTAATGGCCTGTCTTTTGGATTGTATTATGTAGACAGTTGGTTCTTTCACAACGTGTGCTATTAAAGCGATTTATATTATTAAAAAACAAAAAATAAATAAAATATGAGGGAACCTCTTTTATGTAAGAAACTTGTTTTTTCAAACAGGTAATTATTTTGCTTGCGTATAAAGTCGTTAATAACAATAAATAATAGCTACCAAAACACGAATCGTACGCATTGTTTAATGAAGAAAAATATAATTTATCGTAGAAACATAATATAAACATACATGAAATAACAAAACACGGTGCACTTGATGTTTTTTTTTTAATTTATACGTGCTCACATCATGCATCTTAGCAATGTTATTTTTTAAATTTCTGTCCTCACATCATTGCTTTTTTTTTCGAAATGACTACGCTATTGACCCAGCAAGGTCTTAACAGCTTCACCGGACTACAAGATTCACATCATTGCATCTTAGCAGTTTAGGTGCCTTACGCACAAACGTTGAAAAACCGCCACTTTAAATTGATAAATGTAAAAACAAATAATAATTATATCTTTACACTAACATTTTATCTTATTAAAGCCGTAAGTGCATGAGGAGTATACATTAATTGATTTTAATTAAACTTCTTAAAATTATAAAAACGAGTAGATGTAAGTTAAGATATATTTTCAACCAAATAAAAATATATATTTATTAGAGTACACATTACAGGAATTATTAGAGAAGAAAAATATCTAGATATATCAATAAAGTTTATATTAATGTATTCCTATTCTATTTGTATGTATAATTGACATCTCGAAAAACGCTCTAACGACTTACATGAAATGTTCTTATTAGACAATATTTAATTTTCTACGTATATCTAGGCAGTTGTTCTTTTATAAGACAGGGAAGTTATCTATTTATTTTACATAATATTTTGTTTCATTATATCTGCAACAAACGTTGTAGAAAGGAGCGCCTAAAAAAACGCAAGCGCGAGAACTAATAAACGTTCTGTCGTTTGTTTTTTTTAAGAACTTTTTTTAACGCTGCTTTCTGTATGAATGATTTATGTTTACAACACAAACAACTAAAGCATATACAAGCATAAACAGACATGACAGCATAAATGTCTGAAAGCTAATGATTAAGAAGAATTTATTATGTAATTTCAAGTATTGTTTGCAAGTTCCGTCCGTTATTGATAATTCTTATATGTAATGTTATCTTTCAGGTTTGGTATTATTTTGGTAGTTATGTCTATGGAATATTTTTTTAGAAGTTATGTGATTATTTGTGACAGCTCATAACTAGTCTGGTTAGTTATCATCCTCAAAATAAAAAGCTGTCTTGTACGTCAGCAGCTCTACTTGAAATGACAGTACATCTACGTTTAGTAAGTTACATTTGGCCACATCGTCACTTAATATGAGTAATTCTAGTCAAAAGTTAATAGCCGAATAAAAAGAGAAAATAGCCATCCTATTCATATATCGTATATAAATATATGAAATCGAATTTTCATTTTACTAAAAGCGTTTATTTAGATTTAAAACAAATCATTTATATACTTGGTCACAAATTGTTATCCAGAGTTTTGTTTCGTTAAGCCTTCATAAGCTTTATTTTTCCTCGATCTGACTACACTATTGACCTAGCAAGGTCTTAACAGCTTCACCGGACTACTTCAAACATTGCTTCTTAAGGTTTAGTATACCGGACAAATGTACACTGTGGCTCATCGGTGGATGGTCCATTCGTATATTATATCACCACAAAATTTTGTCGCAATATCGCAATGAATGCTGGTGTGGGAACACACTATCGTCATGTTTTTTAACTATCGTTTAAATAGACGCAACACGATAACAGGTTTCGAGGTTTTTACATACGTCAAAAGAATTTCAAAACGCTAATCTCGAGTAATTTCGAGATTCACATTGGAATGAAAATGGTGTACACACGTTTTTCTGTGCTTTTATCGGAATTAATTTTAAGGTTAGTTTTTACGGCGCCAAGTAGATTTGATGCGCCAAGATTTGCCACACAGGGCGTAGCATATTAAAACAGTACCTTAATAAAGATTTGTAGCACAAAAAGAATCAATTTGAGATTCGAATTACATATAAGCATAATGATTTCTTTATATATGCTAAGTAACGTACAATATGATTTTGATACTCGTAATGCGAGATTTAAAACCAATGATTACGTTGTAGAATCTCAGATAGTGAAAGTGTTTGTGAATAATTAAGGAAATATACTGGTAACGAATCTCAATATAAGATGCTGATTATTTTATTCTGAACACAATTTACATTATATTCTTTTAATCTCTATCGTTTTTCTCTACGATAAGAATCAGTTACTTTCATGAATCTTGCACAACTATGTTAATATTTCGATTTATTTCGTATAGTCGTCAAGAATATTGAGATGTTTGAAATATTCCATTTATTAATAGGTTTATTGATTAAAAAGTCACAAGGAAATAAAAATAACGTAGCATGTATACATAAATGTACTTACTTATACATACACTCCAAGTCAATCATTAGGGTCGCTCTGAATATAGCTATGAATTCGGGCTTGCTCGTAGTATCGTTAAGATTTTAATATAAAATAAAGTTAATATTTTATTATATAATCTAAAATTAACATTTAATCCTTCGCTTCGATGTTATACATATAATATATACGTATTTATACCTAAATTTGTATTCTGTGTAGCTATATTTAAAGCGGTCAAAGTTTAGCGAGGATTGGATATGACACCGTCTGATCTAAAACAAAAGACTATGAAATTGTACTTAATTGATATAGTTTATTCCATTTTGAACCGTGATATTAAAATTTGATTATTATGTATTTATTTTTATATAAAACAAATATCTGTAAACATTCCGTATTATTATTGTGTATTAGTCGAGACTGGTGCCTTAATATTCTACTTAATGTATTATATAATATTATTTTTGTTGGGTTTTATTAAATTTTACATATTTTGAAAATGATGTTTTATTTCCACTGTAATCAATTTTATAGTTTAACTAGCTTCTATCCGCAGGTTAACACGCAGCGGAAATCTCAAAGCAAAAAAAAAAACGAATTTGAAAATATTCTCCATTAGTGCTCCACTCCTATTTATCTTCGCGTGGTGATATTAGATTTTTTTTTGCCTGTAAGGATAATGGCGTCTATCATAGAGGCATAATGATGGTACCTTCAAAATGGCAAAAAATATGGATCAAAACTGCGCATATTTGATCTAAATCGAATTATTCTATAGTAATTGAAACCTTCAATTCCATGCAAAAATAATGTAATTATTTTTACTACACCTAATAAATCAAAGGTGATTAGGTAAAAAATAAAAGTCTTATGAAAATCGATTAATTTATTGATATTCATGTCCTACAAAATACTACTGATACTAAAGCGTCTTAATAAAATATAGGAATTTAGCTTACAAATATATATATATACTTAACCTCTATCATATGCAATCAGAATCGCTATCACGTACAATCACAGGCCCTATCATATTCAATCACATATATATTTTACGCATTACATTCGAATACATATATATATTGTAACGAAATATCATAAGGTTACTAATGTTATTGAGATATCATTCGTGCTGTGGATTATAAAAGTGTAATTTTAGGTGTTTTATCGTTGTGATCGAGTGGTTTGACCGACGGAATATCAATACCGTGGCTGCAGGTTTGAATCCCGGCACGTACAAACGTTTTTTTTTTTTTTTTTTTTTCAGAATACACGTACATTTACTACTTTCAAATTGGAAACATTATCCGCTGACGGTAAAGAAATATATCGTGAGGAAACCTGAACCTGAGAAACATTCTTGTAATACCACCGTATGTGGAGATATATAGAACGACTAACCTCTGCCCGCGACTTCGTCGGCGTGGAATAGTTACTTTGGGCTAAACTAACACGCAGCGGAAGCTCTCAAGAGAAAAAACCCCGATTTTTAAGCATTCTTCATTGGTGCTCCGCTCCTATTGGACTTAGCATGATTATTACATATGATTAGCCTATAACCATCCTCGATAAATGAGCTATATAACATTGAAAGAATTTTTCAAATTGGACGAGTAGTTCCTGAGATTATTCCCTACAAACTCACAAACTTTACCTCTTTATAATATTAATATAGATATAGAAAATGGATATCTTAGAGTTTGAAATCCCTATTACGTCCCGTGCTGACGTGCGATTATGCCCATACTTGCTATGGGTTTCTTAACTGATGTTGGTTTTTAAAACAATGGAAATCACAAAAGTAAATATTCGTACGCTGTCATACTATTTGATATAAAATTAATTTTATTAATTAATTCAATAAATTAATTGATATTAAAGAATCATTTTATTTTGTTTTGATAATTATTATCGACATGTAACATTCATAACCTTATGTAAATCGTGTCAATTATTTATCTATAGAATAAGATTACAAGAGGTTTGCCGTTTCACGTGCATTTTCAACGACTGAACCCAAAAACTACAATTTTGAAAAGTACCACACGCTCAAGGAAGTGTTTTCTTGCGCGGAGAAATGAGGCAGCGGTGTGGTATGCATACGCAGGAAAACGCAATCAAAGATGCGTATCAGCTAATTCCTTTGTAAGGATTGTGCAATGATATCTAAACATCATAATGTTGCTACAGATTAAATTTATTTAGACGACATTTTCATCTATGTAACTGACATTAGATTATACAAAGGAAATGACGATCTGCTTAATTATCTTTTTTTAGACAAATCTCACAATATATTTCAACAATTAAAGTGTAAACTTTTATCACATTTATTCACCATTCTCACCTTCACACCTCGTGATATATAAATATATAGATTCAAGCTAATCTTAAAATATATTATAATAGCCATAGACAAGAGGATAAAAGCATACAAAGTTATTCAAAACAGCATAGAATTAAATTCTTAACAGAATTAATCATAAACTGGTAACTTATTTCCTTGCCACATTTTATGAAAGATATCAATCAGTGAATTAGAAATATGTAAGTGTTTATTAAAATTCCAATAAAAATAAATATAGCTTTAATAATCGATTTGAAAGAACATTTCTTTTCGAAAAATAATCAGTCTACTATTTCGTGATGATTAAAAACTTACAAGCTATTATTTTATGTGTATAAAATTCTACTACTTTCTTCTACCGCTTAACATTATTCTTAATCTATAGATTATTCGAAAAATCATAATTTATACACAGACTCAAACGTATATATATTAAATAAGTACTATGAGAAATGACAGGACATAAAATGGCTATCATATTTAAGATAGAAAGACATTACATTATAAAATGCAGCGGTTCTCAACCATCGTATCCGCAACACATTGGTTACGTGTCAAGTGTGTCTACTTTGCACTACACTTTTTTTTCATGTAAATCTGAAAGGTATCGCGGTGTATTTTACCAAAGTACAGAGTATATTAGTGTTTTACAGAGTTAAAAAGTTTGAGAACCGCTGGTATTTATTATTCTGGAGGCGATACTGATATTTCTTGATTTCTTGGATGATAACCCATCACTGATTGTTATACGAATGGGAGTATAATAAAAAAGCACACGATTTGCTTGAAATTGATGAAAAATAAAAAATATATACAAGATTACTTATTACAAATTAAATACTCGCAGTCGTACGAGAACTTAATAAGCTAATTTTTATAATAAATTTAATTTTATTGTCATATATTAATTTCAGTGTGACTTTACGGACCAAGAGCAAGAATATTTGGCATGTAATGCCAATATGATACTGAAATATCTATATATATATATTTGGTCCATATATATCGTTCGAAATTGATGAAACAGCAAAAATAAATAATAAATCAGACCCAATAATTTATATTATAGTCAATTTAAAATAAACAAGGAAGACACATCGGAAGGATCTGTGATATTTCTTATTTTTGCCACATTTAAATTTTAAACCACGATACTTAATTTTACAGCTGAGAAATAATCTCTAAATAAATAATATCGGCAGAAGGAATTTATACAATTTTCGAAATTAAAATTCTAAGTAACTCTAATAAAAATACGAAAATACATACGTTTTTTTAAGAAACATACAGTATAAAATAAAAAAAGCGCAATTGATAAAAAATGATTTTTTTAAATACACTAATTATAAAACTTAGAATACTCGAAAAGGGCGTTTAAAAATGCTTTATGTTTTGTAAAATTATCTACTTCGTAACTGTAAACTTGAGAAGAATTATTATTACCCGATTAAATTTCGCTGGTTCCAAAATTTCACATCCAAATTACAACAGTTTAGACTACATTTGTGTATTTTTAATTTGTAAATATTGAAACACACGTTTGAGTGATTGGAATGTGCCATATGAATTGATGATACTCCCCGAACGTGTCTACGCTTAATTTTTAATTAAAACCCATATCTTACAAGCTCAGTAATTTCTAATATATCACAGTCGTGGTAAACAAAAATGCATTATTTTATTCTTGAAGTGGAACTTCTACGCAGTGATAACAATATTCTGTATTAACTTCTAGTGCGAAGTTTTTGCAATGCAATGTTTCTGATAGAGAAGGACGGAGTATAGGGAATTGGCCAAAAATAAAAAAGGAAAAACTGTGCTATAAACATAGAGAAACAAATAGGCGCGAAATCACTACATATTGTAAATAATACAAGTCAATAATAATACAAGTCCTCTGCCACGCCTGTCTGCCTGTCAGTTCGCAGAAATTTAAAAACGATTTTTCGTGTTTTTTACTAGTACATAAAACGATTCATGGGGAAGGTTTATGTATATAATTTGTCAATGTTTTTTATTAACAGAGAGGGACAACGTCCACCGGGTCCGCTAGTTAAATAATATTCCTACAATATTTTAAATAAACAGTATGTAATATTTTTCATTGCCATAGAAATTTCACTTCATGTGTATTGAATTGCACGTGCTCTTTTTTAGATGCTGAACGTATGAAAGCATTGTGCATATTTAACGGTAGAAAGAAAGGCCTAATTGAAATCTTTTCCAACATCTGTGTATGGATATATGTAAAATTATACCAACACTTGAGCTGGTGTTATCTCATGAACAGTTAGTGTTACCAGTACAAAAATATAGCCCCGTTGTACATATACCATGATTATAGTAAAAACTAGCTGTGCCCGCGACATCGTCCGCGCGGAATCTTATGTATAAGACTGACTAATAACGTTATTTGATTGTATTAAGTCTCATTACGTATCTGCTTTTCTCTCGTACTTAAGTCGCGTCGTCATTCAAATTACAATAATTTTAGATGGACCGAACTGTTTTTAATAAAACAAAGGCTAGATTGTACTCGAAGATATGCTTTATTATTTTCTTGAAGAGGTTTTATTATGAACGCAGTACTTTAAGAGTGGTGCATGTTCTTGCAAACAGACAGACAGATATTTATAAAAATGATTTAAATGTATTTTATTACTTATTCCTACACACCCCTGCAAAATATTTTTTTACAAAAATTGAAAAAATACAGATACGTAGATACATATATATATTAGGGTGACCCAAAAAAAACCGACTATTTTTTTTTTGAGTCTCGGGTAAAAATATGTTAGTTTTTGATGTTTTAAGAGCCCTCTCCAAAAGACAGCTCAAAAAAAATTTTTAAGAGGTCACTCCAAATTTTTTAAAATTTCCAAAATCGTCAAAAATCGTTTTTTTTTAATCATTTTTCTCTTTACTTTTTTCTACAAGAAAAATGATAAAAATCCTGAAAATCTCAAGTCAAAATTTTAATATTTAAAGGTTGCAAGAAAAAAAATATCAAGTTCGTTGATATTCATATTCAGAAGTAGCTCGAAAAGATATAAAGTACTTGTCTTGGAAACCTTGAAAAATTTGGAGCGACCTTTATATATTAAAATTTCGACTTGAGATTTTCAGGATCTTTATCATTTTTCTTATGGAAAAAAGGAAAATAAAGAGAAAAATAATAAAAAAAAAAAAACGATTTTTGACGATTTTGGAAATTTTAAAAAATTTGGAGTGACCTCTTAAAAATTTTTTTTTTGAGCTGTCTTTTGGAGAGGGCTCTTAAAACCTCCAAAACTAACATATTGTCACCCGAGACTCAAAAAAAAAATTGTCGGTTTTTTTGGGCCACCCTAATATGTATATATATATTTCATTTCATTCTTATTATATGTATAGATAAATATTCACATCAATTTAAATACGTCTACATACCTAACCTAAAAGTATAAAAATGAATGCATTATGGATGTTTAAATGTATTACTTGTCTTTCTATATTTTATTGAATATATAAATCATAATTACATAATATTATATTCCATAATTAGAATCTGGGATTGACATAAAATTAATAATATTGAATAATATATAAATCAAGTATAAGATGAAGTAACTTAGTTCGCTAATATAAACCTTGCGAGTAGGAAAAATAGGTTTCCTTAAGTAGATATTCCACTTTTTGACAGTTTTTCTATATAAATAATGCTACGATTAATTTCACCTTGCATAAAACTAGCCTTATTTTTATTCCTGATATGGAAATAAGGCAAGTGTTACATTATAAATATTAAATTCAAACATCCAAGGAACGCAGAAAATAGTAATAAGTGAACAGAATTAATAATGATAAATAATATTAAAGTTTCATAAAAGATACATACTTAAAGTTTTACACTACATATATACAGTGGTATTGAATAGTTTTTTAAGATAAAATTGTTTCTTTTACACTTTCTAACAATAGTATGTAAGAAAAAAACGTCTTTGCATAAACAACATTTAAGATAATGTAAATACTTTATATCAAGCGAATTACATAATTGTTTTATTTACTTCGTATCGTATTCCTAGAATAAGACATAAATAATCTATAATGATTAAAAAAAATTACAAAACCAGAATTGAAATTAAATTTTGACACAGACTCTATTAAAATTAATTCGAAAAATATACTGTAAGGAAAATTAACGTCGAAAGAAAGTTACATCAAATTGATATAAATATTTTAAATTTATATTCCTAAAAGTAATGGAATACAAATTCTAGAACATCATTATAAAAGAACTGTCGGGAAAATTCAGACACTATTTTGTTTCACGCAATGTTTATAGATAACTTTTATTGACAAGTGTGGATTAAACTGCAATAGAGTAAACTTAAATAACGAGAGTGTTTATTGTTACTATGAATAAGAAAGTAAGTGAAGAAAGTAACTTTCTTTTTTATGATTTAGGATAAAAAATAATATATGTGGTAACAAAAACCTTCAAAATAAAAGCTTCTGTTTGTTATTTACAAGTTATTCTCAGAATTTATTATAAAATTCACATGTAACACAGATTTTCCCGCATAATTTAGTTTATTTCAGTTTACTGTTTTATACGACCATACTTACCAAGTAAAAAATCCTCCCTTAAATAAGGACAAGCAATTTTTCAATTACTATGTCTTAAATGCGAAGAAAAAACATCTAAACTTCGTTTATGTTCATAGAATAAAGTACTTAAATAACTTTAATTAAGATCATGCATCTTATATAAAACACTAAAATATTGAGTGCCATCTTGTAAAAATATGTATACAGTAGACCGATTTAAAAAAATCGACTATTTTTTTTCTTAGATATAACGAAAACATTGTTGGAAATGAAAAACAATCCTGAAAAAGCCACAACCCTTAATATTAGGATATACCGCGTGTAAATTTTCCGTATGGTTGAAATGGGAAATCTTGCTTTTTTGAGTTTAGAATTTTATAATTCTCTAATGGTTCATCAAAAATAATAGACCAAATCATTTTTTTCTCGTATAAAATTGAACGCTCTACAAAAAAGCTATCTTATAATTTTTTGATAAACCAACGCGTTTCGCAGTTATTCATATTTAAAATATAATTTATAATATTTTCTCATTTTTTCCAAATTATTGACGAAAATGTCAAGTATTCCAAAAAAATTGTCAAAAAATAATTGTAATAATAAAATTTATTGCATAAATTTAAAATGTATAATAATATTGCGCTTATTAATATTAAAAGCTGTGACTTACACAACACTTTTTTCCACGATTTCCACCAATATATTCGTTATATTTAACAAAAAAAAAGTGATTTTTTAAATCAGACTAGTATACATATCTCTGTAAACTGTATTAGAGTTGCGTCTTAGTGTTTGTCAGCCAACAAATGAGTGGTAAGTAAATAATTTCATAGATTTCATTCGCTTTTGCCTACACCGTAATACAGTAGTAATTTTCCAATCATTTTGAAATCAATACCACAGCTGGGGATTTCTAGAAAAGCCAGTATCCTTACCTGATGGGAAATTACTAATTCCGTTAATTTCGCACACTTTGGCAACACTGTCTATAATAATTGTACGACGGCATTTGAAGGGTTAAACAGAACTACTCGAGTCCCCGGGGAAGTGCATTTGAGTGTCGCCGCCGCCGCAACTTGGTGTTGGCGAGGACGGTGGATCGAGAGAAGCACGAGATGCCGAACTAAAGCTGCTAGAACTCAAGTCTTCAGGTTCAGCCTCAAAGCGTCCACCAGAGGTTACAGCTAGAAAACAATACCAAGCAGTGATTATCTTCTTTGTCACGTAACAAACTATTTTGAAGGGGGCACCATTAATTTACGTTACGGATTTAGCAAGAGATCGAGGATAATATTACGTAAAAGCAAAAAATAGTGTAAAAATGTCAGAAAATCAGATCTCTTAACTAAAATATTGAGTATTTACTATATTACTTTTTTGAGTTTGTGCATTCTTTATATGGGTAATTCTGGGGATCGAATCATAGACGTAACAATGACTAACTGGCCGCTACAACAAGTTGTCACAGAGTAAAAATACACTTTGTGTGCCTACAATTGTATATGTTAAAAAACATGTAAGAATAAACGTTATTTAGCAATTATATTTGAATGTAATAATTGTAAAGGGGGGGGGGACAGGTATCGAGACAAATTTTATAACATTTCACCGGAGGACAGGGGGCATATCAAAACATCCTGAAAAACGAATTACGTAATTACTGGACGACTCCAAAGCATTTTGTAATATTCACAAATTGTGGTCTTTAACAAACCCACACGAATTTCATGTTTTTTTTTATTTCATTTATTATCTCTTCTTCTCGATCATAACATATTCTTTACTTTTATTATTTGAAATATGTCACTACACCCATAACATTGTCAACCATATTTGTTTGATTGATTTTTTTACACACAAGAATACAATCTTTTTTTTTATGTGGGGAAATCCCTTATGGATACCCACCCTCCCGGGGGAGAGGATGGGTTATGTTCGACTCGCACGGACTAAAACGTCACGGTGACCAACAGACCGTGATGTTCGGGCGGCAAGGGATCGTTCTCCGCTATTCCCCTTGAATAGCCGCCCCAACGGTCCACCCGATGGAAGGTGGCTGCCGGGCTCCTACCTATAGAGAGGCACCTGGGTATACACCAGCTGGCTCCCCTCGTTCGCCGGACCTGTGCAATGAGGGAATGAGCTCCCCGACTACATCCCCTCAGGTCCGGCTACGGTGGCAGGAGGAGTTGGGCAAAGCGCCGCCTCCACCTGTCAGCCCTCCGTTGGCGAAGACGGCCACTGAGAGGGTCCGCTTCGCTGGCCCTCTCCGCCACCTCCTTTTGCGAGATGACTTTCTCGCAGAAGGAGGCCACTGCTCGCCACGCCTGCTCGCTGCTGACCATGGACGAGACCACGCTTGGCAGCGACAAATCCTATCCTACCACCACCGCCAGAGTGCGGCGCTCCACCTCCCACTCAGCACACTCAGAGAGAGTGTGCTGCGCGGTATCTTCCTCAGCGCCGCACTCATGGCAGGCGGCGGTCGGCTCCCTGCGAGCGATCCGGTGCAGGTACCACCCGAAACAACCGTGTCCGGTTAGCTCCTGCACCAGCCTGAACGACAGGGAGCCCCATCTCCTCCCAATCCACTCCCGCAGGACCGGGCGGACGGCATCATCGGTGTGCGTCCCGAAGCGCACGTCCGCCAGGTCCTGCATCCACTTCCCTACAGCCCACTCCCGCAACTCCCGCCTTTTAACTTTATGTCCCTGGGAGCCGGAGGCTCCCCACTACGCTTCCTCACCGCCGTGAATTCGTACACGGCAGCGAGCACCCCAGCTTCCAGCTCTAGGGAAGGGAGCCGGCGAGCGTAAAGGCCGCCGCCGATGACACCGTCCGGTATGCCCGGATTGCCCTCAGTACCACTGTACGCTGCGTACTGCGCAACGCGCGCACGTTGGTGGCACCGATGGCATCAGCCCAGACCGGTACCCCGTAGGCGGCCATCGCCCACATGACTCCCATGAAGAGTCACGGCACCCGGCACCCCAATATTGAGGAGCAACCAGCCGAGTGCCGCCGCCGCCCAAGCAATTCGCGGCCCAAGCCCCGCAAAGTGGGGCTCAAACCGCCAGCGCTCGTCCAGGGTGAGGCCCAAGCACCTCATGTGGGCACCCACCCTGATCCGGGCGCCCTCCACCATAATGTGGGCCCTAGGTGGTGGCCCCCACCGAGGTCCATGAAAGAGTATGGCCTCGGTCTTCTCGAGGGCCAACCTTTTTATGCGCCTAACCACGAGGGTTGTGGCCATCGTGGCCAGGCGCTCTACCTCTCTCCAGTCCTCCCCCCGGGCTACGACTAGGGTGTCATCCGCGTAACAAATTAGGAGCGCTCCATATGGGAGCACGTTGCGGAGCACCCAGTCGTAACCCATGTTCCACAGGAGCGTCCCCAGGACCGACCCCTGTGGAACGCCCTTCCTTGTAGCCCGCCGGACCATCCGCCCGTAGACGTCAACGTAGGCGACCCCCCTGTCTTCCAGGTACGCTTCCAACAGCCGCCGCAGGTACGGAGGCACTCCGAAATATCAGAGAGCCTCCAGTATGACACCGTGCGGCAGGCTGTTGAAGGCGTTGGCGAAGTCTAGGGACATCGCCAAGACCCCTTTCCCCTTGGGAGGTCGCCTCCGTGAACGGCGACTTTAGGAGGCACAAGGCGTCCACTGTGGAACGCCCTGTCCGAACCCGAACTGCGCGTCCGGCAAATTCGGCCCCACTCCCCTCCAGGTGCTGGACGACTCGGGAAGAGACAACCCTCTCCAGCACCTTCCCGACGTCGTCCAGCAGGACGAGGGGCCGATATCCAGACGCGCAGTCCAGAGGGCGGCCCTCCTTCGCCATGAGGCAGAGCCGCCCCAACTTCCAGAGCCTCGGAAACTGCCCGACCGCCAAACACCGGTCGAACAACTCCCTTAGCCACCCGAGGTGGAGGCATGGGAGGAGCCGAGAGCGGCGGAGAGTCGGGGAATAACTCTCCCACGACCCTCACCACCACCTCCGGCAGGAGGGACTCCGTCGCCGGAGGCGCCCAGGATCGCAACTTATTACGTACGATCTGATACGGTCGCCCCCAAGGATCCTCCTCCAGTATCTGCAGCAGCTCCTCCCATGCCGCTTCCTTCGCCCGGCTGATGGCAGCCTGCAAGATCTTCCTGCGCTCCCTGTAGCTGCCATACAGCCGGTTCTCCTCCTCGGGGTCCCGGTGCCGCGGCCGGCGGCTTCGCCCGAACAGCCGCCGGGCCGCGGAGCAGGCCGCCCAAAGATCGGCGATCTCCGGTGACCACCCGCCCGTTTCTCCGGACGGTGTACTGTTAACCGGGGTCCGGGAGTTCAAGTTTTAAAAAAAAACTATTTAAATTGTTCTAAAATATAATTAAAGATTTGGTAGAATTAGTAAATAGAAACACAATAGAATGAGACGAAAGAAACGAGTACCTCAAACGAGGGCCGAGATTGAACTAACTTCTGTTGTTAGAGTTATTATTAGCTTTCTGCATAAAATGCTGAGTGCATGGATTAAAGTATCTATACTGCAATATTGTCATACAAAGGGGAAGGTATAACAACCCCCCCTTTAAGAGGAAACTTATAAAAACATATAAGTTTTCAATAATTTTAACCCACACGCAAACGAGGGTGTTCTGTTTCCATTTCTATTTCAGAATTTCCTTCCTTATCAATAACTAGTTTTTTAGTATTGTATAAACCTCTGAGGTATCCGTTTCTTTTACAAACATAGAAAATAAAAATACAAAAACATAGAACACAAGATAATACGCTTAAAATAGGAAAACTAATATGATTATTCCAGTTATCTGGAGATTGTATAAAATTTAAGTCCTTGATAATTTTATCCGAGGCTAAATTTAAAGTTTTAAGATTATCCAAGTTAACATTCTGTATCTTAGAAATAGGCAAGATTTGTTTTCTAATTTGGCTTAGGTTACAGCAACTATCATTAAGAATATTAAAAGTAGACACAACATTAGGCACATTTATCTTAGGGGAGACTTTGCTCACTAGTTTAAAATTCTTATGATAACCAATACATACAGTTGGAATACTAAGTACACCTGTACCGGATATAATAAGTTCGCTTACATCATTGTTACTGCATTCGATAGAAAGTTTAGAAGATTTAGATTGGACAAATATAAATTTTCCATTATGTAACTTATGCCATATATCAATGTCACCATGAATAATTTTGTATTGACAACTTTGAGGTAAGTTTGCTACAGATTTTGTTATGATTTCAATTTCACAGGAAGGGTTTCCAGGTATTGTATAAACATCAGTCATTTCACACAGGTAAGTTTGAGTAGTTATCATGTTTTTGCAAGAATTTAAACTTTCCAGATACGTGAATGAAGATTTATCTTTACTTACAGCTATGTACTCTTTAGAGGGTAAGATCATCACAAACGAATTATAAGAGTCAGTAACATGTGAGGTTGGCAAAGGTATAGTCTTATATAAATTATATTCTAGAGCACTAACTAAAGGTATCTTAATTACGAAAACTAACTTACTATCAAGATAATAGCAAACTAAATTAGCAACATTTAGTAGAATATGAATATTGTTAAGTTCTAAGTTTATTGGAAAATCTCTATACTTAGGAACTACTTTAAGATTACTGACAATGTCTTTATACAATTGGTTAGGAGTTAAAATAGATGGATGCAATACATTCGATTTCACAAACAAAATAGAGTTTAGTATATCTTCGACTTTGAAAGAAAGAGACAAGAGGTTAGAATGTAAAATATTAAAAACGTTATCAATTTTAACTGTTTTAGTTAAATTATCAATTTCGATAGACATTTTGTGAATAGCATCGTTCAGTTTAGCTTCATTAATGTTTATTTCTTGCAAGGATTGATAATACTTGATACAGCGATTTGAGATATAATAATACTTTTCTGTATAGAATTAGCAATAATTTTATCATTGTTATATAAATTTTGAATGGCTTTGTTATAGTTTTCGGCATCGTCTTCGTCCATGGTGCCAAATATATGCTTAAAAACAGCACCTACACCGGCAAACCATGCTGATCGCTTAGATACACTATTAGATACAGTATGTGAAATAGAATCGAAATCGCGTGAGATATCTTTGTATAATGAATCTAACGGTTCTAACATGTTTTGACATTTAGAATACCCTATTTCCTTATTTTCGCGGCATTGAAATCGAATAATATTAAAAACATCGTTGATGTTTCGGATATAGCTTTTATATGGAGACACATCTATTGGAATTATGATATGAAATTGGTCATTAATGGTCTTTAGGGTGCCAACAGGGTCGAATAATATACCAGGACTCTTAGTGACGTATTCCACAAATTGATTGTCATCAGTTGTTAAGGCGGTCCTACAATGAGCGACGATGATTCTGTAAATCATAATTACTAATTTAATTTGATTTGTGTATATAAAAGTGTATGTTGTATATAGGAATTGTATATGTAAATAGGTATAAGTAAATAATTAACTAGAATGTAGAAGTAAAAAGTATATTTATTCGTAAATATCGAAATCATCCTTGATTTGCAGGCTTAACCTGGTCGAAATGATGATTAACATGACGTCGATTAATAAGGAGAGTCAGAGTATTGTTAGTATTTACTTTAACAACTTTATAGGGACCTTTCCATATAGAGGAAAGAGCTTTTCGAAGTCTTAGATGATTTTTCAGATAGACGTAGTCACCGACTTTATACTGGACAGAGCGGCTATGTTTGTCATAGTAAGTTTTTGATTTTTCTTTTGAACTTTGGATATTTTGCAAAGCTTTTTCTCTAGATATTTTAAGTCGATGGTGAAGCATTTTGATGTATTCCGGATAAGTGATATCAGAGCGTAGTTCAAAGACAGAGTCGGGGATGAAAGGTTTATGCCCGAAGACTAGTTCATATGAGGTAAAACGGGTTGTAGTGTGGACTGTGCTATTATAGGTGAGCATAGCAGTGTACACGAATTTGTGCCAATTAGATTGGTTCTCATTCACGTATGATTTTAGATATTCTTTTAGTGTTGAGTGACTTCTTTCGAGAGCACCTTGAGTTTGGGGGTGGTAAGGTGAAGACCAGACCTGTTTGATTTTTAGGAATTCACAGGTTCTTTTAAACAGCTCTGCAGTGAAATTTGTCCCTTGGTCTGTAAGTATCGATTTTGGAATACCAAAGAGAGTTATGAAATGAACTAAACATTCACAGGATTCTTCTGCTGTAGCATTCGAAATAGGGTATGCAATAGAAAATTTCGTGAGATCATCCTGAAGAGTAAGTATGTATTTTAATTTTAATAATCCAGCTTCAGGCAGAGGGCCGACAATGTCGAGGCTTACTCTTTCAAAAGGGCGAGTGGAGGTAGTCGTAATTTGCATGGGAGCTCTATTAATTTTACGAAGCGCTTTGTTTGACTGGCATAATTTACAGTTTTTTATGTATTCCTCTATCTCGGAACGCATATTCTTCCAATAATAGCGTTCTTTGATCCTATCATACATTCTGTTTGAACCTACATGCCCGGCAATGGGGATATCGTGATTTTCTTTTAAAATCTTTGCTACTTCAGTTGGGACGGGGTATATAATCGTGTTGTGGTGAATATTGATAGTTATATTAGTGTTGTTAAAAAGGTACATAAGCATGCCATAAATTTTAACAAAAGAATTTTGTTCAAAAGGATTCCTGAAATCAGATATTGCAATTTCATTAATATTTCCTGTAAGTAAGATATCGTCTCTGACTGACTTTAGTGTTTTAAAGATATCAGGATAGGTGCATGTATCGAAGTAGTATACCTTTGTCAAAAGCAGATAGTAAGTTTTCCCTTTTATAGTGTATTTTTTGAAGGAATGAAGTTCACGTTCACCATCATTAATAGGGTCATCTGATGCAGTTAAGATGTCTTGAATGTAGGGGTTTGATTCATCGTAATCAATTGACACAGGAACAAGAATCGTTTTTACATTGCTTTTGAGTAGGCTTTCGCTATGTTCCTTTATGTATGTATTGTAGGTTTCATTTTTGTTTGAAAAAGATTTTATAAAGTCGGAGTAATCTTTGTTAGAGTTGGAAGGTATGTCGTCAATATGTCTCGCCGTTTCAGAGGGAATATTCAATGGTAGAGACGGTTCCAAAGATGGAACAAGATTCGGTGGAGAGAGAGAGTCAAGAGAAGAATGAGGATTCATTGGAGTTGGAGGATATAGTGGAGTGAAGTCTATATCTGGTTCATTGAAAGGGCTAATACCCAAATCTTTGAGTTCTATTAAATCATCATTATTGTCTAACGGGAGGTTGACATCTTGAGGAGAAGCGTCATTAGGTAAACCAGATGTAGTAGGTTGAGGGCCGACATCGTCTTGGATAATAGGATTGACGGGATAACGTGACAAGGTATCGGCATTGCTATTTATTTTGCCTTTTTTGTAAATAACCTCGTAATCGAACTCTTCGAGTTTTAGTCTCCATCTTACCAATTTAGAACCGGGTTCTTTACAATTGAATAGCCATTTTAAGGGCCGGTGATCGGTAACAATAGTGAATTTTTTGCCATACAAGTATGGTCTGAAAGTTTTTGTTCCAAAGATAATGGCCAAACATTCTTTTTCAGTGACACTGTAGTTGTACTCGGCTTTGTTCAATGTCCTTGATGCATAAGCAATAGGGCGATCGCTTCCTACAGGACCTTGTGAGAGAATAGCGGAGATTGCATAATTGGATGCATCACAGGTTAAAAGGAATGGTTTCGTAAAATCAGGGTATGCCAAAATGGGTGCTGATATCAATGCATTTTTGAGATGTTCAAAGGCAAGTTGTTGGTCGTTATTCCAGTTAAAAGGAACATCTTTTCTGAGGAGATGGGTTAATGGTTTAGCAATTTTAGATAGATTAGGAATGAAACGTCGGTAATATGACACTAACCCAAGAAATGATTTGATGTCTTTTGGGCATTTAGGGGTTGGAAAATTTTGGACAGCATTAGTCTTTTCCGGATTCGGTTTCACGCCTTGATCAGTAATAATGTGACCGAGGTAAGATACTTCTTTACGGAGAAATTCGCATTTATCTGGCTGTAATTTTAAGTTGAAAGTCCTGAGTCTGTCGAAGACGTTAGATAAGTTTTTCATGTGAGTATCCAGATCGTAGGAATAGATAACGATATCATCTAGATAGACGAAACACTGAATGCCTTGTAGGCCTGAGAGGGCAGAGTTCATTAATCTCTGAAAAGTGGCTGGGGCGTTTTTAAGACCAAATGGCATACGGGTGAATTCAAAATGGCCTTGGGGGACCGAGAATGCCGATTTGGGTGCGTCCTGTTCTGAAATTTTAATCTGGTGAAAACCGGAAGCAAGATCTAGTGTACTAAAGTACTTACATTTGCCAAGCTGATCTAAAATTTCTGAAATATTAGGAATTGGGTAAGAATCTCCAATAGTAATATCATTTAGCTTGCGGTAGTCAATGACTACGCGCCATTTTTGCTGACCAGATGCATCGGTCTTCTTTGGAACTATCCATATTGGAGATGACCATGGAGATGTTGACGGTTTAATGATTCCATCATCAAGCATTTTGTTAATCTGAGACTGTACCTCCTGTTTATGGATTTCAGGGAACCTATATGATTTTGTATTAATTGGTATTGAAGAAGATGTAGTTATCTCGTGTTGTAAAGTGTCGGTGTATGTCAGTTTATCATTAGGGAGATGAAATATATCGGAATAAGCAGAACAGAGGTCGTATAATACATCTGTTTCTTCAGTATTCAGATGAGAGACTCGCAAAAGATTCAATACTTCTTCAGTTCGATTCAGAGTATTACAATAACCATTAGAATATGTCGTGTGTGTGACCTCATGCATATTAATGTTATGCAAGGGTGTGATCTCGAATTTTATTTTGGAATCTATGTGTATTGGGGAGTCAGAGGTGTTTACGACTGAGACGTTTACTCTTGAATTCGGCTTTACTTTAACAATGCAATTTGCCACTAAGAGAGATTCGATTGGATTCTGGTCGAGAATGAGCCCCTCATTGACGTTGGGATTTGATACAGCGCATTCAATTATTGTTTCAGTCCGAGCGGGTATAGTAAATAAGGGTTCAGTGAATTTTATTTTCAGTGTTATTTCGTCAACTTGGAGTGTGTTTTTGGCATAATCAATTTCACAATCGTATTTGGAGAGGAAATCATTACCAATTATACCGTCATAAGGAAAATCAAGACTGGGGACGATGTGAAAGTGATGGTTTAATAGATCAAATTCCATAGATATATGTCCAAGCGAGTGCATGAGGTGTTCTGGTGTTCCAATGCCACTGAAACTTATTATGTGTTTCACTACTTTAGGCATTATTTCTACGGCATCTACTTTTAGCAGACTGATGGATGCACCACTGTCTACTAGGAGTCTCAATGGTTTGGAAGAAACTGTCGTTTGGACTTCCACAAAAGGTAAGTGTCTCTTTATTGGATTTGTTGTAATATTATATGTTTTTAATACATTCTTTTTATTTTCAGGATCTTGGCATGTGGGACACGATCTGGCATTGCTTTTAAGTGAAGTTTCTGATTTAGCAGAATCATTGTCGTCATAACGTAGATTGCCCGATGTAGAAGTAGAGATAGAAACAGCGGCAGGGGCAATATGTTCATTACATGGATTAGATACAGCGATAGGGCCACTGTGAGTTC